>OZ035841.1:35345035-35830102 GCA_964034765.1 Knipowitschia caucasica
GGTCCTTCTGAGGAGGCTGAGGTCCTTCTGAGGAGGCTGAGGTCCTTCTGAGGAGGCTGAGGTCCTTCTGAGGGGGCTGAGGTTCTTCTGAGGAGGCTGAGGTCCTTCTGAGGAGGCTGAGGTCCTTCTGAGGGGGCTGAGGTCCTCCTGAGGAGGCTGAGGTCCTTCTGAGGAGGCTGAGGTCCTTCTGAGGAGGCTGAGGTCCTTCGGAGTGAGCAGGCCTCTGCTCAGGACTTTTTATGACTCTGTGGTAGCCTCAGCCATTTACTACGCTGCCGTGTGCTGGGCCCCGGGCAGCACAGAGCGGGACAGAAACAGACTGAACAAGCTGGTCAGGAGGAGGTGAGGGACAGGAGGCCCCTGGACTCTGTGGAGGAGGTGAGGGACAGGAGGCCCCTGGACTCTGTGGAGGAGGTGAGGGACAGGAGGCCCCTGGACTCTGTGGAGGAGGTGAGGGACAGGAGGCCCCTGGACTCTGTGGAGGAGGTGAGGGACAGGAGGCCCCTGGACTCTGTGGAGGAGGTGAGGGACAGGAGGCCCCTGGACTCTGTGGAGGAGGTGAGGGACAGGAGGCCCCTGGACTCTGTGGAGAAGGTGAGGGACAGGAGGCCCCTGGACTCTGTGGAGGAGGTGAGGGACAGGAGGCCCCTGGACTCTGTGGAGGAGGTGAGGGACAGGAGGCCCCTGGACTCTGTGGAGGAGGTGAGGGACAGGAGGCCCCTGGACTCTGTGGAGGAGGTGAGGGACAGGAGGCCCCTGGACTCTGTGGAGGAGGTGAGGGACAGGAGGCCCCTGGACTCTGTGGAGGAGGTGAGGGACAGGACGGTGCTAGCCAAAGCCACCTCCATCATGAGCAACACCTCCCACTGCACAGGACTGAGGAGGAGCTGAGGAGCTCCTTCAGTGGAAGACTGAGACACCCTCAGTGTAGGAAGGAGCGCTACCGCAGGGCCTTTATCCCCACTGCTGTCAGACTGTACAATAAGTCACTTTAAATGATCACTGTGTGAAAACCTGCACTACTATTGACACTGTTTCCAACTGACACTTGTCACTTTTGTTGTACATAATTATTGTCACTTTATTGTACATATATATCCTGCATGTAACATGTTTGCACATTTCCTCCTTTTGCACAATCTGAGTGTTCTATCCATGACAAATGTGACATGTACATTTCTCCTCTGTGAGATAAATAAAGCACATCTTATCTTATGTTCGTAGCTGTAGGGCAATAGTAAACACTAGTGTCCTTCTGTCAAATGTGAATCTGTACAGACTTGTCATACCTCATTTTAAAGCACAGAACAAGCTCATCCATCCATTTTCTTCCCCTTAATCCATTTCTGGGTCGGGGGGTGGCAGTCAGAGCTGCACCCAGTCACAGAGCACCAGCCCCTCACTGATCCTCCTGCAGGTGCTGAGTCCACAGGGGCCTTGATCTTTCAGTGGGGGCTTCAGGCAAATTGGGGTTAAGTGTCTTGCCCAAGGACACAACAACAGCATCAGTGGGAGTTTTGAAGTAGGTCTTACGGTGGGCTCGAACCCATGATCATCAGGCCCAAAGCCCAATGCTCTACCAACTGAGCCACTGTCGCCCTCAGAACAATAAAGTCAAAACTGTCAAAATCCATCAGGATCAAGTAGAGCAGTAGCCTGGTCGTACCACACCTGCCACAATTTCTTCTCGTGATTACATTTGCTAAACATTCCTCTTGCTCTGGCTTCAATTTCTTGATAGAACCAGACCGGATTACTTTACTATTGCATTTTTCGCCATTGCCAAACTACAACCTGCCCGTTCGACGCAAACTCTTGATGTCACCCACAACTAACTACAACACCCGCCTCCCGCGCTCTCTGATTGGTCGGTTGAAATTCAACCGATTGTATTCGCTAACACAGGGACCAGACCCAGACGTTACATGCAGGAGATTATGATTGAGCTGAGAGTACGGATGGATAAGGCCAGGGTAGTAGAGCAGGGGTGTCCAACCGGTCCTCAAAGAGCCTGGGTTTCTGCCGGGTTTCCTTCCAGAGAATGAAATCCAACCAGTCCTTTCTAGAACCGGTTGGACACTCCTGAAGTAGAGTTAAACCATAAACTTTTAGCCCAGAATCATGAGTGTAGCACAAACGGCTATGGCACCAGTGGAGTTTACTCTTCAGTATGTAAATAGATCCAAAGGCAGTGGGAGCAAAACTTTCTCCATGAGCACTTCCCTATTAGGTTTTATATAACGTAGCTATTCACACCGTCCATGTCTATACCGTCTATAAGTTGAAGCCATCACTTTGCAACTCTTTTCTTGCGTTCAGTTTATTTACAAGTTAAGTTTTTTTTGCTAATGTTTTATCAGCGACGTTACACATCTGATCATGATCTTTTCTAGTTCTTTGCAAACCGGGTTCTCATGGATTAACCTTGTATTAAATCAATCGTTCAAGCACAAGGCATGTCTGATGTCTGTCTCCGGCTTCCTCCCCTTTATTTCTGAGTCAAATAATAAAGAAACAAATAAGGGTATTTTTATTAAAGTGATTGTCAGAGAGACAGAGAGGTACTTGATTTGAAAAAAACGACGCAAGCTCCTCCCCCTTCCTTTCTGATTGGTCTACGCCTACGTTTCCGTAACACTTTGAAATGTTAATCAGAGAACACATTATACATATACATTATTAATACACATGCACGGAGGTTTTCAGAATTATTTGTGAACGTTTTAATGAAAACAAATATGTTTTTATGCACACAAAAAAGCGATCGCGGCAAACCAGGAAGAAGCTATTATCATGAATTGCACATTATAGGACACATCTGCGGAGGATCTGATTATGGATATAGGTTCAGTTTATAAATGATTATAGAGATAGGTTCAGTTTATAAATGATTATGGATATAGGTTCAGTTTATAAATGATTATGGATATAGGTTCAGTATATAAATGATTATGGATATAGGTTCATATATAAATGATTATGGATATAGGTTCATATATAAATGATTATGGATATAGGTTCAGTATATAAATGATTATGGATATAGGTTCAGTTTATAAATGATTATGGATATAGGTTCATATATAAATGATTATGGATATAGGTTCAGTTTATAAATGATTATGGATATAGGTTCAGTTTATAAATGATTATGGATATAGGTTCAGTATATAAATGATTATGGATATAGGTTCATATATAAATGATTATGGATATAGGTTCATATATAAATGATTATGGATATAGGTTCAGTATATAAATGATTATGGATATAGGTTCAGTTTATAAATGATTATGGATATAGGTTCAGTATATAAATGATTATGGATATAGGTTCATATATAAATGATTATGGATATAGGTTCATATATAAATGATTATGGATATAGGTTCAGTATATAAATGATTATGGATATAGGTTCAGTTTATAAATGATTATGGATATAGGTTCAGTATATAAATGATTATGGATATAGGTTCATATATAAATGATTATGGATATAGGTTCAGTATATAAATGATTATGGATATAGGTTCATATATAAATGATTATGGATATAGGTTCATATATAAATGATTATGGATATAGGTTCAGTATATAAATGATTATGGATATAGGTTCAGTTTATAAATGATTATGGATATAGGTTCAGTTTATAAATGATTATGGATATAGGTTCAGTTTATAAATGATTATGGATATAGGTTCAGTATATACATAAGTACCTCAGCGCGGATGTTCAGAATTCTTTGTTCAGTTTTCATGTAGTTTCAGAGCCTAATAGAGGCTCCGCGAAAACAAACAACTGAGCATGAGCAGCTGCAGCATCAGCGCGATGATTGACAGCCCTTGGCATGACTCGATTGGTTAACCTCGACGGCACCGTGGATTCTGAACTATAGCTAAGAGCAGGGAAGGCGGGACTTGCCTGTAATATTAGAATTAATAAAATGACTTATTTTATATCAACATTTAAGGCCAGGAGGTCAATTTAACACAATTCCTAAAATTTGTAATTCATTTAGAGTTACAGACTATCACTTTAAAGTAGTAATCTCTTTTCTGAGGCTGAATGAAGCAGTTTCCACTTTAGTCCCTTTTTACTAAAGACTTATTTGATATGGTCATTTCACCATCGCGTGCTCCCACATGCTCCAAGCTAGAGTAGAGCTCACTTTTCACTATACTTATCCAAAGCACCTTAGGGATTAATTTGAGAACGGCTTAATTCAAAACACATTTTACGGTGCCAATTTCTCATGCTAATTTATCTTTGGCTCAGAGATAAGAGAAAATAGGCCATCACCAGCCCATGTTCGGTGCTTTTAGGTGGAGGGGTTGCACCTGCTTGAGTCTATGGAGATCATTGGACTGTAACTCTGCTGCCTTTGTCTGGGGTTCAATTTAACAGACTTCAACTTCTCGCCAGAGGCCGTTTAATGGATGAAATCATCCATCATCATTTAGCTTCAAGAAAACAATGTGTACATGTTGGCAGTGTAAAGTCATCAATCCAGGACGTCTCAGTCGGTGTGCCGCAAGGATCAATACTTGGCCCCTTATTGTTCTCCCTGTACATAAATAATCTTCCCAAAACATGTAATAATGTGAGTTTTCAGATGTATGCAGATGATGCTGTAATATACTCATGTAAGGAGCGTGAAGGAAGCAGCTTCCATTCTGACCTCAGCCTTGGAGCAAGTAAATGACTATTTAAATCATGCTTGCTTCTAAATTCTAAAAAAACGGTCTGTATGATGTTCTCCACGCAATCAAAGGTGTTAAAAAATTCTGGAGTTTTCTTGAGAGAAGAACAACTTGTCACAGAATTCAAGTATCTGGGTCTGACACTCGACTCCACTCTATCTTTCAAAAATCATAAAAAAAACACCATTAAATTAAACCTTAAAAATGTTAAACAAATCAAGTCTTTAACACTTATTGAATGGAGAAACATTCTCGCTGCACTGATTTTATCTCATATTGAATATTGCATCACAAGTTGGTCTCTCATCTCTTTTACCAATTTGAAAATAATTGAATCTCTGTATAAGAAATCTCTAGTTTTTGACATAAAACCCAATTCATTTCATGCATACAATAATAAGTACAATCTTTTAAATTGTGAATGTTTTATCAACTTTAAGTATGTATGCTAGGGCAGTGGCGGAGCCAGACTTTTAAGCAGAGGGTGGCCAGGGGGTGGCAAGGGTTTTTTTGAGGGGTCCACATTTATACTATTCCGAAATTTTATTTCGCACAAAAACTGGCTAAACGATACATTTTAATCTTAATCTTGTCATTATTTTTAATATAAAGTGAACTGAGAGCACACTTGGAAACTACAAAGCAAAAAAGTGTGTTTAAATAGTAGTCTGAACAAAAAAGTGCCAAATAACATCATTCAAACATTGCATTACATTTTTCTTTTCACAAATTTAGCAAATTCCTACGGTTCTGGTGTAAAGCAGCAAAGATGTTGACAAACTCATCCATATTCAGCCTTGAGCCTCCTTGACCCTACACTGAGGATACCAAGATGACTCAATCATCTGCCATGGTCGTTCTGAGATGGTTTTTAATACGTTTAGGACAGAGAAACTTATTTCACAAGACGCAGTACTGACAGGCATTAAAAAGATCTTTGCAAGCCTCAAAAGCTCATGAAACACTTTCCAAACGTTCCAAAAGGACAAGGAAGTCCAACAGGGACTCTCTAATCCATTTTTTCCTCCCAAGAAGCCGCCTAGTTTGACGTACCTCATACCTCGTCCTCTATATCTGACTCAAAGGTTCTGCCAAATGAAAACAGAGGCTCTTCTTTCAAAAATTTTTGGGGTCAAGCGACTGCACATCATCCATAATCTTAGCTATTTTGTTTCTTTTTTTGTGTGTGAAAAAACGCCTTCTGCCAATAGACAATCCTGCACCTGTCTGCGACACCCTCTCATTCTCTGAAACTCAATTATATAAGCTATATTTTAATACAACACAACAAATTCCTCATCATCTCAAAACATACTGCCTCAGAGTCTGACCTTCAGGTTTCATCATCCTGATCTACAGCCTTTTCTTTACAAAAAAAGGCCTGTAGGCAATGTTTCCTCCTTTTCTTTTAATGTTTACACTAAAGGGAAGAGGGCGATGATACGATGGGCAATTAATAATGGAAAATTAACACGCATGCACCCCGCACGCACACAGGCACTCACACACACACAGGCACGCACACACGCGCACAGGCACGCAGACCCACACTGGCACACACAGGCACGCACACACACGCAGACACAATGGCACGCTGACACACGCACACAGGCGCACATACAGGCACGCACACACACATACACACACTAAAAGTTCTACAAACTGAACAAGTGCGCTGCAGTACGTGTGTCTATACTTTGTGTCAAATGTAAACGGCTCTGCATCGCTAACTTACCTCTTTGTTTTCATCACGACTTGGGCACATGTGAGTCCAACAACCCAAAGCATTATCATACAGCACCGGCTCCACACGGAGTCAGGGTGCGTTCACAGACGGGGGAAACCGTGGGAATTTTTAGCTTTTGCCGGAAAAAGTGCGGAAGATTCTCAAGATTAACATTATTACATTGCCGTCTTCCGAGGGGGGCACTGGGGGTGGCAAGGATATTTTTAGAGGTGGCAGTGGCCACCCTGGCTACCCCTCTGGCTCCGCCACTGTGCTAGGGCCTCCTCCAGAGGAGACTGTGAGGTCCCCTTCAGAGAAACTGCCTTTGGTCAGAACCCTCTCTTTCTGAGGGAGGTCTGTGAATAAACCATAGGCCATTCTAGGCCTACGTGTTCCTTAGATAGAACCATACGGTTCATTCTGCCATGTCATGTTTCCAAAGTCTATGTGTTTACGCCATCTTTTAAGGCCTATATAAGCACCATCTATCTCTGACAATCAGACTTTGGAACAGTTGTAGAGACTTAAGCAGAGTTGTGTAGACGTATGTAGACGTATGTAGACTCTTGCTAGACTTCTGCAGGAGCGTCCATGGACCAGACTTTGGAGCTGTCTGGGACTTTGCTTAAAACTTTTAATAAATTCCAATTGAACAATACACCCTTTAGATGTCTCCCTGTCTCATGTCTAAGCTAATTTTAATTCACACCTTCATACACATGCCCAAAAGGTTTTTTCATGGATTCACTTAAAACTAACCCTTTAGTTAGAGAGCGACGTTTCTCTTTCATTCAGATTCACTTTGTTACGTACCATCACTTTCACACATCTCGAGCTCCAGGAGACATCCGTGACGAATCTGTTCATTTGCAAGTCACACTTCACTAAAGACTGAACCTACTCAAAAGCGTATCTGGAAACATTGTGTCTATATAATTATAATATAAACTCTTTGTCCTCTTTGCATCACAGACAGTTGCATCATTTACACACACTCCATGTTGCGTAGCCGTTAATGTAGAAGTTACCCCTGCTTAATAAACAAATTATACTCTAGCTTCTTAAATAGGCTGAAGATACTTATTAGATCTTCAGATGAGTAGCCCAAATGATCAAGTCCATTAAATAGGTCAAAGCCAAATGATCAAGTCAGTTAAATAGGTCAAAGCCAAATGATCAAGTCAGTTAAATAGGTCAAAGCCAGCTGTCCAGATCCACAGTCACGTCCTTTGTATGAAGTCTGTGGCCTTTGACTCCCAATGACATTCCACAGCCGAACAGCCCTGGGTTTGTCTGCGCTGCCGTCAATAAGAGATTTACGCCGCCAGATTAAAGCATGTATCGAATGGCACTAGTGTC
Source organism: Knipowitschia caucasica (assembly GCA_964034765.1). Classification (NCBI taxonomy): domain Eukaryota; kingdom Metazoa; phylum Chordata; class Actinopteri; order Gobiiformes; family Gobiidae; genus Knipowitschia; species Knipowitschia caucasica. The sequence goes on from OZ035841.1 coordinate 35,352,829, forward strand.
TAATCCCGTATATATTTCTCTCTGTACAGTAGCCTATGTCACCAGCTGCTGACAGAAAGTCACACAAACACAACCTCCCGGTGAAAAACGGGAGAAGGATTAAGGTTAAGGTTGTACCTATATACTTATTTTCATGGGATCAACCAGTCCCTGTAATGTTGTTTGATTGTGGTGTTGGGATTATAGATATTAATAATATAATCAATTCAATTTAATCTTTTAGAGACCCAAATCACAACAGTATTTATCTCGGAGGACTTTACAAAACCATTGAATTCGCCAAAACAGATCAGAAAATCAAACAGTTAAAAAAACACCAATGACCAATGTCCATAAATGTTGATAAATGTGTACTGTAAAAAATCTGTAGATTATACGGTAAAATTCTGGCAGTGGACACAGTTATACCTTCAGCAAAGGTAACTGACATTTACATCTGAGTACCTCTGCTGCCTAGCAACCAATGCATAGCAACCAATGCATAGCAACCACAACTTGGTTAAGTAATGCTTATTAAAAGATGACTAATTAATATTATGTTACAGTTTGGTTGAAGGTCAAGTGTCCTGGATCATCTCCGTTGACCTTTGACCCTCTTGTATCGAAAGGAAAAACTCATGTAAAAAACAGTGGGCAAAAATGAGGAAGTGAGAGGGATCTGCTAATAATCTATTCGTTTAGCAATTTGTTAGAACAAAATCTAAACGCACTGAGGTATTAGCATAAACAGCCAGAAGCACACAATTTTACAACAATCATTTAAAAAAAAAAGGGATTTCCTCCGACCGTGACTTTACTTTGTACTGGACGCCAGCGGCGATACTTCTGATTAGATCACTCACTCTTGGACAGTGCTCCCCACTTGACAAGGAAGGACTCTGACACCACCTTAGGCCGGTTTCACTCAGTTTATTGAACAAACAGCAGGTGAAAACCCTTAAACAGAAAGTATTCATGTGATTAGTAATAGAAAACATTTTAGGGATTTTTAAATATATTTTAACTCAATTTTAACATCACTATTTTAAGTGCTTTTTACTGTTAAAGGCTATTTGCCATTTTAAATGCACACTTATCTAAATGGGTTTCAAAATCAATTGTTTTTAACTAAAGATCTCATTATAATGAATTTTAATTATCATGAACTGTATTTTGATATTTTACATTCACATTACAGAATATAGATTCTTTACAGGTATTTTAAACTTCAGTAATTTTTAAACAAGAATAATTGGACTGTTTTAACCTTTTAAAATTTAACTTAAATCAACTTTTATACTATAAACTATGTTATTAATAATTTGTTATTTTTAGCTAATAATGATAGAAACTTAAATGTAACTGCTTTATAATGGTCCAATTAGTGCAGTCCAATATTTTAACTTAGAATTAGACTATTTAAGGAGTCCAAAATAAACATGCAAGTCCATTGCTTATAGTCCGTGGTGAGTAGCGAAAGTTTTTGTGAATAAACATCCCAGCTGGATGCACAGGATCCCAGTATGTCTGAGTCTGATTACCCACAACATGAAGACTTGCTTTTGAGAAATTAACTTTTTATTTTGAGAAAGTGACTTTTGCAGGTTTTCCACGACGTTTTGCAGTTTGCACTAATTGTTCATATTAGTCCATATTAAAATAAAAGTAGGAGTATTGAAAAGAGACAACGCAAGGTATGGAGTCAGCACAAGCAGCTGAATAATTGCGGTCTTGCTTATTGCGTCCACCAAATGCTCTTGTGAGTGACTGTATCTTCTATTTAAAACTCTTGGAAGACGACATATTTATTAGTGATGCACAACGCAGTTTGATCCTCAGATAACCCTTCAATACAAACACCATTCAACAGTTGGGAGTGTTTGACTGATTTATTCTTAGAGTCTTGATATGAGCATTTTTACAGTAATTACACATGTGATTACACATGTGACTAAAGGCGTGGACGTGATACTTGGTTTCACATGAGATTATTAACAGCAACAGACAGTTGTAGAACAACATTCTTTTCTTCTGATTGGAAAAATATCTTCCAAAACAAAGGTACTGTGCTGGGAATATACTGTATGTACTCTGTGTATAAATATGATGCAAGAGCAATGAGTGAGGGAGCCAGATTATCCGAGCCTGAAGAGCAAAGCTAAAAAAGCTTTCCTGGTAACTATGGTAACTGTCACAAGCCATACCCTATGTCCTGATTTAAAACTAATGTCTCTGTAATACCTGAGCCAATCCACATGAAGCAAAAACTGAGGTGTCTAAAAGTGCGGACAATATTCGGGATTTCAAGAACTTTCAGACAAAGTCTTTCCCACAGTTGTTGTTCTGACACCTGCGCGACATCTGAACTAGAGTCCTACAGTAAAGTGAGATTTCAGCTGTATAATACAAACAATAATGCACAGTGTATATTTATAATAGATATTAAGGAACATGTTTGTACAATCACATTCAGATCTTTAACAATAAGACTGAACCTTACTGATCATTCAGACTGAGGTTATGTTTGTTCTGTATTGTAATATGTTTAAAACTCAAATTTCTCTCTTGATAAATGACCCCACACGAATCAGTTCATCCCAATCTCGTCTGGACTGGATTTGAGTAATTCGTCCAGAAAGATTCCTTGAACCCGGTGTGTTCCCAGACTGCTTCAGTGATCACTGCATTGTACAGTACATGGATAGATACTTTATTGTTCTCTCAAGGGGATATTCCTGGTTCTTCAGAGTAATCAAGTGCTTCCCAGGCGTGACCAGTCCTTCTACATTCTCGCACATGTGATCAGATGTGAGGGGTCATGTGTCATCGATCTCATGAACACAATCTAAAGCTGTCATACAGAAGCTATATACTTTAATCTTCGGTAGACCTCCGAAGAGGTTTAGGGCCCTGTCCGGACGAAGACGAAACGGCGCACAGTTTATGAAAGGACGATACCGCTCTGTAAATGAACCTGTACAAAGCTGAATCAGAGAGAATTGTAACTTACGTGTGAAGCCCAAAGGGATTGCTACGAGGCTGCGACAGGATGTTGTAGCCAAAAAACCCACAAATAATGAAGTAAACAAAGCAACAGCAGCACAAACTCTGCGTCAACAGCGGATACCCAAAATACAAGGCTGGTGAAGAGGAGAGGCTTTTCACATTTGATTTGACAAAAAGGAGGAGACACATTTTGCATCTTCAATTAGTCATTTGGATATCTCTTCAGGACCCGCGACAGTTTAGTGACAGTAAATGACCTCAGAACTGCAGCTTAAGTAAAAACGGTTTCAAACTTCAAAACAGGTTTAAGAAATGCGCGTCTGGGCCTGAATTTGACTTTGTGTGGACAAGGCCTTAATCAAACCGAACAAAAGCGTAAACAGGTCTGGACCCTGTTCCGAAAAAGTCAAACAGGTAGTGAGTAAGTAATCTTTATTTATATACCGCCTTTTCACTGCACATCGGAGTCTCAAAGCGGTTTACAATTGTTATTTTTGAGAGTGGGGCCAGAACAGGAGGCGCATGCCAGACCTATTGAACATATTTTTAGTGGTAGGGGAAACCGGAGCACCCGGAGGAAACCTACGCAGACACGGGGAGAACATGCAAACTCCACTCAGAAAGGCCCTGGTCCAACCGGGATTCGAACCCAGGACCTTCTTGCTGAGAGGCGAGAGTGCTATCCACTCAGCCACCGTGCCACAGGGAAAAATGTGTCATGATCCTCGAGCCCTAATCATTTAAACGGTGCAGTTCTTCAAACGGCCAGCAGGGCCAAGGCCAGTGGTTTAAAGTATCACTGTGATCCTTTCAAACTCGTCACACTCACTTCCACAACTCCCAGGTTTTACTGGTTGGGACTTTACTGTATACAGTTTCTATGGGAGCAACCCCCTTCCCCGAGAGCCAAAGTGCATTATTGGACAAAAGAAGCAAAATCAGATCAAAAATATTCCTCTTTTCTTGTCCTTCTTAAGTCAAATATAGACGTGAGGAAAAGTGATAAATAAACTGGTTTGCGATTACATAAAACATGTTTTGTGGTTTGATAATGTTCTAATGTTTTAATGCAATGGGAACAAAAAGATGGATAAGGCACAAAGCCAGGTTTTTATTTTCAAAGAGCAGAACTCAAATCAGCAAGACACTTAACCCCACTTTGCCTGAAGCCCCCACTGAAAGATCTCAGCTCCTGTGGACTCAGCACCTGCAGGAGGATCAGTGAGGGGCTGGTGCTCTGACTGCCACCCCCCACCCAGAAATGGATTAAGGGGAAGAGGATGGATGGATGGAAGAAATCAAATCAAACCAAATGAAATTGGATAAGCTAATGCACAAAGCACGTTCAAAACTATTTCTGAAGTATTTTCTTTAAAACAGAAATGATGCCAAGTTAAGAAAGTGCAAAACAAGGTGCGTTGAAATCCGAACAAAGTGTAAATAAAATATCTCAGTTGTACACAATGCTTTTTCAACATGGATTTGGGCTCCTTTAATCTGATAAATATGGTGCTTAAAGGACGGAACCTCTGTTTGTTATATAATATAGACAAACCCAAACCGGTTTGGACACCTCTGATTTCACATGGATCAATGTTTTGACGCCTCGTAGCTTCAACTGCATTTACAAACTTTCATGTGACTGGCAGCTTAAAGGGCAAACGTCGAGACAGTTTTCTATTAAAAAGAGGTGGATATAAGGACCTTGAAGTGTTAAGTTTTATTGCAGCCCACAGTTTTGACTTCAAGGTGACAACAGTGACAAGTTTAAAAAGCTGCTCATTATTTCAGGGTTTTATGGAGGCGAGACTGAAGGTGACCCGGCCCTGTGTGGCCTCAGGAGAAAGGGGGAGGAGACAAGCAGCAAACAGCTGAACAGAACCACGCAGCTGTTCAGAAGGGCGGCTCTCTGTTCAAAAGAGAAGAAGTGAGATGGGACTTTGATGTTGATTTGGCAATGATCCTGCATTCCATTTAAATCCTCATTCTGTCAGTGTGTTTGTGTTCATTGGACAAAGACCTTTATTTTTTGTCATTCAAATTATAATGAGACTATTTTGTGTTTTTGAATGTAAATCAGTGAAAAATACATGGTGAAAGAACTATGTCAGATACGAAATGCTCTCTGCCTGTAACTCCCTATGCTGCCACCAGAGGGAGGAGTGACATTATTTTGTTTGATCCTAATACAGAAATAACGCTAAGAGTTTAATTTTGCTTGAGAAGTTCCAAAAATGTATTTATGGGTAATAAGTCTGTTTGAAAGACAGCCGACTGTGCTGTGATGACATCATACTGTAACAGGACTGAATCAAACAAGAGCTTTTAGACTAAAAGCAACAGTTTGGAGAGTTTACAGTCTGATTTATATTGTGTCATAATCTGGTTGGTAAAGAACATAAATGTGACTGCATGTCGTGGCTGATGCGTCCAAACCTGAATAGACCATAAATGCAGAAACACGTGTAATAACATATAAAAACATATAATAGCATGTTTATCCCACCTCTTTGTCTGATGGAGCTTTGCAGGACCTTCAATGCTGCCGTTATCTATCCACAGATGTGAATACTGAGGAATAATTATGCGGAGGGCGTGTACTGATTGATTTGGATGAGATCGTGTTATTGAGAATGTTTTATTGATGTTGAAATGATGCAAACAAAGATTTTACACCATGCATGTGATTTTATATCATGGAGGAATCATAGTGTCACGTGGGTGAAAGACACGTGACACTAATAATGGTTTAATAACACACAGGGCTAAATACAAGACTAACGAGACACAGGTGAGACACATGAGGGCGGGTCATCAGACAGGAAGTACAACCAAAGAAACCGTGACACATAGACCCTCATCTGAGCATGTGCGACGGCAGCAGGAGATATGTCAGGTCACTGTTAGAAAGGCCAGCTCGGGTTTAACCTAAAATGCTTCAAAGCTGTCATAAAAGATCCAAAATACTGATATGCATGAAGTATTTTCATGTTCTATTTGTAATGAAATGGAAAAGAACTGTCTTCATGTTGTCATAATAGGGTTGTACATGAAAAAATAACATAACAATACAAATAAGACTGCGGCATTGCAAAATGAAGGATTCATATCCATAGATGAAGTCCCACAACACATTATATTCCAGATAAATGTCTGAACTCTGAGTCTGAACAGAACTTTAGTATTTACACCTCATAATGAGACTGATGTTTACTTTCTTGTCTTGTGACACAATCATACGTTTAGATCATCTCAGTTTCTTCTTTCTTCCAAACCTCGTACACAACTTCTGCAGACTTTCTCAATGGCTCATTACACCCAGAGAAAGAGTGTGAAAGGCGGGCACATATATTCTGCCAAACCCTGGAGGCTTCTGGGGCCATCAAAGAAATCCACTCATTTCCAAGAAGATTTTCTCGCATGACGTCAAACTGGCTGCATCTCCAAAATCCCTCAGACACAAGGCTGGAAATGATTTGTCCTTTTTGAAGTTTTTAAATCATTCAGTGAAAAGACAACAGTTTAAGCCTAGAAAGCGCCGCACACAACATTAAGCAAAAGCTACTGTATACATCTTAACATTAAAATACTAGTCCAAAAATAAAAATAAATCTCACTTGTGATTTTGCATAAACTAAATGGTCTTGTATGTGTGCCATTCACATCTGTCCTGGTGTCTTCCAAAGAAAGAAGATCCACGATGAACAAACAAAATAGTTGTGTTTATTTAGTTGGCGCATGACACTGCAGGGTTAGGGTTAGCCGTGGCCCACAGTCAGAATCACAAACACTGGATCATCTTCAACTACTGTGCATGTTTTTAGTGGTAATCAAAACCGGAGCACCTGGAGGAAACCTATGCAGACACGGCTAACCGCTGCGCCACAAAAAAACATTTCTCAATATGTTCTGACAAGCAATTATAATAGAGACCTGGAAAGATCTTAATCATTCATTGTTCACCCCAGTTTTTAGGATTTTCTAATTTGTGGGAGCACTAATAATAAAACGTTTTTGGACCACTGTGAATGTTGATATTTTACTAAAGTTGAACGTGGACAAAATTGCACACACAAAAAGATGTAGTTCCTGCATTTTTATTTGTGTTTCCCGTCCAAGGAGACTTTAGAGAAGCGAGCAGCAGCATCTCAAGTAAGTAAGTAGTAAGTAAGCTTTATTTATATACCGCCTTTCACAGACCAGAGTCACAAAGTGGTTTACAATTGTTATTTTTTGGGCACTTGTCTCTCACTCCACACAGAGATGGGAGCGGGGCCAGTACAGGAGGCACATGCCAGAACTATTGTACATATTTTTAGTGGTAGGGGAAACCGGAGTACCCGGAGGAAACCTACGCAGACACAGGGAGAACATGCAAACTCCACTCAGAAAGGCCCTGGTCCGGCCGGGATTCGAACCCAGGACCTTCTTGCTGAGAGGCGAGAGTGCTATCCACTCAGCCACCATGCCGCCAGTACAGTTCAGTAATGATCTCATCGTCATTACTGAACATGTCTGACGTGAAAACAGAATGTAAGGTGGTTTTTATGAGTTTTCATGAGGATAAGACACAGCTCCACCTCCTCAGACAATCTCCCAGTGAGATCTTTGATATTTGCATGTCAACAAACACAGAACAAGAAGGATTCACAGAGAACAAAGAGACAGTGAAGTTCCATGACAATATTCACAGAGCCCTAAGTCTAGACTTCCTGGAGCCACAAATTAATCTATTTCAGTATACAGTATATCTACCACATGAATGATTAAAATGATAACTTAAACAACACCTAGTTTATTATAAACTGCTACCAAATGGTTGAGATGCAGCTTGATAAGTAGTAAAAATGTCTAAAACACAGTTATATATGTGTTTAATTAACACCTACATATCTAATATAAAAACCTCACGTGGATATTTTTAGAATATTGTATTTAAACCAAGACAGAGATGACCCAGTGAGATAGATGTCAGTCCAACCATGCTCCAAGTAGATAACTGAAAATGTGATCTACCAAATGAAATGCAAACCGTTGTCTGCGCCACGATCCGTCTCTGTGTGGTTAATCTACCTGAAGAAGAAGGCAAAGTCTGCGATCGGGTCTTTAAGTCAGACAGAAGACATGTTTTATTGTCGATGGTAGACGCACGAACACGAACTGCAAGTGATAACACTGCAGAGGAACGAACACCGTCCAATCAGCTTTCACTGCGATCCCAGCAGCTTGGCCTTCAGACAAAACATGCAGTGGAAAAGTACTGGCTTCTGCTCATGTTAGAATGAAGAGTCTTTGACCACAGTGGCTTCAAAGTTTTAGTAATCCCAAACCCCAGTGGACCCTCTCTTTCCCTTCTTATTAGTTTGCCTAAAAAAACTGCTCGGCTAAGACAAAATTATTTATATTTTCTTATCGCTTGCTCCCTGATGCCTAAAATGCTTCACTTTTAATCAAGAACTCCTGATTTCTCCATCCTCGTGTCACGCCACTTCTGAAGCTCTGTGCTCTCCCGCATATTTTCAAAGATGATTTTTGTGTGTTAGCGAGAAGTATGTGTGTGTGTGTGTGTGTGTATATTTGTGAGTGTGAGTGTGTGTGTGTGTGTGTGTGTGTGTGTGTATATTTGTGAGTGTGAGTGTGTGTGTGTATATTTGTGAGTGGGTGTGTGTGTGTGTGTGTGTATTTGTGAGTGTGAGTGTGTGTGTGTATATTTGTGAGTGGGTGTGTGTGTGTGTGTGTGTATTTGTGAGTGGGTGTGTGTGTGTGTGTGTGTGTGTGTGTGTGTCTGTGTGTGTGTGTATTTGTGTGTGTGTGTGTGTGTGTATTTGTGTGTGTGTGTGTGTGTGTGTTTTGTGAGTGGGTGTGTGTCCATGTGTGTGGGTGGGTTGGTGGCAGGGTGTGTGTGTGTGTGTGTGTGTGTGTGTGTCTCAGAAGAGATGAGGTTTGAGCCAGCTCTAATGACCTCAGACAGGGCAGTGTGGAAGAGACGGTGTGTGTTTGTTCTTATGCCGCAGCGAAGAGAACTGACCAAAACAAATAACATTGGGTTTAATTAAAGCTGGGGTACCAAACTTTGTTTTTATCTTATAAATACAAATGTATTTGTCCCAACAGAAAGTGTTGTTTGAAAAACATTTTGGTAACAAATCATGCCACAAGGTGCTGTCATCTTTTACATACTGACACCTGATTGGCTGAGGGAGGGCTGGTGCTCTCCTTTCACTGATAATCTTTTATACTGACACCTGATTGGCTGAGAGAGGGCTGGTGCTCTCCTTTCACTGATAGTCTTTTATACTGACACCTGATTGGCTGAGAGAGGGCTGGTGCTCTCCTTTCACTGATAGTCTTTTATACTGACACCTGATTGGCTGAGAGAGGGCTGGTGCTCTCCTTTCACTGATAATCTTTTATACTGACACCTGATTGGCTGAGAGAGGGCTGGTGCTCTCCTTTCACTGATATCTTTTATACTGACACCTGATCTGATGAGGAGGGCTGGTGCTCTCCTTTCACTGATAATCTTTTATACTGACACCTGATTGGCTGAGAGAGGTGGTGCTCTCCTTTCACTGATAGTCTTTTATACTGACACCTGATTGGCTGAGAGAGGGCTGGTGCTCTCCTTTCACTGATAATCTTTTATACTGACACCTGATTGGCTGAGGGAGGGCTGGTGCTCTCCTTTCACTGATAGTCTTTTATACTGACACCTGATTGGCTGAGAGAGGGCTGGTGCTCTCCTTTCACTGATAATCTTTTTTACTGACACCTGATTGGCTGAGGGAGGGCTGGTGCTCTCCTTTCACTGATAGTCTTTTATACTGACACCTGATTGGCTGAGAGAGGGCTGGTGCTCTCCTTTCACTGATAATCTTTTATACTGACACCTGATTGGCTGAGGGAGGGCTGGTGCTCTCCTTTCACTGATAGTCTTTTATACTGACACCTGATTGGCTGAGGGAGGGCTGGTGCTCTCCTTTCACTGATAATCTTTTATACTGACACCTGATTGGCTGAGAGAGGGCTGGTGCTCTCCTTTCACTGATAGTCTTTTATACTGACACCTGATTGGCTGAGGAGGGCTGGTGCTCTCCTTTCACTGATAATCTTTTATACTGACACCTGATTGGCTGAGAGAGGGGGCTGGTGCTCTCCTTTCACTGATAATCTTTTTATACTGACACCTGATTGGCTGAGAGAGGGCTGGTGCTCTCCTTTCACTGATAATCTTTTATACTGACACCTGATTGGCTGAGAGAGGGCTGGTGCTCTCCTTTCACTGATAATCTTTTTTACTGACTGACACCTGATTGGTGAGAGAGGGCTGGTGCTCTTCTTTCACTGATAGTCTTTTATACTGACACCTGATTGGCTGAGGGAGGGCTGGTGCTCTCCTTTCACTGATAATCTTTTATACTGACACCTGATTGGCTGAGAGAGGGCTGGTGCTCTCCTTTCACTGATAGTCTTTTATACTGACACCTGATTGGCTGAGAGAGGGCTGGTGCTCTCCTTTCACTGATAATCTTTTATACTGACACCTGATTGGCTGAGAGAGGGCTGGTGCTCTCCTTTCACTGATAATCTTTTATACTGACACCTGATTGGCTGAGAGAGGGCTGGTGCTCTCCTTTCACTGATAGTCTTTTATACTGACACCTGATTGGCTGAGAGAGGGCTGGTGCTCTCCTTTCACTGATAATCTTTTATACTGACACCTGATTGGCTGAGGGAGGGCTGGTGCTCTCCTTTCACTGATAATCTTTTATACTGACACCTGATTGGCTGAGAGAGGGCTGGTGCTCTCCTTTCACTGATAATCTTTTATACTGACACCTGATTGGCTGAGAGAGGGCTGGTGCTCTCCTTTCACTGATAGTCTTTTATACTGACACCTGATTGGCTGAGAGAGGGCTGGTGCTCTCCTTTCACTGATAGTCTTTTATACTGACACCTGATTGGCTGAGAGAGGGCTGGTGCTCTCCTTTCACTGATAATCTTTTATACTGACACCTGATTGGCTGAGAGAGGGCTGGTGCTCTCCTTTCACTGATAATCTTTTATACTGACACCTGATTGGCTGAGGGAGGGCTGGTGCTCTCCTTTCACTGATAGTCTTTTATACTGACACCTGATTGGCTGAGAGAGGGCTGGTGCTCTCCTTTCACTGATAATCTTTTATACTGACACCTGATTGGCTGAGGGAGGGCTGGTGCTCTCCTTTCACTGATAGTCTTTTATACTGACACCTGATTGGCTGAGAGAGGGCTGGTGCTCTCCTTTCACTGATAATCTTTTATACTGACACCTGATTGGCTGAGGGAGGGCTGGTGCTCTCCTTTCACTGATAGTCTTTTATACTGACACCTGATTGGCTGAGGGAGGGCTGGTGCTCTCCTTTCACTGATAATCTTTTATACTGACACCTGATTGGCTGAGAGAGGGCTGGTGCTCTCCTTTCACTGATAGTCTTTTATACTGACACCTGATTGGCTGAGAGAGGGCTGGTGCTCTCCTTTCACTGATAGTCTTTTATACTGACACCTGATTGGCTGAGAGAGGGCTGGTGCTCTCCTTTCACTGATAGTCTTTTATACTGACACCTGATTGGCTGAGAGAGGGCTGGTGCTCTCCTTTCACTGATAGTCTTTTATACTGACACCTGATTGGCTGAGAGAGGGCTGGTGCTCTCCTTTCACTGATAATCTTTTATACTGACACCTGATTGGCTGAGGGAGGGCTGGTGCTCTCCTTTCACTGATAATCTTTTATACTGACACCTGATTGGCTGAGAGAGGGCTGGTGCTCTCCTTTCACTGATAATCTTTTATACTGACACCTGATTGGCTGAGAGAGGGCTGGTGCTCTCCTTTCACTGATAGTCTTTTATACTGACACCTGATTGGCTGAGAGAGGGCTGGTGCTCTCCTTTCACTGATAGTCTTTTATACTGACACCTGATTGGCTGAGAGAGGGCTGGTGCTCTCCTTTCACTGATAATCTTTTATACTGACACCTGATTGGCTGAGAGAGGGCTGGTGCTCTCCTTTCACTGATAATCTTTTATACTGACACCTGATTGGCTGAGGGAGGGCTGGTGCTCTCCTTTCACTGATAGTCTTTTATACTGACACCTGATTGGCTGAGAGAGGGCTGGTGCTCTCCTTTCACTGATAATCTTTTATACTGACACCTGATTGGCTGAGGGAGGGCTGGTGCTCTCCTTTCACTGATAGTCTTTTATACTGACACCTGATTGGCTGAGAGAGGGCTGGTGCTCTCCTTTCACTGATAATCTTTTATACTGACACCTGATTGGCTGAGGGAGGGCTGGTGCTCTCCTTTCACTGATAGTCTTTTATACTGACACCTGATTGGCTGAGGGAGGGCTGGTGCTCTCCTTTCACTGATAATCTTTTATACTGACACCTGATTGGCTGAGAGAGGGCTGGTGCTCTCCTTTCACTGATAGTCTTTTATACTGACACCTGATTGGCTGAGAGAGGGCTGGTGCTCTCCTTTCACTGATAGTCTTTTATACTGACACCTGATTGGCTGAGAGAGGGCTGGTGCTCTCCTTTCACTGATAGTCTTTTATACTGACACCTGATTGGCTGAGAGAGGGCTGGTGCTCTCCTTTCACTGATAGTCTTTTATACTGACACCTGATTGGCTGAGGGAGGGCTGGTGCTCTCCTTTCACTGATAATCTTTTATACTGACACCTGATTGGCTGAGAGAGGGCTGGTGCTCTCCTTTCACTGATAGTCTTTTATACTGACACCTGATTGGCTGAGAGAGGGCTGGTGCTCTCCTTTCACTGATAATCTTTTATACTGACACCTGATTGGCTGAGGGAGGGCTGGTGCTCTCCTTTCACTGATAATCTTTTATACTGACACCTGATTGGCTGAGAGAGGGCTGGTGCTCTCCTTTCACTGATAGTCTTTTATACTGACACCTGATTGGCTGAGAGAGGGCTGGTGCTCTCCTTTCACTGATAATCTTTTATACTGACACCTGATTGGCTGAGAGAGGGCTGGTGCTCTTCTTTCACTGATAGTCTTTTATACTGACACCTGATTGGCTGAGGGAGGGCTGGTGCTCTCCTTTCACTGATAATCTTTTATACTGACACCTGATTGGCTGAGGGAGGGCTGGTGCTCTCCTTTCACTGATAGTCTTTTATACTGACACCTGATTGGCTGAGAGAGGGCTGGTGCTCTCCTTTCACTGATAGTCTTTTACAAACTGAAGAAAAGCTTGATTTTAACTTTCTTTTCACATTACTCTAATTCCTAAATGTTTAGAGAAAACGTAATTTAGGAATTTCATGACACTTTGAAGCAACTGTGGTTGAAGTTAAACTCATCATTCTAACATTTGCACAAGGCAGAACTTTTCCATTGTTTTGGTTTTCTCAAAGTTGAAGCTGTGGCAGATGCTGATTCCTCCGCTGTATATTTTCACTTGCATTGTGTAAAATCCTTGTTCGTGTTCGTGCTGTCTCTCCCAACGACAATAAAAAATGTCTTCTGTCTGAATTAAAGCCACGATCCCAGACTTTGTCCTCTTCTTCAGTATGATTACACAACATAACCCAGTGTTTGATAAGAGAGTGAGGTGTTCCACTGTGGGGACCGCCTCGGGCCCATTCACAGGAGCTACATGTCTGTCTTTTGGCAGCATATCTGATAAAGCTGGAGGAGCTGAGACGTCACGTCCAAAGAGGACTCTGCACAACTATGAAAATAAACTATGGATGTTTATATGTCAACATAAATAAAGGAGAAAGCGTGAGAACAGCAGCTTTACATTGGGTCAAATCCATTTGTTTTGAGCCAAATGTATTCATTCATAATTGGACGACCTTCAGGGTTGCACTTTGTTTTGCTTTATTCCCTCTGTCCTGTATGGTTCTCATGCGCTGTTAGATTGGCCATCAATTATTGAGTCGAGTTGTGCAACGCTATTAACGTCCGATAATCCAGACATGCAATATGCAGTAAGAAGGATGAATAATGCAGCATGGCCAGTTTTACTGGACCGTCCCATTGCACTTGGAGACAGTTGTTCTGGTTCAGGGGTAAATGCTTTGATCATTAAAGAATATTATTTGTGTTACGTTTGACCATATTTACTGTTTATTTACAGTAGGGACAATGTTTCAGCTGGACATGAACACTCCAAAGAGAAAGACCCGGTCTGGACCCAGGACCTTCTTACTGTGAGGGGCGCTAACCACTGTGCCACGGATGGATCTTCAATTCAAATCAACGGCCTGTGGGGAGTATGGTCTCACCTTGGAGGCCGAAATATCAGCAGAAGTGACACATTTATGCCACCTCTGGTCCATTTCTTTTCTGACCGTGTGCAGAGGGCAGTATTGTGCTGCGCTGGTGCACAACCAGTGTTCAGAGGGATCTGTGCACGTGCAGATTCAAACAGACTGTAACAGATGCAAACCTCAAAAATGCATATTTTTTCCTTTGTGTCTTATGAAAAAATACTTTGACTGTGGCAATGATTAAAGCTTTATCTTTGACCTGCTTTTTACAGAAGTGGTTTGAAATCACCACTTCAATTTACCCCAAGGCCTGGGACATCAGCGAACAATCAAGAGGCCAGTGCTGAGTCTCCACGGGCCGCACTTATGGCTGTGAACAAATGGACTTCTCAAGCTCTCAGGACGGAAGATTGTTTTTCTTTCTATTCTCTGCTGACGTTTGGGGAGAGATGAGGGTGTTTTTGTAAATAGGACTGTATCATCTGCCATGGGGGATGCATTGTGCCTGGTTCATTTGCATAAGTCTCCCAGTTTCCTCCTCGACGAATTAAGTTGATTTAGTGAAAGCCGGGAGCGTGTTGACTCATCAAATCCACAGCTTCCTACGTCTGAGAGATGGTGATGGTGGGCAGTTCAAAAACAGCTCAATTCAATGTGACGCAAAGAATAATTTAACAGGAGATGGGTGGTGATTATGAATGTATAAGTCTCCAACTGTAAAGGGGCTGTTGCCTCGCCATAGGGAGGCTTTTGAGAATAACAAAGTCATTTATAAAAGGCATGGGACATCATTTAGGGCAGACATCAGTGAAAACCGGAAATATTATGTGTTTCTGTGGGACGTTCAAAATGATAATTAACTATTTACTTACAGAAGGTGAAATAAAATCTTCAGTAGAAAATCTATGTTTAAGCAAGTATAAAAGGTGAAACAACTCCCTACGCTGCCACCGGAGGAAGTAGGAAAGAGTGGAATTTGTTTTTATTTTTCCTCTAATATGAAAATGACCAGTTGCAAACACAGCCATGAGATTGTAAATAACATAATTTTACCAGATAAGTTGCCAAAACTTCTTTGTGCAGAATACCTTTGTCTTAAAGGTGTGATGTCATAGTGTTACGATGACATCACACCATTACAAGACACAGACAGGAGCTTTTTTGACAGACGGGGCAGCAACATGTTTGTGCTCCTGATACTAGTTTTCTGATGAACCATTGTGCGAACCATGTGTGTTATTTAAACTTCTGCTGCGGTTGAGTTGGCATTTAACCACGTAAATCGGAGGCTGCAGAGAAAACCCATGTTCATGTCACAAATATAGATAAGAGAAACTGTATTGATCTCACAAAGGAGATAGGATCCTCCCTTTTCCTGAGTAACAGACATTGGTCATTAAAAATTTGATAATTCACACCAAAAAACACTTCTTTATTCATATTTCCATTACTGTGATTGTGAGCCTCAATATCAAGTAATTGTACAGAGGTATCTCAACACAAACCAACATACAATTCCAATATGGCCGCCCCCCACCCAATTAGGCATTACTGTTCAGCTGCTCCTCCTTGATCAGTCGTGTATGAAGTCACAGTAGTATTAATTGGATCAGAAGTGCCGCAGCAGAAGCAGTAATACCATAGTATTAACAGCAGCAGAAGTTTGGGATGACTGCATCTGCTTACACATGCTGTAATTTTCTTGTTCCTTTTCCACCAAACTCCTCGGCGACAGTGGCTTTGATACAGAAGCTCAGGGCCAATTACCCGCTGCACGCCGAGGGAAGAGAACAAGCGCACCTGTGTGGACCGCATTTCTGTTTGATTTACTGGTTTCTATTGATTTGTGATTTAAGAGCATATCATCTGAAACGGTGGAGGCTGTTGTAGAGAGACAGTTTTACCACTACTCACTCGTTATAATGTATACTTTATTGTCTTTGAAGGTAAAGGCTCGTTGCATTTGACCCATGCTGCCAATACTTCTGGGGCAAGCAGTGAGGCCGAACCATCTCTAGCTCCTGCCTGTGCAGATGAGGGAGCCTTCTGCATGGGGCACCCTCCTCTAGAGACCACCAAGCGGGAGGTGGCGTGGTCAGCCCGATAGACCTGACAGGGCGCTGACTGACCACGCCGCCTCCTGCTACTCCGAAAGTAACATCAGCTAACAAAATACACGTCTACAAGGCAGGTTGCAGGTTCTGAAGATGGCTCCCACTTCTGCAGCCAAAAACTTGTAATACAACTAACATTCTTGGTTCTATCACTAGCCTGGCCTTATCCATCCGTACACTTCGCTCAATAATCATTTCACTGCATGTAACGTCTGGGTCTAGTCCCGGTGTTTGCGATTACAATCGGTTGAATTTTGACCGACAAGTCAGCGAGCGCGGAAGGCGGGTGTTGTAGTTAGATGTGGGTGACGTCAAGAGTTTGCGTCGAACGGGAAGGTTGTAGTTTGGCAATGGCAAAAAATGCGATAGTAAAGTAATCCGGTCTGGTTCTATCAAGAAACTGAAGCCGGAGCAAGAGGAATGTTGTCGCTGGAAGGAATTTTGGCGGTACTCCCCACGGGCTCTGTTAGCAGCAAAGGAGATGGCTAGGCTAAATGCTAAATGCTAACAACAGACTCGGGCGCAGTACATACGTCACGGTAAACTCAGATCCCCTCCCACCTGTTCACGGAGTCAATGGAGCATTATCTAGACCTTAGTACGAAATATAATCAAAAATGTAATGGAGACACTTTATTAAACGTTCGACAAAGTCTCACGTGTCAAAGAGAAATAATTTACTGTCACTCATTGCAACATATCGCTGAAGCATTGACAATTCTGAATTCTCGTTAGACCTTCCACTTACAGCAACGCTCTCGGCCTTCATTACACAAGTTCTCCTTGGCATGATGAATTAACTCAATTTCTCAACGGCTGCAATAATCGACAATTTAGAAGTTCAATTAAGTCTATTTGACCTGTGTATAATTGGTCTGAGCAGAGGGAGCAGTTTTCCAATTTGCTCAAAGGGATTTTTAAGGAGCATTGATCTTGAATGTATCAGCGAGGCGTAGCTGCTTTTGTTAAAGGGCCATCGCTTCATTAGCTCGCTCGATGTTCGTAAAGAGAACGCAGTCACCGGGGGAAAAGGTTCACAGCCCCAAGGAGAAGGTCAATCACAGGCCGGAGAGTCCAGCGAAAGCAGAAATGTAGCCTGCGTCTGGTAGGCTACCTGCTGCAGCCCATCAAAGCCAGTACTTCACCCTCGGCCAATCACACAGCGCTGCCAACCTAAGCCAATGAGCAGCTGTTTAGAAGCGGAAACTTCCGGAAACTTCCCAACGTCTCACCCTTTCCTGGAGAGGTTGGTCCGGAGTCACTTTCATCAACTCACACCTCGCACGCAGCAACCACCACCTCCCGCCTCCTCCTCGACCTTCAACAATTACTCACATCTCAACTTCACCCTAATGCTAACACCAGTGCCTAATGCTAACACCAGTACCTAATGCTACCACCAGTGCCTTATGCTAACACCAGTACCTAATGCTACCACCAGTACCTAATGCTAACACCAGTACCTAATGCTACCACCAGTACCTAATGCTAACACCAGTACCTTATGCTAACACCAGTACCTAATGCTAACACCAGTACCTAATGCTAACACCAGTACCTAATGCTACCACCAGTACCTAATGCTAACACCAGTACCTTATGCTAACACCAGTACCTTATGCTACCACCAGTACCTAATGCTACCACCAGTACCTAATGCTAACACCAGTACCTAATGCTAACACCAGTACCTAATGCTAACACCAGTACCTAATGCTAACACCAGTACCTAATGCTAACACCAGTACCTTATGCTAACACCAGTACCTTATGCTAACACCAGTACCTAATGCTAACACCAGTACCTAATGCTAACACCAGTACCTAATGCTAACACCAGTACCTAATGCTAACACCAGTACCTTATGCTACTACCAGTACCTTATGCTAACACCAGTACCTAATGCTAACACCAGTACCTAATGCTAACACCAGTACCTTATGCTATCACCAGTACCTAATGCTAACACCAGTACCTTATGCTAACACCAGTACCTAATGCTAACACCAGTACCTAATGCTAACACCAGTACCTAATGCTAACACCAGTACCTAATGCTAACACCAGTACCTAATGCTAACACCAGTACCTAATGCTAACACCAGTACCTTATGCTAACACCAGTACCTAATGCTAACACCAGTACCTAATGCTAACACCAGTACCTTATGCTAACACCAGTACCTAATGCTACCACCAGTACCTTATGCTAACACCAGTACCTAATGCTAACACCAGTACCTTATGCTAACACCAGTACCTAATGCTAACACCAGTACCTTATGCTAACACCAGTACCTAATGCTAACACCAGTACCTTATGCTAACACCAGTACCTAATGCTAACACCAGTACCTAATGCTAACACCAGTACCTTATGCTAACACCAGTACCTAATGCTACCACCAGTACCTAATGCTAACACCAGTACCTTATGCTAACACCAGTACCTTATGCTACCACCAGTACCTAATGCTACCACCAGTACCTTATGCTAACACCAGTACCTTATGCTAACACCAGTACCTAATGCTACCACCAGTACCTAATGCTACCACCAGTACCTTATGCTAACACCAGTACCTTATGCTAACACCAGTACCTAATGCTACCACCAGTACCTAATGCTAACACCAGTACCTTATGCTAACACCAGTACCTAATGCTAACACCAGTACCTAATGCTACCACCAGTACCTTATGCTAACACCAGTACCTAATGCTAACACCAGTACCTAATGCTAACACCAGTACCTAATGCTAACACCAGTACCTAATGCTAACACCAGTACCTAATGCTAACACCAGTACCTAATGCTACCACCAGTACCTAATGCTACCACCAGTACCTAATGCTACCACCAGTACCTAATGCTAACACCAGTACCTAATGCTAACACCAGTACCTAATGCTAACACCAGTACCTAATGCTACCACCAGTACCTAATGCTAACACCAGTACCTAATGCTACCACCAGTACCTTATGCTACCACCAGTACCTTATGCTAACACCAGTACCTAATGCTACCACCAGTACCTAATGCTAACACCAGTACCTAATGCTACCACCAGTACCTTATGCTACCACCAGTACCTTATGCTAACACCAGTACCTAATGCTAACCACCAGTACCTAATGCTAACACCAGTACCTTATGCTAACACCAGTACCTAATGCTAACACCAGTACCTAATGCTAACACCAGTACCTAATGCTAACACCAGTACCTAATGCTAACACCAGTACCTAATGCTAACACCAGTACCTAATGCTAACACCAGTACCTTATGCTAACACCAGTACCTAATGCTAACACCAGTACCTAATGCTAACACCAGTACCTAATGCTAACACCAGTACCTAATGCTAACACCAGTACCTAATGCTAACACCAGTACCTAATGCTACCACCAGTACCTAATGCTACCACCAGTACCTATGCTACCACCAGTACCTAATGCTAACACCAGTACCTTATGCTAACACCAGTACCTTATGCTAACACCAGTACCTAATGCTAACACCAGTACCTAATGCTAACACCAGTACCTAATGCTAACACCAGTACCTAATGCTAACACCAGTACCTAATGCTAACACCAGTACCTAATGCTAACACCAGTACCTTATGCTAACACCAGTACCTAATGCTAACACCAGTACCTTATGCTAACACCAGTACCTAATGCTAACACCAGTACCTAATGCTAACACCAGTACCTAATGCTAACACCAGTACCTAATGCTAACACCAGTACCTAATGCTAACACCAGTACCTATGCTAACACCAGTACCTTATGCTAACACCAGTACCTTATGCTAACACCAGTACCTTATGCTAACACCAGTACCTTATGCTAACACCAGTACCTAATGCTAACACCAGTACCTAATGCTAACACCAGTACCTTATGCTAACACCAGTACCTAATGCTACCACCAGTACCTAATGCTAACACCAGTACCTAATGCTAACACCAGTACCTAATGCTAACACCAGTACCTAATGCTAACACCAGTACCTAATGCTAACACCAGTACCTAATGCTAACACCAGTACCTTATGCTAACACCAGTACCTAATGCTAACACCAGTACCTAATGCTAACACCAGTACCTAATGCTAACACCAGTACCTAATGCTAACACCAGTACCTTATGCTAACACCAGTACCTAATGCTAACACCAGTACCTAATGCTACACCAGTACCTTATGCTAACACCAGTACCTAATGCTAACACCAGTACCTAATGCTACCACCAGTACCTTATGCTAACACCAGTACCTAATGCTACCACCAGTACCTAATGCTAACACCAGTACCTAATGCTAACACCAGTACCTAATGCTACACCAGTACCTAATGCTAACACCAGTACCTTATGCTAACACCAGTACCTTATGCTAACACCAGTACCTAATGCTAACACCAGTACCTTATGCTAACACCAGTACCTAATGCTACCACCAGTACCTATGCTATCACCAGTACCTTATGCTAACACCAGTACCTTATGCTAACACCAGTACCTAATGCTAACACCAGTACCTAATGCTAACACCAGTACCTAATGCTAACACCAGTACCTAATGCTAACACCAGTACCTAATGCTAACACCAGTACCTAATGCTAACACCAGTACCTAATGCTAACACCAGTACCTAATGCTAACACCAGTACCTAATGCTAACACCAGTACCTTATGCTAACACCAGTACCTTATGCTAACACCAGTACCTTATGCTAACACCAGTACCTATGCTAACACCAGTACCTTATGCTAACACCAGTACCTTATGCTACCACCAGTACCTAATGCTACCACCAGTACCTTATGCTAACACCAGTACCTTATGCTACCACCAGTACCTTATGCTACACCAGTACCTAATGCTAACACCAGTACCTAATGCTAACACCAGTACCTTATGCTAACACCAGTACCTAATGCTAACACCAGTACCTTATGCTAACACCAGTACCTAATGCTAACACCAGTACCTTATGCTAACACCAGTACCTTATGCTAACACCAGTACCTTATGCTAACACCAGTACCTAATGCTAACACCAGTACCTAATGCTAACACCAGTACCTAATGCTAACACCAGTACCTAATGCTAACACCAGTACCTAATGCTAACACCAGTACCTAATGCTAACACCAGTACCTAATGCTAACACCAGTACCTAATGCTAACACCAGTACCTAATGCTAACACCAGTACCTAATGCTAACACCAGTACCTAATGCTAACACCAGTACCTAATGCTAACACCAGTACCTAATGCTAACACCAGTACCTAATGCTAACACCAGTACCTAATGCTAACACCAGTACCTTATGCTAACACCAGTACCTAATGCTAACACCAGTACCTTATGCTAACACCAGTACCTTATGCTAACACCAGTACCTAATGCTAACACCAGTACCTAATGCTAACACCAGTACCTAATGCTACCACCAGTACCTAATGCTACCACCAGTACCTTATGCTACCACCAGTACCTTATGCTACCACCAGTACCTTATGCTACCACCAGTACCTAATGCTAACACCAGTACCTTATGCTAACACCAGTACCTTATGCTAACACCAGTACCTTATGCTAACACCAGTACCTAATGCTAACACCAGTACCTAATGCTAACACCAGTACCTTATGCTAACACCAGTACCTTATGCTAACACCAGTACCTAATGCTAACACCAGTACCTAATGCTAACACCAGTACCTAATGCTAACACCAGTACCTAATGCTAACACCAGTACCTAATGCTAACACCAGTACCTAATGCTAACACCAGTACCTAATGCTAACACCAGTACCTTATGCTACTACCAGTACCTATGCTAACACCAGTACCTTATGCTAACACCAGTACCTAATGCTAACACCAGTACCTAATGCTAACACCAGTACCTAATGCTACCACCAGTACCTTATGCTAACACCAGTACCTAATGCTAACACCAGTACCTAATGCTAACACCAGTACCTAATGCTAACACCAGTACCTAATGCTAACACCAGTACCTTATGCTAACACCAGTACCTAATGCTAACACCAGTACCTAATGCTAACACCAGTACCTTAATGCTAACACCAGTACCTAATGCTAACACCAGTACCTAATGCTAACACCAGTACCTTATGCTAACACCAGTACCTAATGCTAACACCAGTACCTAATGCTAACACCAGTACCTAATGCTAACACCAGTACCTAATGCTAACACCAGTACCTAATGCTAACACCAGTACCTAATGCTAACACCAGTACCTTATGCTAACACCAGTACCTAATGCTAACACCAGTACCTTATGCTAACACCAGTACCTTATGCTAACACCAGTACCTAATGCTAACACCAGTACCTTATGCTAACACCAGTACCTTATGCTAACACCAGTACCTAATGCTAACACCAGTACCTAATGCTAACACCAGTACCTAATGCTAACACCAGTACCTAATGCTAACACCAGTACCTAATGCTAACACCAGTACCTAATGCTAACACCAGTACCTAATGCTAACACCAGTACCTTATGCTAACACCAGTACCTTATGCTACCACCAGTACCTAATGCTAACACCAGTACCTAATGCTAACACCAGTACCTTATGCTAACCACCAGTACCTAATGCTAACACCAGTACCTTATGCTAACACCAGTACCTAATGCTAACACCAGTACCTTATGCTAACACCAGTACCTTATGCTAACACCAGTACCTAATGCTAACACCAGTACCTAATGCTAACACCAGTACCTAATGCTAACACCAGTACCTAATGCTAACACCAGTACCTAATGCTAACACCAGTACCTTATGCTAACACCAGTACCTAATGCTAACACCAGTACCTTATGCTAACACCAGTACCTAATGCTAACACCAGTACCTAATGCTAACACCAGTACCTAATGCTAACACCAGTACCTAATGCTAACACCAGTACCTAATGCTAACACCAGTACCTAATGCTAACACCAGTACCTAATGCTAACACCAGTACCTATGCTAACACCAGTACCTTATGCTAACACCAGTACCTAATGCTAACACCAGTACCTAATGCTAACACCAGTACCTTATGCTAACACCAGTACCTAATGCTAACACCAGTACCTAATGCTAACACCAGTACCTAATGCTAACACCAGTACCTAATGCTAACACCAGTACCTAATGCTAACACCAGTACCTAATGCTAACACCAGTACCTAATGCTAACACCAGTACCTTATGCTAACACCAGTACCTAATGCTAACACCAGTACCTAATGCTAACACCAGTACCTAATGCTAACACCAGTACCTTATGCTAACACCAGTACCTAATGCTAACACCAGTACCTAATGCTAACACCAGTACCTAATGCTAACACCAGTACCTAATGCTAACACCAGTACCTAATGCTAACACCAGTACCTTATGCTAACACCAGTACCTAATGCTAACACCAGTACCTAATGCTACACCAGTACCTTATGCTAACACCAGTACCTAATGCTAACACCAGTACCTAATGCTAACACCAGTACCTAATGCTAACACCAGTACCTTATGCTAACACCAGTACCTAATGCTAACACCAGTACCTAATGCTAACACCAGTACCTAATGCTAACACCAGTACCTAATGCTAACACCAGTACCTAATGCTAACACCAGTACCTAATGCTAACACCAGTACCTAATGCTAACACCAGTACCTAATGCTAACACCAGTACCTAATGCTACACCAGTACCTAATGCTAACACCAGTACCTAATGCTAACACCAGTACCTAATGCTAACACCAGTACCTAATGCTAACACCAGTACCTAATGCTAACACCAGTACCTTATGCTAACACCAGTACCTAATGCTAACACCAGTACCTAATGCTAACACCAGTACCTAATGCTAACACCAGTACCTAATGCTAACACCAGTACCTAATGCTAACACCAGTACCTAATGCTAACACCAGTACCTAATGCTAACACCAGTACCTAATGCTAACACCAGTACCTTATGCTAACACCAGTACCTAATGCTAACACCAGTACCTAATGCTAACACCAGTACCTAATGCTAACACCAGTACCTTATGCTAACACCAGTACCTAATGCTAACACCAGTACCTAATGCTAACACCAGTACCTAATGCTAACACCAGTACCTAATGCTAACACCAGTACCTTATGCTAACACCAGTACCTAATGCTAACACCAGTACCTAATGCTAACACCAGTACCTTATGCTAACACCAGTACCTAATGCTAACACCAGTACCTAATGCTAACACCAGTACCTTATGCTAACACCAGTACCTAATGCTAACACCAGTACCTAATGCTAACACCAGTACCTAATGCTAACACCAGTACCTAATGCTAACACCAGTACCTTATGCTAACACCAGTACCTAATGCTAACACCAGTACCTAATGCTAACACCAGTACCTAATGCTAACACCAGTACCTAATGCTAACACCAGTACCTAATGCTAACACCAGTACCTTATGCTAACACCAGTACCTAATGCTAACACCAGTACCTAATGCTAACACCAGTACCTAATGCTAACACCAGTACCTAATGCTAACACCAGTACCTTATGCTAACACCAGTACCTAATGCTAACACCAGTACCTAATGCTAACACCAGTACCTTATGCTAACACCAGTACCTTATGCTAACACCAGTACCTAATGCTAACACCAGTACCTAATGCTAACACCAGTACCTAATGCTAACACCAGTACCTAATGCTAACACCAGTACCTTATGCTAACACCAGTACCTAATGCTAACACCAGTACCTAATGCTAACACCAGTACCTAATGCTAACACCAGTACCTAATGCTAACACCATACCTAATGCTAACACCAGTACCTAATGCTAACACCAGTACCTAATGCTAACACCAGTACCTAATGCTAACACCAGTACCTTATGCTAACACCAGTACCTAATGCTAACACCAGTACCTTATGCTAACACCAGTACCTAATGCTAACACCAGTACCTAATGCTAACACCAGTACCTAATGCTAACACCAGTACCTAATGCTAACACCAGTACCTAATGCTAACACCAGTACCTAATGCTAACACCAGTACCTAATGCTAACACCAGTACCTTATGCTAACACCAGTACCTAATGCTAACACCAGTACCTAATGCTAACACCAGTACCTAATGCTAACACCAGTACCTAATGCTAACACCAGTACCTAATGCTAACACCAGTACCTAATGCTAACACCAGTACCTAATGCTAACACCAGTACCTAATGCTAACACCAGTACCTAATGCTAACACCAGTACCTAATGCTAACACCAGTACCTAATGCTAACACCAGTACCTTATGCTAACACCAGTACCTAATGCTAACACCAGTACCTAATGCTAACACCAGTACCTAATGCTAACACCAGTACCTAATGCTAACACCAGTACCTAATGCTAACACCAGTACCTAATGCTAACACCAGTACCTAATGCTAACACCAGTACCTAATGCTAACACCAGTACCTAATGCTAACACCAGTACCTAATGCTAACACCAGTACCTAATGCTAACACCAGTACCTAATGCTAACACCAGTACCTAATGCTAACACCAGTACCTAATGCTACACCACCAGTACCTAATGCTAACACCAGTACCTAATGCTAACACCAGTACCTAATGCTAACACCAGTACCTAATGCTAACACCAGTACCTAATGCTAACACCAGTACCTAATGCTAACACCAGTACCTAATGCTAACACCAGTACCTAATGCTAACACCAGTACCTAATGCTAACACCAGTACCTTATGCTAACACCAGTACCTAATGCTAACACCAGTACCTAATGCTAACACCAGTACCTAATGCTAACACCAGTACCTTATGCTAACACCAGTACCTAATGCTAACACCAGTACCTAATGCTAACACCAGTACCTAATGCTAACACCAGTACCTAATGCTAACACCAGTACCTAATGCTAACACCAGTACCTAATGCTAACACCAGTACCTAATGCTAACACCAGTACCTAATGCTAACACCAGTACCTAATGCTAACACCAGTACCTAATGCTAACACCAGTACCTAATGCTAACACCAGTACCTAATGCTAACACCAGTACCTAATGCTAACACCAGTACCTAATGCTAACACCAGTACCTAATGCTAACACCAGTACCTAATGCTAACACCAGTACCTAATGCTAACACCAGTACCTAATGCTAACACCAGTACCTAATGCTAACACCAGTACCTAATGCTAACACCAGTACCTAATGCTAACACCAGTACCTTATGCTAACACCAGTACCTAATGCTAACACCAGTACCTATGCTAACACCAGTACCTATGCTAACACCAGTACCTAATGCTAACACCAGTACCTATGCTAACACCAGTACCTTATGCTAACACCAGTACCTAATGCTAACACCAGTACCTAATGCTAACACCAGTACCTAATGCTAACACCAGTACCTAATGCTAACACCAGTACCTTATGCTAACACCAGTACCTAATGCTAACACCAGTACCTAATGCTAACACCAGTACCTAATGCTAACACCAGTACCTAATGCTAACACCAGTACCTAATGCTAACACCAGTACCTAATGCTAACACCAGTACCTAATGCTAACACCAGTACCTAATGCTAACACCAGTACCTAATGCTAACACCAGTACCTAATGCTAACACCAGTACCTTATGCTAACACCAGTACCTAATGCTAACACCAGTACCTAATGCTAACACCAGTACCTAATGCTAACACCAGTACCTAATGCTAACACCAGTACCTAATGC
This sequence comes from Knipowitschia caucasica, assembly GCA_964034765.1. Classification (NCBI taxonomy): domain Eukaryota; kingdom Metazoa; phylum Chordata; class Actinopteri; order Gobiiformes; family Gobiidae; genus Knipowitschia; species Knipowitschia caucasica. Next base: position 35,380,082 of record OZ035841.1, read on the forward strand.
TAACACCAGTACCTAATGCTAACACCAGTACCTAATGCTAACACCAGTACCTAATGCTAACACCAGTACCTATGCTAACACCAGTACCTAATGCTAACACCAGTACCTAATGCTAACACCAGTACCTAATGCTAACACCAGTACCTAATGCTAACACCAGTACCTAATGCTAACACCAGTACCTAATGCTAACACCAGTACCTAATGCTAACACCAGTACCTAATGCTAACACCAGTACCTAATGCTAACACCAGTACCTAATGCTAACACCAGTACCTAATGCTAACACCAGTACCTAATGCTAACACCAGTACCTAATGCTAACACCAGTACCTAATGCTAACACCAGTACCTAATGCTAACACCAGTACTATGCTACACCTACCTAATGCTAACACCAGTACCTTATGCTAACACCAGTACCTAATGCTAACACCAGTACCTAATGCTAACACCAGTACCTTATGCTAACACCAGTACCTAATGCTAACACCAGTACCTAATGCTAACACCAGTACCTAATGCTAACACCAGTACCTAATGCTAACACCAGTACCTAATGCTAACACCAGTACCTAATGCTAACACCAGTACCTAATGCTAACACCAGTACCTAATGCTAACACCAGTACCTAATGCTAACACCAGTACCTAATGCTAACACCAGTACCTAATGCTAACACCAGTACCTAATGCTAACACCAGTACCTAATGCTAACACCAGTACCTAATGCTAACACCAGTACCTAATGCTAACACCAGTACCTAATGCTAACACCAGTACCTAATGCTAACACCAGTACCTAATGCTAACACCAGTACCTAATGCTACACCAGTACCTATGCTACCCAGTACCTTATGCTAACACCAGTACCTAATGCTAACACCAGTACCTAATGCTAACACCAGTACCTTATGCTAACACCAGTACCTAATGCTAACACCAGTACCTAATGCTAACACCAGTACCTTATGCTAACACCAGTACCTAATGCTAACACCAGTACCTAATGCTAACACCAGTACCTTATGCTAACACCAGTACCTAATGCTAACACCAGTACCTAATGCTAACACCAGTACCTTATGCTAACACCAGTACCTTATGCTAACACCAGTACCTAATGCTAACACCAGTACCTAATGCTAACACCAGTACCTTATGCTAACACCAGTACCTTATGCTAACACCAGTACCTAATGCTAACACCAGTACCTTATGCTAACACCAGTACCTTATGCTAACACCAGTACCTAATGCTACCACCAGTACCTAATGCTAACACCAGTACCTTATGCTATCACCAGTACCTAATGCTAACACCAGTACCTAATGCTAACACCAGTACCTAATGCTAACACCAGTACCTAATGCTAACACCAGTACCTTATGCTAACACCAGTACCTTATGCTAACACCAGTACCTAATGCTAACACCAGTACCTAATGCTAACACCAGTACCTAATGCTAACACCAGTACCTAATGCTAACACCAGTACCTAATGCTAACACCAGTACCTAATGCTAACACCAGTACCTAATGCTAACACCAGTACCTAATGCTAACACCAGTACCTAATGCTAACACCAGTACCTAATGCTAACACCAGTACCTAATGCTAACACCAGTACCATGCTACACCGTACCTAATGCTAACACCAGTACCTATGCTAACACCAGTACCTTATGCTAACACCAGTACCTTATGCTAACACCAGTACCTTATGCTAACACCAGTACCTTATGCTAACACCAGTACCTTATGCTAACACCAGTACCTAATGCTAACACCAGTACCTAATGCTAACACCAGTACCTAATGCTAACACCAGTACCTAATGCTAACACCAGTACCTTATGCTAACACCAGTACCTAATGCTAACACCAGTACCTAATGCTAACACCAGTACCTAATGCTAACACCAGTACCTAATGCTAACACCAGTACCTAATGCTAACACCAGTACCTAATGCTACACCACCTATGCTAACACCAGTACCTAATGCTAACACCAGTACCTAATGCTACCACCAGTACCTAATGCTACCACCAGTACCTTATGCTAACACCAGTACCTAATGCTAACACCAGTACCTTATGCTAACACCAGTACCTAATGCTAACACCAGTACCTAATGCTAACACCAGTACCTTATGCTAACACCAGTACCTTATGCTAACACCAGTACCTTATGCTAACACCAGTACCTTATGCTAACACCAGTACCTAATGCTAACACCAGTACCTAATGCTACCACCAGTACCTTATGCTAACACCAGTACCTTATGCTAACACCAGTACCTAATGCTAACACCAGTACCTTATGCTAACACCAGTACCTTATGCTAACACCAGTACCTTATGCTAACACCAGTACCTTATGCTAACACCAGTACCTTATGCTAACACCAGTACCTAATGCTACCACCAGTACCTAATGCTAACACCAGTACCTAATGCTACCACCAGTACCTTATGCTAACACCAGTACCTTATGCTAACACCAGTACCTAATGCTAACACCAGTACCTTATGCTAACACCAGTACCTTATGCTAACACCAGTACCTTATGCTAACACCAGTACCTTATGCTAACACCAGTACCTAATGCTAACACCAGTACCTAATGCTAACACCAGTACCTTATGCTAACACCAGTACCTTATGCTAACACCAGTACCTTATGCTAACACCAGTACCTTATGCTAACACCAGTACCTTATGCTAACACCAGTACCTTATGCTAACACCAGTACCTTATGCTAACACCAGTACCTAATGCTAACACCAGTACCTTATGCTAACACCAGTACCTAATGCTAACACCAGTACCTTATGCTACCACCAGTACCTAATGCTAACACCAGTACCTTATGCTAACACCAGTACCTAATGCTAACACCAGTACCTAATGCTAACACCAGTACCTAATGCTAACACCAGTACCTAATGCTAACACCAGTACCTAATGCTAACACCAGTACCTAATGCTAACACCAGTACCTAATGCTAACACCAGTACCTTATGCTAACACCAGTACCTTATGCTAACACCAGTACCTTATGCTAACACCAGTACCTAATGCTAACACCAGTACCTAATGCTACCACCAGTACCTTATGCTAACACCAGTACCTTATGCTAACACCAGTACCTTATGCTAACACCAGTACCTTATGCTAACACCAGTACTTGAGGTCCCAGGGGTTTATAATCAACACACATGGAAAGATCGTCAGAGAAGTGCCCCTGGCAGGTCCTAGGGTGCAAACAAACAAAGAAATCAATTTAAACAGTCAGAGACCCAGCCCCTCTCTGATCCACGGGAGGGGGCTGCTCTGTCAGAGACACAGCCCCTCTCTGATCCACAGGAGGGGGCTGCTCTGTCAGAGACACAGCCCCTCTCTGATCCACAGGAGGGGGCTGCTCTGTCAGAGACACAGCCCCTCTCTGATCCACAGGAGGGGGCTGCTCTGTCAGAGACACAGCCCCTCTCTGATCCACGGGAGGGGGCTGCTCTGTCAGAGACACAGCCCCTCTCTGATCCACGGGAGGGGGCTGCTCTGTCAGAGACACAGCCCCTCTCTGATCCACGGGAGGGGGCTGCTCTGTCAGAGACCCAGCCCCTCTCTGATCCACGGGAGGGGGCTGCTCTGTCAGAGACACAGCCCCTCTCTGATCCACGGGAGGGGGCTGCTCTGTCAGAGACCCAGCCCCTCTCTGATCCACGGGAGGGGGCTGCTCTGTCAGAGACACAGCCCCTCTCTGATCCACGGGAGGGGGCTGCTCTGTCAGAGACCCAGCCCCTCTCTGATCCACGGGAGGGGGCTGCTCTGTCAGAGACACAGCCCCTCTCTGATCCACAGGAGGGGGCTGCTCTGTCAGAGACACAGCCCCTCTCTGATCCACAGGAGGGGGCTGCTCTGTCAGAGACACAGCCCCTCTCTGATCCACGGGAGGGGGCTGCTCTGTCAGAGACACAGCCCCTCTCTGATCCACGGGAGGGGGCTGCTCTGTCAGAGACACAGCCCCTCTCTGATCCACGGGAGGGGGCTGCTCTGTCAGAGACACAGCCCCTCTCTGATCCACGGGAGGGGGCTGCTCTGTCAGAGACCCAGCCCCTCTCTGATCCACGGGAGGGGGCTGCTCTGTCAGAGACACAGCCCCTCTCTGATCCACGGGAGGGGGCTGCTCTGTCAGAGACCCAGCCCCTCTCTGATCCACGGGAGGGGGCTGCTCTGTCAGAGACACAGCCCCTCTCTGATCCACGGGAGGGGGCTGCTCTGTCAGAGACCCAGCCCCTCTCTGATCCACGGGAGGGGGCTGCTCTGTCAGAGACCCAGCCCCTCTCTGATCCACGGGAGGGGGCTGCTCTGTCAGAGACCCAGCCCCTCTCTGATCCACGGGAGGGGGCTGCTCTGTCAGAGACCCAGCCCCTCTCTGATCCACGGGAGGGGGCTGCTCTGTCAGAGACACAGCCCCTCTCTGATCCACGGGAGGGGGCTGCTCTGTCAGAGACACAGCCCCTCTCTGATCCACGGGAGGGGGCTGCTCTGTCAGAGACACAGCCCCTCTCTGATCCACGGGAGGGGGCTGCTCTGTCAGAGACACAGCCCCTCTCTGATCCACGGGAGGGGGCTGCTCTGTCAGAGACCCAGCCCCTCTCTGATCCACGGGAGGGGGCTGCTCTGTCAGAGACACAGCCCCTCTCTGATCCACGGGAGGGGGCTGCTCTGTCAGAGACACAGCCCCTCTCTGATCCACGGGAGGGGGCTGCTCTGTCAGAGACACAGCCCCTCTCTGATCCACAGGAGGGGGCTGCTCTGTCAGAGACACAGCCTTGATCTGTCAGCAGGGGCTTCTGGCAAAGTGGGATTACATGTTTTGCCCAAGGACACAACGACAGCAGACATCAGTGGGAGTCGATGGAGAAGGTCTTGTAGTGGACTCGAACCCACAACCTTCAGGCTCAAAGGCCAATGCTCTACCAACTGAGCCACAGTCGCCCCGAGCCAAAGCATTGCCTCCAATAGAGCGTTGGCCATTTCTCCAAGTCAAATGTTGTTTTAGAATGTTGTGCCTTAAATCTGGGATAGCAACTTTTTATTATATATAAATAATTTAGCTGTCTGTCGCACACAGAAAGAGTCTTGACAAAGTTTCAAGACACATTAGACCACAACACGACGTCTTTATCACATTAGAACATATGCATGACGACATTTGCATGGCGCCGTGCAGCTCTGGTGTGTGCCGTCCTCTCTGTCTGGTGCACTCTGGGGTAGTCTTGCACAGTTTTTCCAATGTGGTTTTACTGCAAATGGCAAATTAATGAATCTGAATCTGAATATGCTATATTCTTTATGACTGAGAGCTGATTGGCTGAGCAGGGTCCTCTCTTTTTCACCAAAGTCTGCAGAAGCTGATATTTTAGCGCTGAAGCGAGCATCGTCTGATTCCTTTCTCTGACCACATGGGCCACTTCAGAACCGATCAAAAAGTCCTGCTGATCAAAGGACATCGCAAAACAATTCTGGTTGCACACGGAGATAGGCGCCTGCATAATGTGTCCTTCTGTTGCCAGATCCTCACCGTGGGCCGAACGAGAAGAAGCTTTGAAAATGTACAGTGCATTGAAGATTACAGATCGACCAAAATGGGTTTTTCTGTGGCCAACGCCGTTTGCCCCAAATTTTGATTCACTGAAGGATTATTTTAGAGACCTTCAAAACAACCCTCGACAATTACTGTGACAAAAAATGTGCCAAAAATCCAATTGATGTTTGTCTTGTCTTGTAAGGAGGAAAATGGCAATGATTTTTTTGTCAGGGTTAAGGTTATTGTTGCCATAGTGACTCTTCGACAGCCACAACATTTAGAAAAACCTCTCCACTATTGCACAGATACTGGTAAAAGTACGTATTGAGTATTAGTAAAACAAGTTAGATTGTTTGATTGTGTAGAATAAAATGTAGTGTGTATTTCTTGCTTTCTCCCGAGGACAGAGCGGCGGAGACAAAAAGTGGTTTATTCTCTAGTCTGTCACGTCTTTACTCCACGCTTTTTAGAAGAGAAATGTCACATGCTACTGCTATTACTGCTACTGCTATTACTGCTACTGCTATTACTGCTACTGCTATTACTGCTACTGCTACTGCTACTGCTATTACTGCTACTGCTACTGCTACTGCTATTACTGCTACTGCTATTACTGCTACTGCTATTACTGCTACTGCTATTACTGCTACTGCTATTACTGCTACTGCTACTGCTACTGCTACTGCTACTGCGACTAATACTGCAACTACTGCTACTGCGACTAATACTGCGACTAATACTGCAACTACTGCTACTGCGACTAATACTGCAACTACTGCTACTGCGACTAATACTGCAACTACTGCTACTGCGACTAATACTGCGACTAATACTGCTATTACTGCTACTGCTATTACTGCTACTGCTACTGCTACTGCTACTACTGCTACTGCTACTGCTATTACTGCTACTGCTATTACTGCTACTGCTATTACTGCTACTGCTATTACTGCTACTGCTATTACTGCTACTGCTATTACTGCTACTGCTATTACTGCTACTGCTACTGCTACTGCTACTGCGACTAATACTGCAACTACTGCTACTGCGACTAATACTGCGACTAATACTGCAACTACTGCTACTGCGACTAATACTGCAACTACTGCTACTGCGACTAATACTGCGACTAATACTGCAACGACTGCTACTGCGACTAATACTGCAACTACTGCTACTGCGACTAATACTGCAACTACTGCTACTGCGACTAATACTGCAACTACTGCTACTGCGACTAATACTGCAACTACTGCTACTGCGACTAATACTGCAACTACTGCTACTGCGACTAATACTGCAACTACTGCTACTGCGACTAATACTGCAACTACTGCTACTGCGACTAATACTGCAACTACTGCTACTGCGACTAATACTGCTACGCGACTAATACTGCAACTACTGCTACTGCGACTAATACTGCAACTACTGCTACTGCGACTAATACTGAAACTACTGCTACTGCGACTAATACTGCAACTACTGCTACTGCGACTAATACTGCAACTACTGCTACTGCGACTAATACTGCAACTACTGCTACTGCGACTAATACTGCAACTACTGCTACTGCGACTAATACTCCAACTACTGCTACTGCGACTAATACTGCAACTACTGCTACTGCGACTAATACTGCAACTACTGCTACTGCGACTAATACTGCAACTACTGCTACTGCGACTAATACTGCAACTACTGCTACTGCGACTAATACTCCAACTACTGCTACTGCGACTAATACTGCAACTACTGCTACTGCGACTAATACTGCAACTACTGCTACTGCGACTAATACTGCAACTACTGCTACTGCGACGAATACTGCAACTACTGCTACTGCGACTAATACTGCAACTACTGCTACTGCGACTAATACTGCAACTACTGCTACTAATACTGCAGCTACTGCGACTAATACTCCAACTACTGCGTCTAATACTGCAACTACTGCTACTGCGACTAATACTGCAACTACTGCTACTGCGACTAATACTGCAACTACTGCTACTGCGACTAATACTGCAAATACTGCTACTGCGACTAATACTGCAACTACTGCTACTGCGACTAATACTGCAACTACTGCTACTGCAATAACTGCTACTGCGACTAATACTGCAACTACTGCTACTGCTACTGCAATAACTGCTACTGCGACTAATACTGCAACTACTGCTACTGCTACTGCAATAACTGCTACTGCGACTAATACTGCAACTACTGCTACTGCTACTGCAATAACTGCTACTGCGACTAATACTGCAACTACTGCTACTGCGACTAATACTGCAACTACTGCTACTGCGACTAATACTGCAACTACTGCTACTGCGACTAATACTGCAACTACTGCTACTGCGACTAATACTGCAACTACTGCTACTGCGACTAATACTGCAACTACTGCTACTGCGACTAATACTGCAACTACTGCTACTGCGACTAATACTCCAACTACTGCTACTGCGACTAATACTGCAACTACTGCTACTGCGACTAATACTGCAACTACTGCTACTGCGACTAATACTGCAACTACTGCTACTGCGACGAATACTGCAACTACTGCTACTGCGACTAATACTGCAACTACTGCTACTGCGACTAATACTGCAACTACTGCTACTAATACTGCAGCTACTGCGACTAATACTCCAACTACTGCGACTAATACTGCAACTACTGCTACTGCGACTAATACTGCAACTACTGCTACTGCGACTAATACTGCAACTACTGCTACTGCGACTAATACTGCAACTACTGCTACTGCGACTAATACTGCAACTACTGCTACTGCGACTAATACTGCAACTACTGCTACTGCAATAACTGCTACTGCGACTAATACTGCAACTACTGCTACTGCTACTGCAATAACTGCTACTGCGACTAATACTGCAACTACTGCTACTGCTACTGCAATAACTGCTACTGCGACTAATACTGCAACTACTGCTACTGCGACTAATACTGCAACTACTGCTACTGCGACTAATACTGCAACTACTGCTACTGCGACTAATACTCCAACTACTGCTACTGCGACTAATACTGCAACTACTGCTACTGCGACTAATACTCCAACTACTGCTACTGCGACTAATACTGCAACTACTGCTACTGCAATAACTGCTACTGCCACTATCACTGCTATTACTACTGCTGCTGCTGCTGCTACTAAAGCTAGTACTACAATGGCTATTACTACAACTGCATCTACTACTACAACTACTACTGCTACTGCTACTTACTGTACATTGTAATGTTTAACTTCAAGATATTAATTTCATAATGTACATGAATTTGTCGTTTTTTTTTACTACAACTGCTACTCCATAAACATTACAATACACAGCTTTGTCTCATTTAAAACATTATGTATAAGCATCCGTTTTTAAAACACTACACTAGCATATAGACACAATGTATTTGGTGGTGGAACTTTAAAATTCAATTCCTCTGTGACGGAAAATTCCAAACATGAGGAGTGTCATATTTTCAACCACAAACGATTACTTCTTGTGTATCCTGTGTTTCCTTGTGTGTACAGTAATCTTAATCAGCCGTGTTACGCTACTGAGCTGTGATTGCACCCAGAGGTATGGAAGAAACATGTGGTAATATCTGTTGGCAGTAGGGCTGGGCGATATGGCTGAAAACTATATCACGATATAAGTCATTCATATCGGTCGATAACGATATATATTGAGTTTTTTTTTTTTACCTAAATAAATATATTTGTTGTGTGGGCTAACCAACCTTAGCAGCCTTGTTTACAGTCACGGGGCGATGAGGCTGGAGAAATATGTTCACACTGTGTCCCTCGTTGTTAGTCCTGGTTTAATCCTGGTTTTTTATTCCTGGTTTAGCTCCTGGTTTAGCTGTTTGAGGGTCTTGTGTCCCCGTGGCCGCTCCGTGCGGCTCTGTGCCGCACATGCTTCCCGAGGAAAAAGTTAATCTCTTGCTTTTGCCGAATACATGGTGTCTGTCCACTGCCTCTGCCGCCGCACATGTTATTCCGCGCACGTACGTGCATAACCATTGACACGGCATTGAAACACGAGCTATAGATCCATGGACGCTACGCATGGTGCGGTTGTTGTTGTTTTTGCATTTCCCACAAAGTTTTGCGGTTCCTGCTCGGCTGTTATTGGTCGAGAAGCCTCTGCCTACATCCCCCACAATGCCATGCGCTTATGAGTCGGCTTTACTTCCGGTGTTTTCTTCCTGTTTTTCCTGACGGAGTTAAGTTAAACTATCGAACATTCTATCGACCCCATTCTCTATTGATATCGAACACATGTCTATCGCGATATATATCGTTATCGTTTTATCGCCCAGCCCTAGTTGGCAGTATGTGTAATGTATCCACCTGCAGCAGCCAAAGGCACTGGATTTCTTTCTGATGCGGCAGAACCAGTTTATCTGTATAGCACATCCCATACACAAGGCGACTCAAAGTGTTGAACAAAACAAGAAAAGAAAGAATTATAAATAATCACAGCACAGATTGTTCCAGATTTTAGCTGCTTACATAAAAAATAGTTTAGTCCAGACTGTCGGCCCCTCGTCATATCCTGCGGTCAAATTGGCCGATGATTTTAAATAAGCCTCGGATCATTTGAACCCTTTTAGACCCAAGTTTAGGCGATTTTCCTTCTACTTTTAATCACGGTGGCGGGTCCTTTTGACTCAAGGATAGCACAAGAGAAATTCCAAACTCTTTGAACCCTGAGGCTTACATAGCGATGTGGATAATATATATATTTTGTAATATTTATATGTATTTTGTCAAAGCATAGTTTATGGACATAGCTGCTACATTACAGCATGAAAACCTGTGGCTTTTATTCAAGTGTGGCCTATATGTGGACAAAATGTACTTTATCTTAAAAAATTGCTGGTGCGGCTTATTTACAGTTGCACTTAAAGATGCAGAAAGCGATTTCGTTAGCTTAGCGTAGCACCAAATTGAAACCACTCCCCCCTCCCCTCCCTCTCCACCAAACCAAACATCCAGCATTTTCTTTTGTCAGAACAGGGAGAGTGAAGCAAATGTGAAATTGGCCTTTTCTGTTTAGCCATTTAAGGTTTTAGAAAATAATCCGATAACTCAGGTATTTAAAAAAATGTGTCTGTAAAAAATCACTGACTGCATCGTTAATAGTCAAGAAAGTACAGTATATATTCATTACAATATAAATTTGTCAGTTGTCTGTTTTAAATTATCGCACATATTCCAAGCCAAAAGAAGATTGTATGGCTCCAGCAGAAATACAGTTTAAAGTTTGAGACTTTTTTGGCTCTCTGATCTGAAAGGTTCCTGATCTCTGCTCTGGAGAATCTTCTTCAAGGCAAGCTGAGGAAAGGAAAGTAACTGAAAGATGTTTAGGATTTGAGTTGCTTTTCATAGTTAACCACGAATGGAACAATAACCACAGTGTTCTCACCATATATTTGTTTCTGCCAAAAGTCTAATAATAAAGGCTTCTTCGATCAGAGAGACAAGCGCAGAGAGGGCCGACACACCGTGAAATAATCATGAGGTCAAACCACAGTGAGAGCCGTGTCATTTCACGTTTAGCGCTTCACTCTGCAACAGTGTTCTAACTACATCTCTAGAGACGCAGGGATCTGTAGAGAACAAGAAATAATACTAAGTAAATCATTTTTATCTATATGGCGCTTTCACAGCAGACTGGAGTCACGACGCACTTTACATTTTCTCTCACTCCACACGATTGTTCATGTTTTTAGTGGTAGGGAATACCGGAGCACCCGGAGGAAACCGGCGCAGACACGGGGAGAACATGCAAACTCCACTCAGAAAGGCCTTGTGCTGACCAGGATTCACACCTACGACCTTTTTGCTGAGAAGCGAGAGTGCTATTAAACACACTGCTATTTATCTGATTTACTGAGATTATAGATTAAGATTAAGAGATCCTTTAATCGTCCTTCAGGGGGGAAATTTCAGTGTTGCATCACCATTTACAGAACAGTAGGAATGAGGAGCAAAGAGACGTATGACAGACGTATGTGAAGGATCACGCTGCACTCTGTCATGGACATTGTAGAACAGCTGTTTTAGTGGAGAAGGCCCTGAAGAGTTTGGTTGTTTTGATGAGAGGAGAGTTTTTCAGCGTTTTTCATCGAGAAGCAGCTTTTGAAGTCAGGCCGGCTGAGGACACTGCCTTTTGCTTTGTGTTGACACCAAATCCAGTTTAGCTGAAGCTTAGATTTGTTTTCATTTTCTAATTCAATTCCATTTCCAAATATCGTTTCATTTTACAGTCTTCCTTTAGTTTTTCCTTCTCAATCTGAGTTACAATTCCCTTCCCAAAACAGTTTACTTGGAAAACATTCTTTTTAGTTTTTGTTTCAGTTAGATTTTTCTATCCATCCAATTTGCTTTCGCTTCATCCATTGCCGGGTCGCAGGGGGCAGCAGTCCAAGCAAAAACGCCCAGACTTCCCTATTCACACGCCTCCTGCTCATCTGGGGGAATCCCGAGGCGTTCAGCAGGCATCCAAAACAGACGCCAGAGCCAGTGAAGCTTCTAGTCTTAAAAGTGCTAAGATATTTCCCATTATATAAAAACAAACCCATGTCAGGAGGGGCAGTGGTCCTGGACGTTGCTGAGAGCTCAGTGGTTGATAATCCTGCCATAAGCTCCAATGAAAAAGACCAATCAATCCAAAGCTTTGATTGTAACAAATATATTAACTGCCTTAGTTTTTGGATTACGATACACAAATGAGTTACATCCAAAAGGAAAGTTACTCCGACTTTGAGGTTTGAAGTCTCTGTTTAAACCTGGCGACGTGTTCTCAAATACATGATTCTCGTGAATTTCTTAATCTCATGTATATTCTAGGGCTGTCCAAAATAGCGCGTTATTAACGCGTTAACGCAAATCAATATTAACGCCGTCATTTTTTTTATCGCGCAATTAAAAAAAAAAAATTTTTTTTTTTTTTTTTTTTTTTTTTTTTTTACTTTTTATTGCAGACAAACACATATACAGAAAAAAAAATAGAAACAAAGAAAAGGACTAGTTCAGATACATTGTAGACAGAGATTACAAACAATATGTAGTTGGAGATACAGGGGGCCAAAGAAGAAACCCAGAAGGGCACATAGGAGGGGGGGGGCATGAAGTGGGAGATGGGGGGAGGGGTTAATAAAAAAGGCAATACAAGCAAACAGTATACAGTCATAGATATACCGAAGGTAAACAGAAACAGCATAGAGTATTCACATGAACAAATTTACAAAATATTTACAGATTGTTTATCATCATCATAATGACACCATGATGTTTCTATACAGTCTATGGTCTATACCCACACATACACACACACACCCACACACACACATTGAAGGGGCTTTTTGTTACCAATTATTTATTTTGTCATCCATTTATTGATGATTTTGCATCAAATGTTAGTGTGTAATATAACACTACACCTTGTTTTCAATAAAAAAAAGCAATTGCACACAGCACGCAAATGTGTGACTAATTTGCGATTAATCGCGAGTTAACTATGAAATTCATGCGATTAATCGCGATTAAATATTTTAATCGTTGGACAGCACTAGTATATTCAAATCTTTCCATGGGATTTGAATGTCCCAGGACTTATTTATAAGCAAAATGTGAATTGCAAATGCAGCAGGTCAGATCTGAAGCCAAAACACAATGTGGATATTCTTCATTACTGTCAAAACAGCTCTGAGTGAATGAAATATGTTGGACGCAAGAATAAGTCATGTGCTTGAACAAAATAGGCAGAGTCTGTTAAGGTTTTGGACTAGTTTCTGGTGTTGTGTTTTATGGGCTGACAAAATCTCTGAAATATAATAATATAAAATACCAAAATATTAAAATTGCAGCTTGAGTCATTTCACTACATGTTATTGACTGTGTTGTTAGAAATGATCTACATCTGTCTCTAAAGTGTAATTCTATTGTACATTGGTTATTTCTGTCTTCCGCTCAGTGCCTTCCCTTTTGCCCCGGCTTTAAAAAGATTTTATATAAATGATAAAGTCACATTAGAGCGGTTGGTTAACCATAACAGCGTTCGGTTAACCATAACAGCGGTTGGTTAACCATAACAGCGTTCGGTTAACCATAACAGCGGTCGGTTAACCATAACAGCGGTCGGTTAACCATAACAGCGGTCGGTTAACCATAACAGCGTTCGGTTAACCATAACAGCGTTCGGTTAACCATAACAGCGGTCGGTTAACCATAACAGCGGTCGGTTAACCATAACAGCGGTCGGTTAACCATAACAGCGTTCGGTTAACCATAACAGCGGTCGGTTAACCATAACAGCGGTCGGTTAACCATAACAGCGTTCGGTTAACCATAACAGCGGTCGGTTAACCATAACAGCGGTCGGTTAACCATAACAGTTAACCATAACAGCGGTCGGTTAACCATAACAGCGGTCGGTTAACCATAACAGCGTTCGGTTAACCATAACAGCGGTCGGTTAACCATAACAGTTAACCATAACAGCGGTCGGTTAACCATAACAGCGGTCGGTTAACCATAACAGCGGTCGGTTAACCATAACAGTTAACCATAACAGCGGTCGGTTAACCATAACAGCGTTCGGTTAACCATAACAGCGGTCGGTTAACCATAACAGTTAACCATAACAGCGGTCGGTTAACCATAACAGCGGTCGGTTAACCATAACAGCGGTCGGTTAACCATAACAGTTAACCATAACAGCGGTCGGTTAACCATAACAGTTAACCATAACAGCGGTCGGTTAACCATAACAGCGTTCGGTTAACCATAAAAGCGGTCGGTTAACCATAACAGCGTTCGGTTAACCATAAAAGCGGTCGGTTAACCATAACAGCGGTCGGTTAACCATAACAGCGTTCGGTTAACCATAACAGCGGTCGGTTAACCATAACAGCGTTCGGTTAACCATAAAAGCGGTCGGTTAACCATAACAGCGGTCGGTTAACCATAAAAGCGGTCGGTTAACCATAACAGCGGTCGGTTAACCATAACAGCGTTCGGTTAACCATAACAGCGTTCGGTTAACCATAACAGTGGTCGGTTAACCATAACAGTGGTCGGTTAACCATAACAGCGGTCGGTTAACCATAACAGTGGTCGGTTAACCATAACAGCGTTTGGTTAACCATAACAGCGTGATGCATCCACGGCCCTATATTCTTCAGTGACTGAGCAACATCTCCTAAGGCTCAATCAAGTTATAAATATCTCATCACCAAAACAATGACCTAATACTGCTTTTATTCTCATTTCATTTATGTATTTGTTTATTTTAATGGTTAGTAAGCATTAATTAAGAGCAGCTTCCAAAAATACCCCAGATTGTAGCCTTGGGCTTGTTTCCATCTGTCCCACGGTCAGCGAGAGTGTTTATAAAACAGAAGAAGTCGAAAAACTGCACTCAATATGTCTTTGTAACTGTAAATAATCCATCATACGTGTATTATAAGAAAACTCTGGCAAATGTAAAGCTAAGGGTTTTTTTATCACACCATCTCAGACACTTCCAACCCATTTTACCCACAGCTTATTTTTCATATAATATTGTATTCAACAGTGGCCTTTCTCAGCATAACCCATAGACCCAAACATCAGCAGCAGCAGCAGCACACATGTATCTGCTCCTATGGCGTCAGTAACAATTGTCAGCAGAGGCTCTGAGCACTGCAGCCTCCATCCTTCTTCATATAAGGTCAAGGCCACTCTTTGCACTTTCTATGGGTGAAAACATGAAATGCTCTCGCACAACACGGCTGTCTTAAAGGCTGCTCTTACCAGCCTGTGTTTTCAGGTGATGGCGAAGTGGAGACGGCGAGGCCCAGAGGTCTGTCAGCGGAGGCAGGGGTCATAGGAGCTCGACTGTGGAGGAAAGAGAAGGTTATTAGTCAGTGCTCTAGCTGGGATCCATCAGATCTGAGAATAAAATACACAAGTGGCATAACTCACGGCCATTAACCCTCTAGGCGCCACAGCTGACTTTGCGGTACTGTTGTGTCAAGCAGGATGACAAAATTCTTTCAAACTTGCCACACAATTATTTACACTCTTTTACAATTTCCCCGCCCCTTTAGTGTGGTACAGTGTGAGTTCTGTTTGTGTGTGATCCGTGTCTGTCAGTAAAATAAATGTAAAGAAAATCATGATAATCCACGATTGCCAGCAAATGCAATATGAAAATTAGATGGGTACATATATTTCCTACATAAACTTTGGACCATCCTTATGTTTTCTCTAATTCACAAAGCCTCTATCTATTATCACTTTTAGGTTATTATGAAATGAAGATGTCAAAATTGAGCCTGTTTGGAAAAACACCTCTGGCGCCTAAAGGGTTAAAGGGGACATAACATGCAGGTTAAAGGTGATTCATGGATGTTTATGTAATTTCTAAGCTTTTCTCTCACACCCCTGGACGGTTAATTGCTTGTATGTTTACTTTATTAAAGCCATTTAGATACATTTGAAGTTGTTCAAAACTGGCTCAAATGGCAAAACGTGAACATGTTTTCTGTCCTTGAACCGTCCAATCCATCCACATTTCCATTTCAGTCCATTTCTGAAAGACGGCGACTCCACGCCTGAAATGGGCATCTCTTCTACAACAGCGTGTTGGGTTCGAGCCCACCAAGACACCTTCTCCATCAACTCCCACTAGTGTCTGCTGTCGTTGTGTCCTTGGGCAAGACACTTAACCCCACTTTGCCTGAAGTCCCTGTTGAAAGATCAAGGCTGTGCTCTCACGACAGAGCAGGATGAAGGGGAAGAAGATGTCTTTGCATATTTCCAGATGGTGATTATAATCAACAACCACCAGAGTCTTCCACTTCAGTCACATGATCATGACTCATTATTAACACACATAAAGAACATTTTGTCTGTACAAATAAGTCGTTTACATGTGTAGATATTTCTGCGGCAATTCTTCTTTTCACCATCAGCCACTATTCTACTGTTTTCTTGTTAATGCTCAAAGTTGAAATATGGCTCTTTTGTTGTTGTATTGAGACGGGCATAAAGAAGGCACACCCCTACATCTGTATAAATGATCATTATCGAGCCAGAGGCAGAGAACCAGGCCATAAATAGGGCATCTGTAATCTCCCCATTCAGACATGTTTAATCCTGGTTTGGCTGAAATCTGTCTCCCGGATTTTTAAAAGTAAATTAAAACGTTCGCACTGAAGGAAACTGGAACTGGTCCCCATCTCCATCTGTCAGCACCGAGGCCCCTCTCAAGATGTAGGACACAATATTATTTATCATTTAATCATACTTACGTCAATGGAGATAAACAAATACTATTCTGATGCAATTAGAAAATCACAAAGACTGCTATCATTTAAGTTCTATGCAAAAAAGATACGCAAAAAAACGATTGCAAAAACATATCTTAATTTGAATTTACTTTAAAATATTTGTCAATGGAACCGAAGTGTCTTGTTCCACAGTGAAATGTCACTTGGGAAAACTATTTTGATTGTTATTTCCAAGTGAGATTGTACGTGTTATTGTTAGGCTTTGAGTGTCATTCTTTCTGATATTGAACAGGTTGAAGCTGAAAGTGGTTCTATGAAGCGGAACCACTCTCCAAAGCCTTCCTCAGCGTCTATAGTGAGAATGTTTGTGTCTTTAGGTTTGTGGTAGGACTTAAGGTCGAGCATTGATGAGCGTTATCAGAGGCTTTGACAAACCCAGTTCAGTCACGACGTAAAATATTTTCAGTAATGTCTTCCATTCTTCATGCTAGTTCTTTGCTTGTATATTGTAGTTTCAGTGTTGATAAGTGAGAGTGGCCTATAGCTTGGTGTGTATTGGGGCTTTTTGGTTTAAAGGTCCCATTTTTTACTTTTCTTCCTTTTTCACAGTCCATCCTAAATGTCACACTAATGTGAACATCATCCAATAGATAATAGCCATGTCATCTCTGTCAAGAAACTGAGAGACAATAGACGGGATCTTTGCGCACCTGAGTAACCTGGGCCTTTATTCTCAGCTTGGAAGTAAAAACAGCCAGAACAAAAAACAGAGACACATTATACATTGAAATTTGCGTCATCGCGAGGGGCCAAGCCCTTGCCCCAAACAACGGATACACAATCCTGAGCCCTACACTTTCCCCCCCGCTCTGTGACGTAGCCTCACGCTAACTTGTCTACCTGTTTAAGCTAACTGTTCAGCTTTCTCCGGTACATAGTCATTTCAAACCTGAGCATAAACTTTTTCCAAAAACGGCAATCCTTCAACAGTGGCATAAATACTGAACCATGGACGTCTGAACTATTTTCTGAGAGGGGGGTGGGTTTTATTGTTGGGAGAGTCGAGGGAGAGCACATACTTGGATATGGTGACAAATTGACAAAGTGACAAATTATTGTCACTTTATTGTACATATATATCCTGCATGTAACATGTTTGCACATTTCCTCCTTTTGCACAATCTGAGTGTCTCTATCCATGCCAAACGTGACATGTACATTTCTCCTATGTGAGATAAATAAAGCAAATCTTATCTTATCTTAGACTGGATAATAACATAGCAACTTAATTGTTAATAAAATGAAAATGAGGCAATATAAATCAAGTAAGGCACTTATCAAACTGGAAATAGTTTATTTCAAAGCTGGAATAACAAACATAAAATTGCTTTTAGAAACATACTTTTCTAAAAGCTGTAACAATGAAACATTTCGCGCAACATTGACACTAACAGAAGTGGAACAGGTTGCAATCATATAAGAACTTTCATATTTTTCCAAAAGTGGCCCTTCTCTCAGTAGACCAACTGAAACTTCGCATTCATCAGGTCACTCTGCGCATTCTAAAAGGCCAAACGTGTCTCTCCTGCCTCACTGTAGTGTGTAGCCAGGACTTCAATCTGCGCCAGGCTGAGAAAGAGCGCCCAGATGTGGGCCAGACAGACTTTTATAAGCTTCTCCACCTCCACCTCATGGGCGTCTGAGCACCCATAGTTCTGACGTCTATGTACTGAACGTAACAAATCTCCAGCTGTATTGTATTTAAACATTTCAAATACAGTTTTAGATTTCTTCTTAAAAATACGGCACCTTATGAACAGCAGCCAGCGATTGCAAACATGGAAAGTGAATCTAGATGGTCCATTTGTGTCGTAAGGAGCACTTCATCTCTCTCTGGAGTGAAACAGTCCATTGTTTTGTATTATTATATATTCCACTATTGTATTACTACAACACAAAGAGATTTGGGTTTTTTAATGAGCATGACATCAGTTGATTGAAAAGAGTGTTTTACATTTAAATAGAATGTGCCTCTGTACACTGCCATGGCTCTGGCTCAACAGAAGCTCTAGCCTTGACTCTGTGACTCTGTGTCTTTCACTGTGAAGAAACAAAGTCGTCAGATTAACTGTTGAAATCCAAACACATGTCCAAATGTGTAAGTACATTTATACAACATGTAGCTACATACAAGAACAGCTTCTGACACTGCATTAAAGGAGCTATACCTGATTCTGCAGCACCGCCCCCAACTCGCTCACAGGCTTCTCATTTGTGATCTGATACGTATGCTAACATTAGCATTAGCACAACTTAAGCTGTACAACAATCACTGATGAAATGGTACAAAAGCAACGCACTGCTAACAAAATATATAACTGAAAGATTACTGCTAGTTTAACGTCCAAATGTCTGAGCGTAGATAGTCCGAGCGTAGATAGATAGATAGATAGATAGATAGATAGATAGATAGATAGATAGATAGATGGATAGTGGAGAGGAAGGAATACTGTTTTCCCACTGCCAACTGCTGTTGTAAATAAAAAAAATAATGCAAAATAATTTGAATTGATTTGCATATAACCAAAAACTAACCAGATAAAACGTAATGTTTAAGATTCACCACTGACCTGTTCCACAAGAATCCAGATTCAGCAGCACAGCTACGGTTAATCAGGACCACAGTGCTGCCACGCTCTGGTTATGGTTAATCGGGACCACAGTGCTGCCACGCTCTGGTTACGGTTAATCAGGACCACAGTGCTGCCACGCTCTGGTTACGGTTAATCAGGACCACAGTGCTGCCACACTCTGGTTATGGTTAATCAGGACCACAGTGCTGCCACGCTCTGGTTACGGTTAATCAGGACCACAGTGCTGCCACGCTCTGGTTATGGTTAATCAGGACCACAGTGCTGCCACGCTCTGGTTATGGTTAATCAGGACCACAGTGCTGCCACGCTCTGGTTACGGTTAATCAGGACCACAGTGCTGCCACGCTCTGGTTATGGTTAATCAGGACCACAGTGCTGCCACGCTCTGGTTATGGTTAATCAGGACCACAGTGCTGCCACGCTCTGGTTATGGTTAATCAGGACCACAGTGCTGCCACGCTCTGGTTACGGTTAATCAGGACCACAGTGCTGCCACGCTCTGGTTATGGTTAATCAGGACCACAGTGCTGCCACGCTCTGGTTATGGTTAATCAGGACCACAGTGCTGCCACGCTCTGGTTACGGTTAATCAGGACCACAGTGCTGCCACGCTCTGGTTATGGTTAATCAGGACCACAGTGCTGCCACGCTCTGGTTATGGTTAATCAGGACCACAGTGCTGCCACGCTCTGGTTATGGTTAATCAGGACCACAGTGCTGCCACGCTCTGGTTATGGTTAATCAGGACCACAGTGCTGCCACGCTCTGGTTATAATTTTAGATTATCTGGGAGGTGTGTCTTGTTACAAGAAACAAGTAGAAACTTGTTCTGCAGATAGAGCGGACCAACCACCGTAGAATGAACATGTGGATGAGAAAAGATATGATCAACTTTATTGATCTCACATCATTCTCACAAACAAAGTGTGCAAACATGTTAAAAGCTTTAATTATAGTCTATGAGGCTGCACTAACATGCACAGCCCAAAGCCCGGTTAAAGTGGGCCTAGGCCCAGATCGCGATTGGATCCGGGCCGGGGGTTGATGTGGGGAGTGGGGGATGGAACTATCAACTCTCCCTAAAACATGAACGACATGTTGGAACTATCAACTCTCCCTAAAACATGAACAACATGTTGGAACTATCAACTCTCCCTAAAACATGAACGACATGTTGGAACTAACAGCCTGGATAGTATTTATTTGTATTATCATTAATCAAATTGAAAACGTTTTTTTGATCAGTAATACTTCCTCTACAGACTCGGATACACGCAGGTGATTAAAAGTGCACACCCACAAACAGCTCATGGACCCCCCATGATGAACACCCGGCAGATCAAAGTGGACCCCCCCCCATGATGAACACCCGGCAGATCAAAGTGGACCCCCCCCCATGATGAACACCCGGCAGATCAAAGTGGACCCCCCCATGATGAACACCCGGCAGATCAAAGTGGACCCCCCCCATGATGAACACCCGGCAGATCAAAGTGGACCTCCCCATGATGAACACCCGGCAGATCAAAGTGGACCCCCCCCCATGATGAACACCCGGCAGATCAAAGTGGACCCCCCCATGATGAACACCCGGCAGATCAAAGTGGACCTCCCCATGATGAACACCCGGCAGATCAAAGTGGACCCCCCCCCATGATGAACACCCGGCAGATCAAAGTGGACCCCCCCATGATGAACACCCGGCAGATCAAAGTGGACCCCCCCATGATGAACACCCGGCAGATCAAAGTGGACCTCCCCATGATGAACACCCGGCAGATCAAAGTGGACCCCCCCATGATGAACACCCGGCAGATCAAAGTGAACCCCCCCATGATGAACACGCGGCAGATCAAAGTGGACCCCCCATGATGAACACCCGGCAGATCAAAGTGGACCTCCCCATGATGAACACCCGGCAGATCAAAGTGGACCCCCCCATGATGAACACCCGGCAGATCAAAGTGAACCCCCCCATGATGAACACCCGGCAGATCAAAGTGGACCCCCCATGATGAACACCCGGCAGATCAAAGTGGACCCCCCCATGATGAATGGGTTAGGTTGGGGCACGTGGACCCCCCCATGATGAACACCCGGCAGATCAAAGTGGACCCCCCCATGATGAACACCCGGCAGATCAAAGTGAACCCCCCCATGATGAACACCCGGCAGATCAAAGTGGACCTCCCCATGATGAACACCCGGCAGATCAAAGTGGACCTCCCCATGATGAACACCCGGCAGATCAAAGTGGACCCCCCCATGATGAACATCCGGCAGATCAAAGTGGACCCCCCATGATGAACACCCGGCAGATCAAAGTGAACCCCCCCATGATGAACACCCGGCAGAGTCAAAGTGGACCCCCCCATGATGAACACCCGGCAGATCAAAGTGGACCCCCCATGATGAACACCCGGCAGATCAAAGTGGACCCCCCCATGATGAACACCCGGCAGATCAAAGTGGACCTCCCCATGATGAACACCCGGCAGATCAAAGTGGACCCCCCCATGATGAATGGGTTAGGTTGGGGCACGTGGACCCCCCCATGATGAACACCCGGCAGATCAAAGTGAACCCCCCCATGATGAATGGGTTAGGTTGGGGCACGTGGACCCCCCCATGATGAACACCCGGCAGATCAAAGTGAACCCCCCCATGATGAACACCCGGCAGATCAAAGTGGATCCCCCCATGATGAACACCCGGCAGATCAAAGTGGACCCCCCCATGATGAACACCCGGCAGATCAAAGTGAACCCCCCCATGATGAACACCCGGCAGATCAAAGTGGATCCCCCCATGATGAACACCCGGCAGATCAAAGTGAACCCCCCCATGATGAACACCCGGCAGATCAAAGTGGACCCCCCCCCCCCATGATGAACACCCGGCAGATCAAAGTGGACCCCCCCCATGATGAACATCCGGCAGATCAAAGTGGACCCCCCCATGATGAACACCCGGCAGATCAAAGTGGACCCCCCATGATGAACACCCGGCAGATCAAAGTGGACCCCCCCCATGATGAACATCCGGCAGATCAAAGTGGACCCCCCCATGATGAACACCCGGCAGATCAAAGTGAACCCCCCATGATGAACACCCGGCAGATCAAAGTGGACCCCCCATGATGAACACCCGGCAGATCAAAGTGAACCCCCCATGATGAACACCCGGCAGATCAAAGTGGACCCCCCCATGATGAACACCCCGGCAGATCAAAGTGAACCCCCCCATGATGAACACCCGGCAGATCAAAGTGGACCCCCCCCCCCCATGATGAACACCCGGCAGATCAAAGTGAACCCCCCATGATGAACACCCGGCAGATCAAAGTGGACCCCCCCATGATGAACAAGAGCGCTGTGTCTCAGGCAATTATATTATTAGGGTTTTGACTTTCTGCTCTGAACAAAACGTGGCATTGTTTCGTCCAAATCCGTTTAAACAAGAACGTACTGTCTTCACTCTTCTCATCCTAGAGTTTAGGATTCGTTAGCTCTACATCCTAGAGTTTAGGATTCGTTAGCTCTACACCAGAGTATTATTTCATCACCAAACTGACCATAGCTTGTTGGTCGGTGCCGTGTTCTTTCATAGATCCTAGAATCTGGACCAGGGCGATTCCACTTACCGTTCCCAAAGGCCGCACAATTTACACATTTATCATCAAATACAACAGTTTTGAAATCAGTCACATTTCATATTTGTATTCATTTTGTCTGTTAGTTTAATTGTTTTATTTGGTCGGACAGTGAATACACCAGATTGTAGCTTTTTAGTAAATTTCCCGTTGTTTTCGCACAGTCACAAACACTGATTCAGCCCTCACCTTTTGAACATGTTTTTACATATGGAATAAACCCGAGCACACAGAGGAAACCTACGCAGACATGGGGAGAACATGCAAACGCCTCATCTGGAGGTAGGACTGAACCCAGGACCTTCTTACTGTGAAGCATAAGTATAAAATGAATGCATTACAAACCGTGGACTGGGTAACTGCCAGGTTTTAACCTGGACTCAGCTGATTCAAACCAGTTTTTAGGTCAAAATGGTTTGATCTATTTTTTTCTTGTAATATTTTAATCATTTTGTAAAGGATTTTTGAGCAGCATTAAAAATAGGCTAGCCTTACATTTACTGTGCCGTAACTTGCACTTTTTATTTAACTGCATTTTAATATGCATGTTTACTGACTGCAGATGGAACGTAGCATGGAGCTAAATCTGGTGCAGTTACTTTTTAATGTAACTGCACATTGTCCTTAATTTAAAAAAATAATAATAATAATCCTGGCTCTAAAAAAGGTTTGGCTCTACCACTAGTTTTCACACATACTTACTGTATTTTTGGCTTCTCTCACATCTATAGATTAGCTTTGTCAGTGAAGGGGGGTCCAACTCCTTTTGGTCAGGGGCCAAATTTGAAAATCTGTTTGGGGCCAGAAGTATAAGTGGTATCGTATATATTTCTATGTTTACATATTTTTGTCCTTTGTCTTAAGTTTGGACACTATGTTCTCGTAGGTTTGTATTCAATCCCAACTGGGCCGAATATCAATAAAGAGATCTATAAGACTGATATCTTCTACTGTACAATAACATGGAGACAATGGGCTTTAAAATGAATCATAACATTACCATCAACGTTGCAGGTTCCCGTGAGCAAAATAATAGAAAATAATTTCAGGGGCCACTAAAAATCTCTGTCTTGCGGATTTTGCCCACTGGCCTGAGATTGACATGCAAAAGACATGTTTTAGTATCCCATTATTTAGTAAGTATTTATTTATAAAGCGCCTTTCACAGACCAAGTCAAAGCGGTTTACAGTTGTTACATCAGTCTCTGACTCCACAGAGATGGGAGGGGCCAGTACAGGAGGCACAGACCTATTGTGCATGTTTTTAGTGGTAGGGGAAACCGGAGCACCCGGAGGAAACCAATGTAGACACAGGGAGAACATGCAAACTCAACTTAGAAAGGCCATGTTTTGACCGGGATTCAAACCCAGGACCTTCTTGCTGAGAAACGAGAGTGCTAACCACTCAGTATTGAGATAGCCTCAGTGGATATCTCTGTGTTTTGTAAATGTAAATATTCACAGATATGTAAATTAGTTCATTGTTATTTTTAATGTGGAATACTATGCAAGCTACTGTGACAATGCCATTTCTCTTGTGGATCAATAAAGTCTGTCTAATATCACAAAATAACACTTAAACAGGACTCTTTCTGTTGGTACAAACACAAAGTTTGGAACCCCACATTTAGACAAATACATTTTATGCCATTCACAGACGTATTAATGACCCAAACACGGTCAATCTGTAATGATGCATGAATAATCCAATGACAGATGCATTTTGGCTCAGCTCCGAGTCTGCGCTGAATTTAGCACAACATATTGACTTCTCAGAGGCTTTTGTGAGTGAGCGGGAGCCCCCGGAGCCCCGGGCCCCACCCTGTCACCCCCTTGGCTCAGTCCTTTGTTATCGGGCATATTGCTGTTCCCAAAACACAGGGCACACTGATTCAACGCGGGCTGGGGCCGTCTGTCTCTCTTTCTTATAGACATGGGCTTTTTTTTGTTTTTTTTGGTGCCGCATACTTGTAGCGAACGACCTGCCGTAAAAGGAGCATTGTGAAGTCGCCGTCGCGTTGCCTAACCTACATACAGAGGACTCAGGAGAGCGCCGGGAACTGCACAATGTGGACCAAGAAGAGCCGTTTTGAGACAGAAGGAAGGATGGTTTAGAAAAGGGTTAACACAGGAGGTTTCACTGTATATCATAATTGATATAGCCTGGTCGTACCACACCATAGTACTAATTTCATTTTGTACTCAGGTCTGGATTTGCTCCATTGAGCTCCGTTAACAGGTGGGAGGGGTTAACTCCTTTTGCAGATTGAAACGATTGGATCTGAGTTTACCGTGACGTTTGTAATACGCCCAAGTGAGTCGTTAGCATTTAGCATTTAGCCTAGCTTTAGCATTTAGCCTAGCTATAGCCATCTCCTTTGCCGCTAACGGAGCCCGTGGGGAGTAGAGCCACAATCTTTGCAGCAATGACTTTTGATAAACTTTCCTCTTGCTCCGGCTTCAGTTTCTTGATAGAATCAGACTGGATTACTTTACTATCGCATTCTTCACCAAACTACAACCTGCCCGTTCGACGCAAACTCTTGGCGTCACCGACATCGAACTACAACACCCGCCTCCCGCGCTCTCTGATTGGTCAGATGGAATTCACCCCTATTGTAATCACAAACACAGGGACCAGACCCAGACGTTACAGCAGGACATGATGAATGAGCAGAGAGTGCGGATAAGGACAGGCTGGTGTTGATATGAACTGAGAGAAAGCCTTTGTGGCAGTTTTTATTTCACATAGATCAGAGATTACACAGAAATGGTCCTGAAAGTAAGGCTTAGTCCGTTCAAAGACGTTTTCGTAGTTTTTAATTGTAGTACGTACAGATGTAGTCGAAGTAGTGGTAAGAATATTATTTAAAACATTAAGCAAATGAAACTAACAACAATTAACAACACACAAAATAATCAGAAATAAATGGTTTGAAGAAGGGGCTGGATGAAACAGATGCGTGTTTGCTCCAGCCCCTCTCACTCCCTTTCATGTAAACCATGATACAAAGTCTTTTGTATCATGGTTTTTAGTCCTTTAATGAATTTTACCAATCCATTTTAAATAACACATTGAGATGTTGCTTGTTGCATGAAACAATGTCTCATTTCTAAAACAAAGATATACTGAACGACTTAAGGTGGAATCTAGGGATGTAAAAAACTATGAATTTTCATGACCGACCACCGAGCCTCATTAACCGGTAGAAACCGGTTAACCGCGTAGTTTAAAATAGTCCACGTTCTTTGAAATAACAGCCATTTCGAGCCGCGTACTTTTCATAAGTGCAGCTCTGCGTTCTACTGGATCAGAGCCGAGACAGCGGCGCCCAAACCCACAACAGCTCCGGCACCTTTGCGCACAGAGAACTGCTGTTTTAATCTTCCCATTCTGCTGTGCTGCGGGTTAATACCAAAACTTTCTAGCAGCAAACGACGGCTCGTCCACATGGTCAGAGCAGCGAGTGACGCGTCTCACAGGTCTTCACAAAAGTTTAAATACAAGTGATGTGTGTGGAGCTGATCCCGAGGACCATAAACACAAACATGGTCCATGTGGTTTGACTGGAGCCGCGTATTTGTGCGAATCCTTTGGGCTCCGTGACACAGAGGGTGTGTATGTGTGTGTGTATGTGTGTGTGTATGTATGTATGTGTGTGTGTGTGTATGTGTGTGTGTGTGTGTAAATGTAAGCTCCAATGTAGTTCTGACCCGCGCCAGTGTGCAACTTTGACGGTGAGGGGAGAGATGATGCGTGTGGATGTTACGTATGGAGAGGGGGAAAGTGTGTGTGTGTGTGTGTGCGTGCGTGTGTGCGTGCGTGTGTGCATATGTGGCTCGTGCGGCGTGAGAGTCGTCCCGGAGTTTATAATACATGGGCGCACACAGCTAGATACAGACCCGCTCGTCACACCGTGCAAATAGGGCTTAAAATAGCGTTATTAAGAGACCTCCCCTCTCCCCTTTTTCTCTTTTTTAACCGACAGCTTTGACCGGTTAACGCTGTGACGGTCAACCACCGGTTAACCGGTCGCCGATTTACATCCCTAGTGGAATCACTACATCGGTATACGGTGGTAGTAACCAAGGCAACGGGGGAAAGAACTGTTAAATACATGTTTAAAGTCCCAAACCAAAAAACTAAAATCAGGCTGTGCAATGTGAGCCGTTAAGCCTAGCGTACATCGGACTGGCAACTGATTATATCCGTCGCATATGAGTTGCTGCCCCGCACACATCGACAATCTGACGAAAACGGGCAACTCCCAGTAGCAGACCAGTCTCAGGAATAACAGCGCGTACATCGACAGCAACTGGCCTCAACTACAGTGTGTTTTCTGACATAAACTGTTGCGGGCGCGTAATATACGCAATACACACACGTCGTCGGAGCGGCGCATGGAGCGCGCACATCGGGTCATATCTCCAAAACTGAGGACAACTAGTTGCCGAAAAGTAGAACACGGGCAACTGATCATCTCCATCATCTCCTCTCAGTCGCCAAAAGCCGCCTTGCAACTAGTTGTCCCCAGTTTCTCTGTCGATGTACGCTAGGCTTTAGCTTACTGCACTTTGTATTATTTACAGCTCATCAAATCACCAAAAAGACAGTAAAGGTCATTACTGGGACATGTCCCGCCTCAAATGTTGGTAAAAGTAACATTTGTGCCTTATTTATTGTATTATTGATCAGAACTGTCCACTGTGGTCAATACAACAGCTGCTTCGTCCTCATCATTAATGAAACTCTTTTTAACTCTTCCCTTTTCGCCCGGTGCAGGAAAAACCAAACCCTAAAGCCTAGCGTACATCGACAGAGAAACTGGAGACAAGTTGCAAGGCGGCTTTTGGCGACTGAGAGGAGATGGTGGGAGATGATCAGTTGCTTCTCAGACTTGCCTCAGACTGAGGCCAGTTGCTGTCGATGTACCGCTGTTATTCCTGAGACTGGTCTGCTGCTGGGAGTTGCCCGTTTTCGTCAGATTGTCGATGTGTGCGGGGCAGCAACTCATATGCGACGGATATAATCAGTTGCCAGTCCGATGTACGCTAGGCTTAAATGTTCAGGTTTGTGGATCCTCAATTACAGAGTTACATTGTTTTATATTATATAAAAATATTATTATGTCATGAAATGTACAACTTTTAATACCATTTTAAACCTTATATATCTCGTTAATATCCTGTAAATTATTACTGGTGACTATTTATTCTTGTCTATTCTTTACTGTATTTTTATCTAATCTTTTTATAACAACTACATGCGCTGCATTGAAAATAGTTTTCACTCAAAATAAGAGTGATACGAAGGAAAAGCTCCTTTCTGACTAAAATAAAATACATTCTGAGAATAGAGGAATACATTCAGAGTGTAAAAACTTTTATCATCTCAGATAAAAAACACAAATATTGATATCGATAACTTCTCATATCGGTGCATCGCTAATTATCCCTGCACCTGCAGAGTTTGCTTTAGCGCTAGCAGCAGGTTTAATAATATAATGCAATTTGTCAAATATTATTCAAGAATAACATTTTCCTCCAGAGTATAGACATATCATTTAAAGTAGCCATGAATAAGATAGAAATGAAAGTTCAGACCGAAGACTAAACCCTGTGTACATAAAAACATGACCTGCATCAGGTTTCAGGTTTTCAGGTTTAATGTTCTCTCCTTGGATAAAGCTACGTATCTTCTGTGGCAGCGCTGATCTCTCTCTCTCTCTCTCTCTCTCTCTATATATACATTATATATATATATATATATATATATGAGTTTCTTCCCCTCTGCTGTTGGACTCTTGAACACTTCTTAACCTGTCCCCCCGCCCTTTATAAAGTCACTTTACTGCCCATCATACGTCACTTTACTTCACTGTACTGCTGTCACCTTACATTGTGTGCACCATGTGCACTTGTATATTGTAAATAGTGACTGTAACTCTATTTTAAATTTACATTTATTCTTTAGAAGTGTTTTTTATTCTTATTTTTATTATCTCTTTCTGACTGTTGCACTGAGCCAAAGCAATTTCCAAGTCTGTGACCTCCTGTTACTTACGTGGCAATAAAAATGATTCTGATTCTGATTCTGATATATATATATATATATATATATATATATATATATATATATATATATATATATATACTTTTTTAGTTCAGTTTTTTTAATTAAAGGCTTCTACAAAATGGTTGAGATGTAGCTTGATGGTAAAAGCCCAAGCATGTTTCAAATATACAGTATATACTATATATACTGTATATACAGTATATACTGTATATACTGTGTATACAGTAGTGCCTCAAAAAGTGATCCACCGAATAAATGAGCATCAAAGGGATATAAAACTGTGGATACACACACCCACACAGACACACACACCCACACACACACAGACACACATGCACGCACAGACACACACGGACACACACACAGACACACACACACACACAGACACGCATGCACAGACACACACAGACACACACATGCACACACGCACAGACACACACAGACACACACACACACACGCACAGACACACAGACACACACAGACACACACACACGCACAGACACACACAGACACACACACAGACACACAGACACGCACAGACACACACACACATACACGCACAGACACACACAGACACACACAGACACACACACACACACGCACAGACACACACAGACACACACACACACACGCACAGACACACACAGACACACACACAGCCTCTCCTGTCCGCGGTACCATCGAGCTGCAGATGCTATGTTTGGTCTTCAGCTCCTGGTTCCAACTGCAGCCACATGTGACTAGTGTCACATGATCACTGAGAGTCACATGACCTCCAGGCAGGCTGACCCCGGCGCCCTTGGACACAAATCTAATACTCTACAAGTGTGTGTTGAGGTCTGATTTGTTCAAAAT
The DNA here is from genome assembly GCA_964034765.1 of Knipowitschia caucasica. Classification (NCBI taxonomy): domain Eukaryota; kingdom Metazoa; phylum Chordata; class Actinopteri; order Gobiiformes; family Gobiidae; genus Knipowitschia; species Knipowitschia caucasica. Next base: position 35,410,242 of record OZ035841.1, read on the forward strand.
ATTTTGTTAACTATGTTCACTGTGTTGTAGGGCTGGACGAAATGGCAAAACAGTAAAGTCTCGATTTTAAATAGATTTTCATTAAAGTCACCGAAGACAGAAATATTAAAGATATTTTTGGATCTTTCCACTCAATATTCAAAATGAAGTCTTGTACAGACTGTGCTGATATAGTAAGTATAATTCATGTGCTGCTGGAACTCTCACAACATCCTTCTTTCGATTTCACAATTTTCACATTTTTCACAAATTAGATTTTTTTTTAAAGCCGATTAATTGCCTACATTTGAGTTATTGCCGAGCCCTGCACTGATGCTTCTGTCCCTTGTGTTTATTTCAGCACCTTGTTCCTCCGGTTAATATCAATAGTAATAATGTCCAAATACTGGTTCAATCTGGAAAGACTCAGAGACAAAGGTGTTAGAATGATGAGGAAAAGATTAAATGCTGTTGTAAAGTAAGTAAGTAATATTTATTTATACACTGCCTTTCACAGACCAGAGTCTGGGAGGGGCCAGTACAGGAGGCACAGACCTATTGTACATGTTTTTAGTGGTAGGGGAAACCAAAGCACCTGGAGGAAACCTACGCAGACACGGGGAGAACATGCAAACTCCACTCAGAAAGGCCCTGTTCCAACCGGGATTCGAACCCAGGACCTTCTTTCTGAGAGGCGAGAGTGCTAACCACTCAGCCACCGTGCCGCCCAATATTGTGGTCATGCAGTAAAGTGGTTACTGCATGAATTGGAAATACATTTGACGTTTAATTAAATCAATTAGCAAATGTACTATGCCCATTTTTATTCATATTTGACAGAACTTAAGGTCGCTGATGGACAAATGTTTACTATCGCTTTACAACATCCCATTGTCGATACTTGTCAGAGCTGAGGTTGGCTGAATGACCCTGTGAACTTGTGTTTATGATCTAAATATTAGTTTTGAGCAAGACAGAGGACCACGAAATGACACAGAGGGCCAGACTTGGCCCTCGGGCCTTAGTTTGGTCGTGCCTGTATTGGGCCGATCCTTTCATCTGAATATGATTCATGGTCTATTGATTTGACACGAGAATCACAAGCGGACGCAGATAAAAATAGTTTGTCATTAATTGTTGTGCATCTCTCCTCCGGCGGCAGCAGCAACAGCAAAGGGTCACATGGGTAATCTAATCTGGTTAATCCCAGTGTGGTGTTTAATTAATTTTGAGCACAAGAGAAGTATTGACACTGAACACAAAACAGAAAAATGCTTTCTGCAGTAGTTTCTAAAACAGTGAACACGAACATCCGTCTAAAAGCATCAGCTCTGGGGCGATTACTGTAAGGCTGAGGAGTTCCTTCAGAACGGCTTCTCACTGCTCACTTTAGTGACCTATGACCTAACATACAACATCAGACTGATCAAAAACAACAATGCAGTTATATTTTCAAGGCAGGATTATGCCTAAAAGAGGTTGGCAACATCCCAAAACGACTCTCCTTTTTTAAATCAGGGCAATGTGATTCTGCACCTAATGCCCTTTTGCAATAAATCTCTATTTTTGAAGCCTTGGTGACCTACAAACTTAATTTCTGAATCCTTTTTTATCTCACACATAGAACATTCATGAAATATTACGGCCGAAGGTTGTATTGACTTTTAACTGAAGTAGCAGATGTATAAATTGAATTGGATATCACTCAACCTAAAAATAACGCACTATTTTATATTAAGGCACAATAAGAATAAACCTACACCTCATCTAGATAAGAGCAAACTGATGCTGAAAATCCCTCTTGCGGACCACCTCTTTCTGCAGGGCAGGCTATAGCTCCATCAGAAACGAGTCCCAGTCAGGTCTCGTTGGATGCTGTCATTTCTCCCCTGTGCATTGAAAGGTATCGGTCCTGCAGAGTAATCTCGCAGAAAAGACTAAATCATTCATTGGAGACTGCGCTCAGATACGCAAACGCCCCCCGGCTCCCCTCACTCATCACCGGCATAAACAACAACATGAAGCACGCCTCAGTCCGTGTATCTCAGCCAACAAAGAATCTATTTTAAAAACACAGACAGATATAATCACGCATGCACTGGGCGACAAATGCATTCACAAAGTGGCTTTCATGTCTCAATTAAAACCGGCGAAAATGGCGAAAGACGTCTTTAGGCTCAATCATGACTCCAGACGCACATGCAGTAACCGCGCTGGTGTCCATAGTACCACCCATACTCTACACTGGTCTTTATAGTACCACTACACTCTACACTGGTCTTCATAGTACCACCTATGCTCTAGTATACACTGGGTATATTTACATATTTACAGTTTGATGCGATGGCTTCATATATGACAATAAACGAGGCTGTTATTACACAATGGGATCACGCCTGCAGGGCATACGCACCGTTGTCATCTCAAATCCGATCCTAGTGCGAGATGTGGCGGTCCGAGTGGCGGTGGTCGACCCCCTCAAGTGTCCCGTACACAATTCCGAATCCCCGCGTCCGCTTGGGCTGTTGCTCGCTCCACATTCACGCGCACGGGGGTAGTAATGGTGCGCGTAACGACGGGTGCGTTGGTCAGCGGAGGGTGGTGCACGTAGCGGTGGCTCCTCGGTGGGATCTCCGTGTGTGATGTTCTATCTCCCCCGCTCTCTGTTCTATTCACCCCACAGCCAATACCGTGCGTGCGTCTGCGTCTCTGAGGGGGCCAGGAGCGGCTCGGAGAAGGGGGGCACTTTAGACAGGTCCCCCGCCTGCTGCGCGCACAAATGGAATGTTTTAAAGTGCATTTTACCAAAAAATAAATAAATAAATAAAATAAAATCACATAAGGCGCATTATCTCCTTAGCTCCTTTTACAATGCAGCTCAATACATTAAAACGTAACCTTTTTTGTTTATTTTGATGTCACCACCACTTGTAGTCAGAGATGGGCTCTCGCAAGGATTTAAAGATGCAGTCAGTGATTTTTTTCCAGACGCATTTTTTTAAATATTGTGGGAAAACGTCCTTAAACCCTAAAAGTCTCAAGTTATCATGTGTCAAATAGTAATGGTATTGACCAGATGTCTATAGTCTCCAAAAATAATAAGAAACATTTTGGAGCGGACCGATAAAAATAAACCAATGGGATTCTTTCATCCCCAACGAACCAATGGGATGTGTTTACAGCCTTCACACTCTTCCTGTTTCTCACGAGTGCACCGGAGTTATCGGATTTTCTTAAATCTGGCTGAACAGAAAATTCCAATTTCACGTTTGCTTCACTCTCCCTGTTGTGACAAGGAAAAGAAAATGCTGGATGTTTGGTGGAGAGGGAGGGGAGGGGGGAGTGGTTTCCAGTTGGTGCTACGGCTAAGCTAAGAAAATCGCTTGCATCTTTAAGTGGCTCTTTTTAGAGACTTGTGACTCGACTTGAACTTGTCTCTAAAGACTCAGACTTGTAGTTTTAGAACTTGCAAGTCTCTATGATCTTCCAAATAACATCTAAAATAAAAAATATGCAGCTAATCAGTGCTCAGGACATTTGAAAACTAAACACTGGTCAAAAAAAGCGAGGTCATGTACTGCTCCAGTGAGAAACGGGCCAGAACAGGACCAAAGCCAGAACAGGACCAAAGCCAGAACAGGACCAAAGTCAGAACAGGACCAAAGTCAGAACAGGACCAAAGCCAGAACAGGACCAAAGCCAGAACACGCCACATGCAGAGAGAACATGCCACAACAGACCTGGATCATGGAGTGTATTTTGTCCAAACGCTTCCCCGGACGTGGACAGACAGTTTAATGAGTTTAATCATTTAAATCGGCAGCATGATATTTGTCTGATTTCATTTGCGATTTTTTTCCATGTTATACTATAACCCTTGGACTGAGACTCTTGACTGGGACTTCATGGAGGAGGGACTGATGTGTCTATCCACAGTAGCACCACACATTTGGGACAGTCTGTATTAAGCTCATTTGCTTATTCAAATGAAAGTTCAAAGCGTCTTGTGAAGCCGTCAAGTCAGCGCTCGCTTCATACTACTAAAGCATCACACATTATTTACTGCAGATAAATAGGACTTATACAGAGTCAGGAGTATTTGTTGTACAGTCTGACAGATAGCCTTAATAATAATGGTTGATGAACCACGAGGGGTGAGTGTATCTGTCACTTTCCAAAAAAAGGAGGACCCAAAATTGAATACTGCAAAAAATAATATATTTTAATAAACAAAAACAGAACTCAACTGTTTGTAAAACACAGGAACACAGGATTAAGACAAGAACCATGGAACAAACATTTAATGGACTGACAACAGGAAGGAAAGAGCACAGGGAATTTAACTGGGAGAAGAAACTCAAAAAGACACAGGAGAACAAACAATATAAAATAAAACAGGAACTACAAAAAAATGACTGATGGGAAGTTGAAAGTCTCTACATTGAAAACCTGGTTAAAGATGATATACCCGATTTTTTTCAAGGAGTTCAGAAAAATGCTTTTTACTACATATGAGTTGTTTTATAATCAGTAATGTAATGTAAAACTGGAGTTCATTGATTCAGATGTGTATGAACTCAGTAAAAAGTGCTGAGTAGAGACTTAGCGTGACGCCCGCTCTCCTCCAATCACAGAGCGAGGCTGCGTCCTCTAGCCTCTACAGCGCTGCTAAACACAGTAGCATGTTAGCATAAGTGGCTATAACTCCTCTGGCTGTAACTGCAGACACAGCAAAACAGCCCAAACCACACAACAGTGAGGAAGAGAAGAGGAACTAAAGCCACAACATGATCAAAGAAGAAACCAAGCCCTGAACAGAGCTAGCTTACATCGTATCCTCTGGAGAGACTGGTCTGAGGGAGAGACCTGCGGGACCGCCTCGGACTATCTACGCTCGGACTATCTACGCTCGGACTATCTACGCTCGGACTATCTACGCTCTGACTATCTACGCTCGGACTATCTACGCTCGGACTATCTACGCTCGGACTATCTACGCTCGGACTATCTACGCTCGGACTATCTACGCTCGGACTATCTACGCTCTGACTATCTACGCTCGGACTATCTACGCTCGGACTATCTACGCTCGGACTATCTACGCTCGGACATTTGGACGTTAAACTAGCAGTAATCTTTCAGTTATATATTTTTTTAGCAGTGCGTTGCTTTTGTACCATTTCATCAGTGATTGTTGTACAGCTTAAGTTGTGCTAATGCTAATGTTAGCATACGTATCAGATCACAAATAAAACTAGATGTCTCAGTGGGAGGAGAGCGTGGGGGAAATGAGAAGCCTGTGAGCGAGTTGGGGGCGGGGCTAAACATTCAAACCTGCAGAAACAGGTATAGCTCCTTTAATAGATACTTTTAAAATACATTCCCTGCCTTGAGTTCTGAAGAAAAAAAGCCTATAAAATGATTACATTTTCTCACTGGGGAGTTTTGTTCTGTTCTTCTATAGCAGTTTCTCTGGATGTAGCTTTTTGTATCTTTGAATCTGGACTTGTCGTAGTGCATCTGTGTACTGCAGTTCTGGCATGGTGAGCTTAGTACAAAGTGTCTGGTTCTCTGCGCTCAGATCTGGAGAAAGTTCATAACCAACTATTTCCACATTTCCTGGCTGCCATGGCTTCAAAGCCCTGTTTTTGATCTTAGCGGCAGAGTTAAGTCTCGATGTCTTCTCCCCAAAACAGGTCATTGAGAGTTTTTCCTGAGCTTGTCGTAACAACTGCACTTCTCTGGCAACGCAGTCCAGCCCTATGGCCTTGAGCTGACGCCATAAGGAAGCGTTGAAGTGGTCGAAAAGATAAGAATCGATGTAATTCCAGGCCCTGATTTTGTCTGACAGCTCTGGTGTGATGGTCTTCTTTGCTTTCTCCGATCTCATGTTGGCTTTGAAGTAAACAATATCCTCCAAGTCCCAGTTGAGGAGGTGACGCAGCAAGATGAGCGATTCATCAAAGTAATCGGAAATCATGACCAGTGAAAATGTTTTCTCTACTTTGGCTGCTAATTGTTGCGCGTAGTCCACTTCGGTGCTATCCTTGTTCCCGCCCAGGTCATAGGTCACGCAGTTTCGTACATACATAGAATGCGCTTCCAAAGGCCGATAATATTTGAATGGATCGTCCAAGAAAGCTTCGATCGACTCATTAGGAACCCTGCGAATGCTGGCAGAGGATACATAGCAGTAGACGAACAAGGATTCAAACATGGCACTTGTCTCTCTCATGGTGGTGATGTACACTGTGTCCGGAGGCATCAGCTTGTCCAGCTCTTCCTTGTTGAACCGCATGTGGTTTGTGATGATGTTGGGGGGTGTTGTCTCCAGTTGAACTGATTTGACATTAAAAAAGTTTGGATACGCAAACTGGGAGTCACCATTCTTTGGTAAAGCCACGGTGAGGTTGTGACGCTCAGCAAACCGGAAAAGTATGTTCTGCATCGTGGAACTTGCGGTTTTGTGCGTCTTGAGGAAAACTATGTTGGTGTGTTTTGGCCTTGACTTGTTGGAGAATTGCACGGAGCAGGTCTGCTCCTCCCCATGCTCCCTCGACCTAGAGAAGATAGATATTGTTAGACACTTAGCATAACATTTCCACCAATATAAATGTAATATGTCTGTCATTATCTTATAATGATTTGATTTCAAGATCACTGTGGGGAATTGCAGATTAAGTTTCTTAAAACTAAGTCAGAGATATTTTTCACCGAAGTATTAATCCAAGAAGATTGAGACCATTATGGGCTCTCCCTTAGAGATAGGGTGAGAAGCCCGGTCACATGGGAGGAGCTCTGAGTAGAGCCGCTGATTCTCCAAGTTGAGTGGAGCCAGTTGAGGTGGCTCAGGCATCTGTTTCAGATCCTTTTAGCCGCCTCCCTGGGGAGGTTTTCTGGGCACGTCCCACCGGGAGGAGACCCAGGGAAGACCCAGGACACACTGGAGGGACTATGTCTCTCAGCTGGCCTGGGAACACATTGGGATTCTCCTGGATGAGCTGGAGGAAGTGTGTGTGAAGAGAGAAGTCAGAGAAGTCACAAGTCTAGGATTCAGTCTGATATCCAGGCATGTGTTCCATATTCCTGTCCTGTCAGTCCGCCCTCTGCCAGGATTCTCTGCCTCGTTCAAACATATCAGGTGTGATTACGGTCATGTGCATTGCAACAGATATTTGTGTTATTCAGTGATGGAAAATACCACTCAGGGGTTTTTATTTATAAGCCTTCACATACTTGTTATGACAGTAATTCTGATTTTGTGGACTCATACGTCAGTTCAGCTGAGGTGTAATCTTCAAGAAATGAACATTTACGGACATTAGAGTTGTTTCCACGGGCTCGACTCATGGATCTATGGCTCGACTCGACTCTCCTCAGTTTGCGGATGCAGTCAACACCTTCAGTTTGAGCTCGATGGTGCCACCCGAGTGAGTGTAAATAAGTGTTAGCGAAGGTAGCGCTAGGGACGAAGGGTTGGATATCACGGACGTCGCAGTGCAGAGAAAAGTTAAGAAGCTTAAAAGGGACTACTTGAAATGAAAGATCACAACAGTAAAAGTGGACAGACCTGAAAAGTCTGGAGGTGGTTTGAGAGAATGGATTATATTTACGGACATTAGCTAACACCAGCTAACCCCAGCTAACACCAGCTAGCACGCTAACACCAGCTAACACGCTAACCCCAGCTAACACCAGCTAGCACGCTAACACCAGCTAACACGGCAACACCCGCAACACCGAGAGAGAAGCCTCAACCCATGTCCCTGCTCCAGATGTTGAGGTTGAGAGAAATGGTGAGTGTCTGTCTTCAATCAAATGCAAACATGTGTCTGTGGTTCTAAAGTCTTATTCTGAACATGTGTCTGTGGTTCTAAAGTCTTATTCTGAACATGTGTCTGTGGTTCTAAAGTCTTATTCTGAACATGTGTCTGTGGTTCTAAAGTCTTATACTGAACATGTGTCTGTGGTTCTAAAGTCTTATACTGAACATGTGTCTGTGGTTCTAAAGTCTTATACTGAACGTGTGTCTGTGGTTCTAAAGTCTTATACTGAACATGTGTCTGTGGTTCTAAAGTCTTATACTGAACATGTGTCTGTGGTTCTAAAGTCTTATACTGAACATGTGTCTGTGGTTCTAAAGTCTTATACTGAACATGTGTCTGTGGTTCTAAAGTCTTATACTGAACATGTGTCTGTGGTTCTAAAGTCTTATACTGAACATGTGTCTGTGGTTCTAAAGTCTTATTCTGAACATGTGTCTGTGGTTCTAAAGTCTTATTCTGAACATGTGTCTGTGGTTCTAAAGTCTTATTCTGAACATGTGTCTGTGGTTCTAAAGTCTTATTCTGAACATGTGTCTGTGGTTCTAAAGTCTTATACTGAACATGTGTCTGTGGTTCTAAAGTCTTATACTGAACATGTGTCTGTGGTTCTAAAGTCTTATACTGAACATGTGTCTGTGGTTCTAAAGTCTTATACTGAACATGTGTCTGTGGTTCTAAAGTCTTATTCTGAACATGTGTCTGTGGTTCTAAAGTCTTATTCTGAACATGTGTCTGTGGTTCTAAAGTCTTATTCTGAACATGTGTCTGTGGTTCTAAAGTCTTATACTGAACATGTGTCTGTGGTTCTAAAGTCTTATTCTGAACATGTGTCTGTGGTTCTAAAGTCTTATACTGAACATGTGTCTGTGGTTCTAAAGTCTTATACTGAACATGTGTCTGTGGTTCTAAAGTCTTATACTGAACATGTGTCTGTGGTTCTAAAGTCTTATACTGAACATGTGTCTGTGGTTCTAAAGTCTTATACTGAACATGTGTCTGTGGTTCTAAAGTCTTATACTGAACATGTGTCTGTGGTTCTAAAGTCTTATACTGAACATGTGTCTGTGGTTCTAAAGTCTTATACTGAACATGTGTCTGTGGTTCTAAAGTCTTATACTGAACATGTGTCTGTGGTTCTAAAGTCTTATACTGAACATGTGTCTGTGGTTCTAAAGTCTTATACTGAACATGTGTCTGTGGTTCTAAAGTCTTATACTGAACATGTGTCTGTGGTTCTAAAGTCTTATACTGAACATGTGTCTGTGGTTCTAAAGTCTTATACTGAACATGTGTCTGTGGTTCTAAAGTCTTATACTGAACATGTGTCTGTGGTTCTAAAGTCTTATACTGAACATGTGTCTGTGGTTCTAAAGTCTTATACTGAACATGTGTCTGTGGTTCTAAAGTCTTATACTGAACATGTGTCTGTGGTTCTAAAGTCTTATACTGAACATGTGTCTGTGGTTCTAAAGTCTTATACTGAACATGTGTCTGTGGTTCTAAAGTCTTATTCTGAACATGTGTCTGTGGTTCTAAAGTCTTATACTGAACATGTGTCTGTGGTTCTAAAGTCTTATACTGAACATGTGTCTGTGGTTCTAAAGTCTTATACTGAACATGTGTCTGTGGTTCTAAAGTCTTATACTGAACATGTGTCTGTGGTTCTAAAGTCTTATACTGAACATGTGTCTGTGGTTCTAAAGTCTTATACTGAACATGTGTCTGTGGTTCTAAAGTCTTATACTGAACATGTGTCTGTGGTTCTAAAGTCTTATACTGAACATGTGTCTGTGGTTCTAAAGTCTTATACTGAACATGTGTCTGTGGTTCTAAAGTCTTATACTGAACATGTGTCTGTGGTTCTAAAGTCTTATACTGAACATGTGTCTGTGGTTCTAAAGTCTTATACTGAACGTGTGTCTGTGGTTCTAAAGTCTTATACTGAACATGTGTCTGTGGTTCTAAAGTCTTATACTGAACATGTGTCTGTGGTTCTAAAGTCTTATACTGAACGTGTGTCTGTGGTTCTAAAGTCTTATACTGAACATGTGTCTGTGGTTCTAAAGTTCTTATACTGAACATGTGTCTGTGGTTCTAAAGTCTTATACTGAACATGTGTCTGTGGTTCTAAAGTCTTATACTGAACATGTGTCTGTGGTTCTAAAGTCTTATACTGAACATGTGTCTGTGGTTCTAAAGTCTTATACTGAACGTGTGTCTGTGGTTCTAAAGTCTTATACTGAACATGTGTCTGTGGTTCTAAAGTCTTATACTGAACATGTGTCTGTGGTTCTAAAGTCTTATACTGAACATGTGTCTGTGGTTCTAAAGTCTTATACTGAACATGTGTCTGTGGTTCTAAAGTCTTATACTGAACATGTGTCTGTGGTTCTAAAGTCTTATACTGAACATGTGTCTGTGGTTCTAAAGTCTTATACTGAACATGTGTCTGTGGTTCTAAAGTCTTATACTGAACATGTGTCTGTGGTTCTAAAGTCTTATACTGAACGTGTGTCTGTGGTTCTAAAGTCTTATACTGAACGTGTGTCTGTGGTTCTAAAGTCTTATACTGAACATGTGTCTGTGGTTCTAAAGTCTTATACTGAACATGTGTCTGTGGTTCTAAAGTCTTATACTGAACATGTGTCTGTGGTTCTAAAGTCTTATACTGAACGTGTGTCTGTGGTTCTAAAGTCTTATACTGAACATGTGTCTGTGGTTCTAAAGTCTTATACTGAACATGTGTCTGTGGTTCTAAAGTCTTATACTGAACATGTGTCTGTGGTTCTAAAGTCTTATACTGAACATGTGTCTGTGGTTCTAAAGTCTTATACTGAACATGTGTCTGTGGTTCTAAAGTCTTATACTGAACATGTGTCTGTGGTTCTAAAGTCTTATACTGAACGTGTGTCTGTGGTTCTAAAGTCTTATACTGAACATGTGTCTGTGGTTCTAAAGTCTTATACTGAACATGTGTCTGTGGTTCTAAAGTCTTATACTGAACGTGTGTCTGTGGTTCTAAAGTCTTATACTGAACATGTGTCTGTGGTTCTAAAGTCTTATACTGAACATGTGTCTGTGGTTCTAAAGTCTTATTCTGAACATGTGTCTGTGGTTCTAAAGTCTTATACTGAACATGTGTCTGTGGTTCTAAAGTCTTATACTGAACGTGTGTCTGTGGTTCTAAAGTCTTATACTGAACATGTGTCTGTGGTTCTAAAGTCTTATACTGAACGTGTGTCTGTGGTTCTAAAGTCTTATACTGAACGTGTGTCTGTGGTTCTAAAGTCTTATACTGAACATGTGTCTGTGGTTCTAAAGTCTTATACTGAACATGTGTCTGTGGTTCTAAAGTCTTATACTGAACGATGTGTCTGTGGTTCTAAAGTCTTATACTGAACATGTGTCTGTGGTTCTAAAGTCTTATACTGAACGTGTGTCTGTGGTTCTAAGTCTTATACTGAACATGTGTCTGTGGTTCTAAAGTCTTATACTGAACATGTGTCTGTGGTTCTAAAGTCTTATACTGAACATGTGTCTGTGGTTCTAAAGTCTTATACTGAACGTGTGTCTGTGGTTCTAAAGTCTTATACTGAACTGTGTCTGTGGTTCTAAAGTCTTATACTGAACATGTGTCTGTGGTTCTAAAGTCTTATACTGAACATGTGTCTGTGGTTCTAAAGTCTTATACTGAACATGTGTCTGTGGTTCTAAAGTCTTATACTGAACATGTGTCTGTGGGTTCTAAATGGTCTGTGTCTATTCTGAACATGTGTCTGTGGTTCTAAAGTCTTATACTGAACATGTGTCTGTGGTTCTAAAGTCTTATACTGAACATGTGTCTGTGGTTCTAAAGTCTTATACTGAACGTGTGTCTGTGGTTCTAAAGTCTTATACTGAACGTGTGTCTGTGGTTCTAAAGTCTTATACTGAACATGTGTCTGTGGTTCTAAAGTCTTATACTGAACATGTGTCTGTGGTTCTAAAGTCTTATACTGAACATGTGTCTGTGGTTCTAAAGTCTTATACTGAACGTGTGTCTGTGGTTCTAAAGTCTATGTTCTGACAGTGTCTGTGGTTCTAAAGTCTTATACTGAACATGTGTCTGTGGTTCTAAAGTCTTATACTGAACATGTGTCTGTGGTTCTAAAGTCTTATACTGAACATGTGTCTGTGGTTCTAAAGTCTTATTCTGAACATGTGTCTGTGGTTCTAAGTTACTGAACATGTGTCTGTGGTTCTAAAGTCTTATACTGAACATGTGTCTGTGGTTCTAAAGTCTTATACTGAACGTGTGTCTGTGGTTCTAAAGTCTTAACTGAACGTGTGTCTGTGGTTCTAAAGTCTTATACTGAACGTGTGTCTGTGGTTCTAAAGTCTTGTCTGTGTGTCTGTGGTTCTAAAGTCTTATACTGAACATGTGTCTGTGGTTCTAAAGTCTTATACTGAACGTGTGTCTGTGGTTCTAAAGTCTTGTCTGTGTGTCTGTGGTTCTAAAGTCTTATACTGAACATGTGTCTGTGGTTCTAAAGTCTTATACTGAACATGTGTCTGTGGTTCTAATCTTATACTGAACATGTGTCTGTGGTTCTAAAGTCTTATTCTGAACATGTGTCTGTGGTTCTAATACTGAACATGTGTCTGTGGTTCTAAAGTCTTATACTGAACATGTGTCTGTGGTTCTAAAGTCTTATACTGAACGTGTGTCTGTGGTTCTAAAGTCTTATACTGAACGTGTGTCTGTGGTTCTAAAGTCTTATACTGAACGTGTGTCTGTGGTTCTAAAGTCTTGTCTGTGTGTCTGTGGTTCTAAAGTCTTATACTGAACATGTGTCTGTGGTTCTAAAGTCTTATACTGAACATGTGTCTGTGGTTCTAAAGTCTTATACTGAACATGTGTCTGTGGTTCTAAAGTCTTATACTGAACGTGTGTCTGTGGTTCTAAAGTCTTATACTGAACATGTGTCTGTGGTTCTAAAGTCTTATACTGAACATGTGTCTGTGGTTCTAAAGTCTTATACTGAACGTGTGTCTGTGGTTCTAAAGTCTTATACTGAACATGTGTCTGTGGTTCTAAAGTCTTATACTGAAAGTGTGTCTGTGGTTCTAATACTGAACATGTGTCTGTGGTTCTAAAGTCTTATTCTGCACATGTGTCTGTGGTTCTAAAGTCTTATACTGAACATGTGTCTGTGGTTCTAAAGTCTTATACTGAACATGTGTCTGTGGTTCTAAAGTCTTATTCTGAACATGTGTCTGTGGTTCTAAAGTCTTATACTGAACGTGTGTCTGTGGTTCTAAAGTCTTATACTGAACGTGTGTCTGTGGTTCTAAAGTCTTATACTGAACGTGTGTCTGTGGTTCTAAAGTCTTATACTGAACGTGTGTCTGTGGTTCTAAAGTCTTATACTGAACATGTGTCTGTGGTTCTAAAGTCTTATTCTGAACATGTGTCTGTGGTTCTAAAGTCTTATACTGAACATGTGTCTGTGGTTCTAAAGTCTTATACTGAACGTGTGTCTGTGGTTCTAAAGTCTTATACTGAACGTGTGTCTGTGGTTCTAAAGTCTTATACTGAACATGTGTCTGTGGTTCTAAAGTCTTATACTGAACATGTGTCTGTGGTTCTAAAGTCTTATTCTGAACATGTGTCTGTGGTTCTAAAGTCTTATACTGAACATGTGTCTGTGGTTCTAAAGTCTTATACTGAACGTGTGTCTGTGGTTCTAAAGTCTTATACTGAACATGTGTCTGTGGTTCTAAAGTCTTATACTGAACATGTGTCTGTGGTTCTAAAGTCTTATACTGAACGTGTGTCTGTGGTTCTAAAGTCTTATACTGAACATGTGTCTGTGGTTCTAAAGTCTTATACTGAACATGTGTCTGTGGTTCTAAAAGTCTTATACTGAACGTGTGTCTGTGGTTCTAAAGTCTTTAACTGAACGTGTGTCTGTGGTTCTAAAGTCTTATACTGAACGTGTGTCTGTGGTTCTAAAGTCTTATACTGAACGTGTGTCTGTGGTTCTAAAGTCTTATACTGAACATGTGTCTGTGGTTCTAAAGTCTTATACTGAACATGTGTCTGTGGTTCTAAAGTCTTATACTGAACATGTGTCTGTGGTTCTAAAGTCTTATACTGAACATGTGTCTGTGGTTCTAAAGTCTTATACTGAACATGTGTCTGTGGTTCTAAAGTCTTATACTGAACATGTGTCTGTGGTTCTAAAGTCTTATACTGAACATGTGTCTGTGGTTCTAAGTCTTACTGAACTGTGTCTGTGGTTCTTAAGTCTTATACTGAACATGTGTCTGTGGTTCTAAAGTCTTATACTGAACGTGTGTTTGTGGTTCTAAAGTCTTAAACTGAACGTGTGTCTGTGGTTCTAAAGTCTTATACTGAACATGTGTCTGTGGTTCTAAAGTCTTATACTGAACGTGTGTCTGTGGTTCTAAAGTCTTGTCTGTGTGTCTGTGGTTCTAAAGTCTTATACTGAACATGTGTCTGTGGTTCTAAAGTCTTATACTGAACATGTGTCTGTGGTTCTAAAGTTATACTGAACATGTGTCTGTGGTTCTAAAGTCTTATTCTGAACATGTGTCTGTGGTTCTAAAGTCTTATACTGAACATGTGTCTGTGGTTCTAAAGTCTTATACTGAACATGTGTCTGTGGTTCTAAAGTCTTATACTGAACGTGTGTCTGTGGTTCTAAAGTCTTATACTGAACGTGTGTCTGTGGTTCTAAAGTCTTGTCTGTGTGTCTGTGGTTCTAAAGTCTTATACTGAACATGTGTCTGTGGTTCTAAAGTCTTATACTGAACGTGTGTCTGTGGTTCTAAAGTCTTAAACTGAACGTGTGTCTGTGGTTCTAAAGTCTTATACTGAACATGTGTCTGTGGTTCTAAAGTCTTATACTGAACGTGTGTCTGTGGTTCTAAAGTCTTGTCTGTGTGTCTGTGGTTCTAAAGTCTTATACTGAACATGTGTCTGTGGTTCTAAAGTCTTATACTGAACATGTGTCTGTGGTTCTAAAGTCTTATACTGAACATGTGTCTGTGGTTCTAAAGTCTTATTCTGAACATGTGTCTGTGGTTCTAAAGTCTTATACTGAACATGTGTCTGTGGTTCTAAAGTCTTATTCTGAACATGTGTCTGTGGTTCTAAAGTCTTATACTGAACGTGTGTCTGTGGTTCTAAAGTCTTATACTGAACGTGTGTCTGTGGTTCTAAGTCTTATACTGAACATGTGTCTGTGGTTCTAAAGTCTTATACTGAACATGTGTCTGTGGTTCTAAAGTCTTATTCTGAACATGTGTCTGTGGTTCTAAAGTCTTATTCTGAACATGTGTCTGTGGTTCTAAAGTCTTATACTGAACATGTGTCTGTGGTTCTAAAGTCTTATACTGAACGTGTGTCTGTGGTTCTAAAGTCTTATACTGAACGTGTGTCTGTGGTTCTTAAGTCTTATACTGAACATGTGTCTGTGGTTCTAAAGTCTTATACTGAACATGTGTCTGTGGTTCTAAAGTCTTATACTGAACGTGTGTCTGTGGTTCTAAAGTCTTATACTGAACGTGTGTCTGTGGTTCTAAAGTCTTGTCTGTGTGTCTGTGGTTCTAAAGTCTTATACTGAACATGTGTCTGTGGTTCTAAAGTCTTATACTGAACGTGTGTCTGTGGTTCTAAAGTCTTATACTGAACGTGTGTCTGTGGTTCTAAAGTCTTATACTGAACGTGTGTCTGTGGTTCTAAAGTCTTGTCTGTGTGTCTGTGGTTCTAAAGTCTTATACTGAACATGTGTCTGTGGTTCTAAAGTCTTATACTGAACATGTGTCTGTGGTTCTAATACTGAACATGTGTCTGTGGTTCTAAAGTCTTATTCTGAACGTGTGTCTGTGGTTCTAAAGTCTTATACTGAACATGTGTCTGTGGTTCTAAAGTCTTATACTGAACATGTGTCTGTGGTTCTAAAGTCTTATTCTGAACATGTGTCTGTGGTTCTAAAGTCTTATACTGAACGTGTGTCTGTGGTTCTAAAGTCTTATACTGAACGTGTGTCTGTGGTTCTAAAGTCTTATACTGAACGTGTGTCTGTGGTTCTAAAGTCTTGTCTGTGTGTCTGTGGTTCTAAAGTCTTATACTGAACATGTGTCTGTGGTTCTAAAGTCTTATACTGAACATGTGTCTGTGGTTCTAATACTGAACATGTGTCTGTGGTTCTAAAGTCTTATTCTGAACGTGTGTCTGTGGTTCTAAAGTCTTATACTGAACATGTGTCTGTGGTTCTAAATTCTTATACTGAACATGTGTCTGTGGTTCTAAAGTCTTATTCTGAACATGTGTCTGTGGTTCTAAAGTCTTATTCTGAACATGTGTCTGTGGTTCTAAAGTCTTATACTGAACGTGTGTCTGTGGTTCTAAAGTCTTATACTGAACGTGTGTCTGTGGTTCTAAAGTCTTATACTGAACGTGTGTCTGTGGTTCTAAAGTCTGATACTGAACGTGTGTCTGTGGTTCTTAAGTCTTATACTGAACATGTGTCTGTGGTTCTAAAGTCTTATACTGAACATGTGTCTGTGGTTCTAAAGTCTTATACTGAACATGTGTCTGTGGTTCTAAAGTCTTATTCTGAACATGTGTCTGTGGTTCTAAAGTCTTATACTGAACGTGTGTCTGTGGTTCTTAAGTCTTATACTGAACATGTGTCTGTGGTTCTAAAGTCTTATACTGAACGTGTGTCTGTGGTTCTAAAGTCTTATACTGAACATGTGTCTGTGGTTCTAAAGTCTTATACTGAACGTGTGTCTGTGGTTCTAAAGTCTTGTCTGTGTGTCTGTGGTTCTAAAGTCTTATACTGAACATGTGTCTGTGGTTCTAAAGTCTTATACTGAACATGTGTCTGTGGTTCTAAAGTCTTATACTGAACTTGTGTCTGTGGTTCTAAAGTCTTATACTGAACATGTGTCTGTGGTTCTAAAGTCTTATACTGAACATGTGTCTGTGGTTCTAATACTGAACATGTGTCTGTGGTTCTAAAGTCTTATACTGAACATGTGTCTGTGGTTCTAAAGTCTTATACTGAACGTGTGTCTGTGGTTCTAAAGTCTTAAACTGAACGTGTGTCTGTGGTTCTAAAGTCTTATACTGAACGTGTGTCTGTGGTTCTAAAGTCTTGTCTGTCTGTGGTTCTAAAGTCTTATACTGAACATGTGTCTGTGGTTCTAAAGTCTTATACTGAACGTGTGTCTGTGGTTCTAAAGTCTTGTCTGTGTGTCTGTGGTTCTAAAGTCTTATACTGAACATGTGTCTGTGGTTCTAAAGTCTTATACTGAACATGTGTCTGTGGTTCTAATACTGAACATGTGTCTGTGGTTCTAAAGTCTTATTCTGAACATGTGTCTGTGGTTCTAATACTGAACATGTGTCTGTGGTTCTAAAGTCTTATACTGAACATGTGTCTGTGGTTCTAAAGTCTTATACTGAACGTGTGTCTGTGGTTCTAAAGTCTTATACTGAACGTGTGTCTGTGGTTCTAAAGTCTTATACTGAACGTGTGTCTGTGGTTCTAAAGTCTTGTCTGTGTGTCTGTGGTTCTAAAGTCTTATACTGAACATGTGTCTGTGGTTCTAAAGTCTTATACTGAACGTGTGTCTGTGGTTCTAAAGTCTTATACTGAACATGTGTCTGTGGTTCTAAAGTCTTATACTGAACGTGTGTCTGTGGTTCTAAAGTCTTATACTGAACATGTGTCTGTGGTTCTAAAGTCTTATACTGTACGTGTGTCTGTGGTTCTAAAGTCTTGTCTGTGTGTCTGTGGTTCTAAAGTCTTATACTGAACATGTGTCTGTGGTTCTAAAGTCTTATACTGAACGTGTGTCTGTGGTTCTAATACTGAACATGTGTCTGTGGTTCTAAAGTCTTATTCTGAACATGTGTCTGTGGTTCTAAAGTCTTATACTGAACATGTGTCTGTGGTTCTAAAGTCTTATTCTGAACATGTGTCTGTGGTTCTAAAGTCTTATTCTGAACATGTGTCTGTGGTTCTAAAGTCTTATACTGAACGTGTGTCTGTGGTTCTAAAGTCTTATACTGAACGTGTGTCTGTGGTTCTAAAGTCTTATACTGAACGTGTGTCTGTGGTTCTAAAGTCTTATACTGAACGTGTGTCTGTGGTTCTAAAGTCTTATTCTGAACATGTGTCTGTGGTTCTAAAGTCTTATTCTGAACATGTGTCTGTGGTTCTAAAGTCTTATACTGAACATGTGTCTGTGGTTCTAAAGTCTTATACTGAACGTGTGTCTGTGGTTCTAAAGTCTTATACTGAACGTGTGTCTGTGGTTCTAAAGTCTTATACTGAACATGTGTCTGTGGTTCTAAAGTCTTATTCTGAACATGTGTCTGTGGTTCTAAAGTCTTATTCTGAACATGTGTCTGTGGTTCTAAAGTCTTATACTGAACATGTGTCTGTGGTTCTAAAGTCTTATACTGAACGTGTGTCTGTGGTTCTAAAGTCTTATACTGAACATGTGTCTGTGGTTCTAAAGTCTTATACTGAACATGTGTCTGTGGTTCTAAAGTCTTATACTGAACGTGTGTCTGTGGTTCTAAAGTCTTATACTGAACATGTGTCTGTGGTTCTAAAGTCTTATACTGAACATGTGTCTGTAGTTCTAATGTCTTATACTGAACGTGTGTCTGTGGTTCTAAAGTCTTAAACTGAACGTGTGTCTGTGGTTCTAAAGTCTTATACTGAACGTGTGTCTGTGGTTCTAAAGTCTTATACTGAACATGTGTCTGTGGTTCTAAAGTCTTATACTGAACATGTGTCTGTGGTTCTAAAGTCTTATACTGAACATGTGTCTGTGGTTCTAAAGTCTTATACTGAACATGTGTCTGTGGTTCTAAAGTCTTATTCTGAACATGTGTCTGTGGTTCTTAAGTCTTATACTGAACATGTGTCTGTGGTTCTAAAGTCTTATACTGAACATGTGTCTGTGGTTCTAAAGTCTTATACTGAACATGTGTCTGTGGTTCTAAAGTCTTATACTGAACATGTGTCTGTGGTTCTAAAGTCTTATACTGAACATGTGTCTGTGGTTCTAAAGTCTTATTCTGAACATGTGTCTGTGGTTCTAAAGTCTTATACTGAACGTGTGTCTGTGGTTCTTAAGTCTTATACTGAACATGTGTCTGTGGTTCTAAAGTCTTATACTGAACGTGTGTTTGTGGTTCTAAAGTCTTAAACTGAACGTGTGTCTGTGGTTCTAAAGTCTTATACTGAACATGTGTCTGTGGTTCTAAAGTCTTATACTGAACGTGTGTCTGTGGTTCTAAAGTCTTGTCTGTGTGTCTGTGGTTCTAAAGTCTTATACTGAACATGTGTCTGTGGTTCTAAAGTCTTATACTGAACGTGTGTCTGTGGTTCTAAAGTCTTAAACTGAACGTGTGTCTGTGGTTCTAAAGTCTTATACTGAACATGTGTCTGTGGTTCTAAAGTCTTATACTGAACGTGTGTCTGTGGTTCTAAAGTCTTGTCTGTGTGTCTGTGGTTCTAAAGTCTTATACTGAACATGTGTCTGTGGTTCTAAAGTCTTATACTGAACATGTGTCTGTGGTTCTAATACTGAACATGTGTCTGTGGTTCTAAAGTCTTATTCTGAACATGTGTCTGTGGTTCTAAAGTCTTATACTGAACATGTGTCTGTGGTTCTAAAGTCTTATTCTGAACATGTGTCTGTGGTTCTAAAGTCTTATACTGAACGTGTGTCTGTGGTTCTAAAGTCTTATACTGAACGTGTGTCTGTGGTTCTTAAGTCTTATACTGAACATGTGTCTGTGGTTCTAAAGTCTTATACTGAACATGTGTCTGTGGTTCTAAAGTCTTATTCTGAACATGTGTCTGTGGTTCTAAAGTCTTATTCTGAACATGTGTCTGTGGTTCTAAAGTCTTATACTGAACATGTGTCTGTGGTTCTAAAGTCTTATACTGAACGTGTGTCTGTGGTTCTAAAGTCTTATTCTGAACATGTGTCTGTGGTTCTAAAGTCTTATACTGAACGTGTGTCTGTGGTTCTAAAGTCTTATACTGAACGTGTGTCTGTGGTTCTTAAGTCTTATACTGAACATGTGTCTGTGGTTCTAAAGTCTTATACTGAACATGTGTCTGTGGTTCTAAAGTCTTATACTGAACATGTGTCTGTGGTTCTAAAGTCTTATACTGAACGTGTGTCTGTGGTTCTAAAGTCTTATACTGAACGTGTGTCTGTGGTTCTAAAGTCTTATACTGAACGTGTGTCTGTGGTTCTAAAGTCTTGTCTGTGTGTCTGTGGTTCTAAAGTCTTATACTGAACATGTGTCTGTGGTTCTAAAGTCTTATACTGAACATGTGTCTGTGGTTCTAATACTGAACATGTGTCTGTGGTTCTAAAGTCTTATTCTGAACATGTGTCTGTGGTTCTAATACTGAACATGTGTCTGTGGTTCTAAAGTCTTATACTGAACGTGTGTCTGTGGTTCTAAAGTCTTATACTGAACGTGTGTCTGTGGTTCTAAAGTCTTATACTGAACATGTGTCTGTGGTTCTAAATTCTTATACTGAACATGTGTCTGTGGTTCTAAAGTCTTATTCTGAACATGTGTCTGTGGTTCTAAAGTCTTATTCTGAACATGTGTCTGTGGTTCTAAAGTCTTATACTGAACGTGTGTCTGTGGTTCTAAAGTCTTATACTGAACATGTGTCTGTGGTTCTAAAGTCTTATACTGAACGTGTGTCTGTGGTTCTAAAGTCTTATACTGAACGTGTGTCTGTGGTTCTAAAGTCTTATACTGAACATGTGTCTGTGGTTCTAAAGTCTTATACTGAACGTGTGTCTGTGGTTCTTAAGTCTTATACTGAACATGTGTCTGTGGTTCTAAAGTCTTATACTGAACATGTGTCTGTGGTTCTAAAGTCTTATACTGAACATGTGTCTGTGGTTCTAAAGTCTTATTCTGAACATGTGTCTGTGGTTCTAAAGTCTTATACTGAACGTGTGTCTGTGGTTCTTAAGTCTTATACTGAACATGTGTCTGTGGTTCTAAAGTCTTATACTGAACGTGTGTCTGTGGTTCTAAAGTCTTAAACTGAACGTGTGTCTGTGGTTCTAAAGTCTTGTCTGTGTGTCTGTGGTTCTAAAGTCTTATACTGAACATGTGTCTGTGGTTCTAAAGTCTTATACTGAACATGTGTCTGTGGTTCTAAAGTCTTATACTGAACATGTGTCTGTGGTTCTAAAGTCTTATACTGAACATGTGTCTGTGGTTCTAATACTGAACATGTGTCTGTGGTTCTAAAGTCTTATTCTGAACATGTGTCTGTGGTTCTAAAGTCTTATTCTGAACATGTGTCTGTGGTTCTAAAGTCTTATTCTGAACATGTGTCTGTGGTTCTAAAGTCTTATTCTGAACATGTGTCTGTGGTTCTAAAGTCTTATACTGAACATGTGTCTGTGGTTCTAAAGTCTTATACTGAACTTTTACTAAACGTACTGTAGTTAGAGTGAAACATGGATTCATGGTTCAATGTCAGTTGTGTTTACTGGTATACTGTACACCAGGTGAATACAAGGTTGAAACTTGTTAAAAATTGGTTTTAGTTGGAGCTTGATAGAACTAATTTCTATCTAAGGCAACTTGCAAAAATCAAGCCTTTTTTAACAAAGCAGCACTTTGAGACTGTTGTGCTTTTGTGACAACCCGTTTGGATTATTGCAATGCACTCTACTGTGGGCGGAGCCAACAGGCACTTTCTCTGCTGCAGCTCGTCCAGAATTCTGCAGCTCGACTTTTAACTGGAACTCGTAGATGGGAGCATGTGACACCGGTTTTAAAATCTCTGCTCTGGCTTCCAGTGGGTTTTAGAATTTATTTTACATGTATTTATTTACTTTTAAATGTTTAAATGGACTGGCCCCCTCCTACCTCTGTGATCTTGTTCTGCCCTATGTTCCCTCTGGCGCCCTGAGATCAGCTGATGCTGGTGGTCCCTAAGACACAGCGTAAGCTTCGTGGTGACCGAGCCTTTTCTGTCACAGGTCCATGTCTTTGGGATCAGTCCCATTGAGACCAGTCCCATTGAGACCAGTCCCATTGAGACCAGTCCCATTGAGACCAGAAAGGCTCAGTCTCTGCCTGTCTTTAAGTCACTTCTTAAAACTCATCTTTTTTCATGTGCTTTTGATAATGTTTGATTTTAGGTAATGTTGTTTTATATATGTATTTTGTTGTGTTTGTTTTTGTGTACAGCACTTTGGCTGAACTGTAAAGTTTTATAGTGCTTTATAAATAACGCTGGTATGGTATGGTATGGTAATTTGATGGACCTGGCGCTGGTGTCTTCTCTCAGTTTGGACCGTGGCCTTCTCTGAATAAGTCAAAGATCGTTGGGACTGCTGTCTACACTCTTCCTTTGGTAACCTTCATTGATGCATCCCAGGGCCGAACAAAATACACCCATTTTAAGGAAGTTCTTGTTCTTTTTTCTCTATCGTCTTGTTTGTCGCAGCAGAAGCATCATAAACACTAAAGCGAGAGCTTCGACCCCAAAAAGTAAATCATCAATTTTCTGACCAATCAGAGGCATTCATATTAAAAACTTATTTTATTGATTTATTATTTATCTATATTATACGAAAGCATATTGCTGAGGTGGGAAATGCATGGCTGTAATGTGTTTTATATATATATAGAAAAAAATAGTTTTTAATAAGGATAGTTCCTTTTTAAAAAGATAAACATTAGATATAGTTACTGATTAATTCTCTCCAGAGGTAATTATGTTAGTAACTGCATTACTGAGCGGCAAATGTGACGAATTACCTGCCAAAGCACCATTGGCTCAAATAAACGATTGAATGTGTTAATTGCGTGCACTGCATGCACACACAGATGCACACACACAAACATTAAGTAAGGGATAACGTATATTACGCAGGTCATTATCGGAAAATAAGTACCGACATGACAGTATTTAATGACAGAAAATAAAATAGTTCCCAAAGGTTTTCCCGTGGCTATGCTAGCAACAGTTAGGCTAGTAACTTCCAAACTAGAACTCTCTGGAACTGCATGAAAACTGAACACAGAATCCTGAACATCAGCGGTGAGTGACCCAAACATAAACTTAACCTAAATCCATAATTCCATCCTCTGCAAATGTTCCTAAAATGTGCCGTATCTACTTCCGGGTTTTTCGGGATCGCCTTTTATCGCATTACATCAGTGTTTTTGTCATGAAAACGTAAACGGAAAATTCTGAAAACTTCCGTGCACTTGTATTAAGACTGGATATGTATAAATTACTCTCCGATTAACATTTCATTGCGTTGATTGATTGGCATTTGCGTTTATTGAGCGGCCGGAACTACTTCCGGGTTTTTCACGATCGCTTTTTGACGCAGAGAAATAGTATTTTTGTCGTGAAGACAAGACCAGAAAATTCTGAAAATTTCCGTGCACGTGTGTGAAGAATGTATAAGTATAAGTATTCTCTGATTAACAATTAAGTGTGTTGATTGAGCGTGGCTAGCTCCGGAGTGGCCGGAACTACTTGCAGAGTTATCCACGCAAGACAAGCAGAGAGTGCGTTGCCAAAGGGCAGCGGTCATTATTGTTTTGAGAGGTCCGTTATAGAAAATAATGACCGGTAGAACGTTTTGAAATGACATTCACATCAATGGAGCGTTCTTCTGCTGCTCTGAGGAGCCGTATAATAAAGAAATGTAACCAAATGCAAATTTGACATATGACAGCATGATGAACATTATATTACATTACAGCCCAACAGGTGTCCAGACACCAAGGGGGAATATGGAACATACGAGCCGGGGTTTCAGACTGAAAGGCTTTGGCAACCCTTATTGTCTCTGTATTGGAAGATTGTTCTAACATAAGTTCAATTCAATTCCTTGAGATATTGTAGTATTTAATTGAAGTTATAAAACTCACCAGCTCCAGTGGCCACGTCGGAGCATCAGAATACTGACCAGGCAGAGAAGACTAAAGGACAGGAAGAGCCTTTTCAACAACTTAAAACCTAAAATGTAGAAAATGTGTTCAAATGTGGTTAACCATATCAGGATGCTTATTTGGAGTAAGTGTACATTGTTTTAAAAATGAAAATATTGCAGCATATGATTCACATTGAGTCAGGATATTTTAAAAAACACAGCTTTCCTAATTACTCAGAACCAAAAAAGAGAAATGGTGCAAATACAAAGTTATACTTCAACCCAATAAAACCTTGGTCTATGAAACATGCTATATGAATAAAAATATACACACACAGATAAAAATACAACCATAAAAGTGAATTTAACTTACCGATGGGCTGAAAATTCACCATCATTGTAGAATTAAGAGACACAACAAAAAGATTCCAAGCGCTCTGAGCAGGTGTGAGTGCCACCTGTGTTATAACCTTAGACAAAAGCACACACAGCCTTTGTCAGGAGTGACTCCACAGTGTCTCTTAGTGGCCACATCTTATCTGTGTCTCTGCATCTGTGCTAACCTGTCACACCTCTACCTGATTTTCACATTATCCAGATCAATTTTATTACTTGAATCTTCCTTGCTATTTTGTTATTATTTATTTTAATTGGCATAGCAGCCGTGAAAGAAGAGTGTCACTGTGTTGCATTGTGTTGGTTTAACATTAAAGGAGACCCATAGATGAAACTGGAAACATTAGAAAAACAATTCATCTTATCCCTTGAATAGTTTCTACAATCATTTGGTGTGTCACTTTTTGAGTAACTGTATCTACTTGAAGCTTTGGACGTGAATATATTTCTTTGGGGCATCTCACTTTATTTTAGGCGCCTTTACCATCAAATACGTTGAAAATACAGTGGTTTCTTCAAGGAGTGAACATTAAAGGGTTACAATGTGAAACCAAAACATGACATGCAAAGTGACAAATGCAAAGCCCATAAACTGTATTTAGATCCACTGAAGTTTGTGTCACATTCACCGTTTTGGGCTCACACAATCTGTTGTTTAGCGCCCTCTGTGGTTCAAACCGTCTTCTGCATTCAGCAAACACTATGTGACATCAGCACTCCTCTGTCTTAACATAGGATCTATGGCCAGGCTTTTGATTGGTAGAATTTTTACAGCTGTGAGAAAATTAACATCAACATTATATAAAAACGGTCTGGTATGTGTCACTTTGCACGTCGTCAGTCACAATCATCTGTCAGATATTAGTTTCACTTCGTAAATCAAATCACAGAAGTAAATGGACTTTTGAGTTTCTGTTGTAAAATACAAAATGTTCCTTTATAAATTACGTTACAACATGGTTCCTTCAACCAAGACCAACCACAAGTTCTGTTTAGCTCTGCTCAATAAAAGCTTTTAGCTCATCCCTGGTGAGCTCAGATTCTGATTCAGTTTATTCGCTGTTTGCTGTTAAGAAACACATTTTGGATTTGAGCCATCAGCCCCTTCCAAAAACAACAGCAGATTTGTTTAGCAACGTCACTAAACTCACAAACTGCCACAGCAAAATGAGACTAAAATACCAAGCTCACTGAGCACTGTCAACTTTCCTCAATTCTTTAACCTAGACTCAGGAGCTAGACTCAGAAGCTGGACTCAGGAGCTGGACTCAGGAGCTAGACTCAGGAGCTAGACTCAGGCGCTAGACTCAGAAGCTGGACTCAGGAGCTAGACTCAGGAGCTAGACTCAGAAGCTGGACTCAGGAGCTAGACTCAGGAGCTAGACTCAGGAGCTGGACTCAGGAGCTGGACTCAGGAGCTGGACTCAGGAGCTGGACTCAGGAGCTGGACTCAGGAGCTAGACTCAGGAGCTAGACTCAGGAGCTGGACTCAGGAGCTAGACTCAGGAGCTAGACTCAGGAGCTAGACTCAGGAGCTAGACTCAGGAGCTAGACTCAGGAGCTAGACTCAGGAGCTAGACTCAGGAGCTGGACTCAGGAGCTAGCTGTGATTCGATGTTTCAATTTGTCAATCATCTCCCTGCTTTTGGTATCATAATTATTTTTATTATTATTGACAACAAATATCATACTTATTGTGTATTGTTTTCCTGTTTTGACGACAGTATTTAAAAACCATTTTAGATACAAAGAAAAATGGCTTCTGCGTAGTGATGTAAATCGGTGACCCGGCTGTTCAACGAGAATGTGTAACAAGAACTGCTGAGTCTGCACAAATGTCACTGATAGTTCACTACAGTCACTTTACTGTTATGATTACATATCTGATATTTACTGTTAGTATGACTGTATCATTACAGATCTGATATTTACTGTTAGTATGACTGTATCATTACAGATCTGATATTTACTGTTAGTATGACTGTATCATTACAGATCTGATATTTACTGTTAGTATGACTGTATGATTACAGATCTGATATTTACTGTTAGTATGACTGTATGATTACAGATCCATCTGATATTTCACAGTCACTTTATTTTATTTTATTTCATTCTTATCTTAATTTTATTGTCTATTATCTTAAATAATAGACTTACTTGATGTGTGCGTCTGAGTCTTATTTCCTTTCTCTGTTGTATTGTGCAACGATGACACTGACATTTCTCCACTGTGAGACTAATAAAGGTTCATCTTATCATATCTTATCTTAACCGGTGGTTGACGTCACAGCGTTAACCGGTCAGAGCTGTCGGTTAAAAAACACAAAAGAGGGATATTAACGCTATTTTAAGCCCTATTTGCACGGTGTGACGAGCGGGTCTGTCTCTAGCTGTGTGCAAACACACATACACACGCACGCACACACACACTCCCCCCCATCCATTGATACGTAACAAACACACTCATCATCTCTCCCCTCTGTTACTAGTCCGCCAAAGTTGCACACTGGTGCGGGTCAGAACTACATTGGAGCTTACATTTACACACTCATACATACATATACACACACACACACACACACACACACACACACACACACACACACACACACATACATATACACACATACATACATGTACACACACATACATATACACACATGCATATACACACACACATACCGGTCTGTCGCGCTCGTCTGTGTCACACAGCACTCGCTGCTCTGACCATGTGAACGAGCCGTCACTCGCTGCTCTGACCATGTGGACGTCACTCGCTGCTCTGACCATGTGGACGAGCCGCCACTCGCTGCTCTGACCATGTGAACGAGCCGTCACTCGCTGCTCTGACCATGTGAACGAGCCTTCACTCGCTGCTCTGACCATGTGAACGAGCCGTCACTCGCTGCTCTGACCATGTGGACGTCACTCGCTGCTCTGACCATGTGGACGAGCCGCCACTCGCTGCTCTGACCATGTGAACGAGCCGTCACTCGCTGCTCTGACCATGTGAACGAGCCTTCACTCGCTGCTCTGACCATGTGAACGAGCCGTCACTCGCTGCTCTGACCATGTGAACGAGCCGTCACTCGCTGCTCTGACCATGTGAACGAGCCGCCACTCGCTGCTCTGACCATGTGAACGAGCCGTCACTCGCTGCTCTGACCATGTGAACGAGCCTTCACTCGCTGCTCTGACCATGTGAACGAGCCTTCACTCGCTGCTCTGACCATGTGAACGAGCCTTCACTCGCTGCTCTGACCATGTGAACGAGCCGTCACTCGCTGCTCTGACCATGTGAACGAGCCTTCACTCGCTGCTCTGACCATGTGAACGAGCCGTCACTCGCTGCTCTGACCATGTGAACGAGCCGTCACTCGCTGCTCTGACCATGTGAACGAGCCTTCACTCGCTGCTCTGACCATGTGAACGAGCCTTCACTCGCTGCTCTGACCATGTGGACGAGCCTTCACTCGCTGCTCTGACCATGTGAACGAGCCTTCACTCGCTGCTCTGACCATGTGAACGAGCCTTCACTCGCTGCTCTGACCATGTGAACGAGCCGTCACTCGCTGCTCTGACCATGTGAACGAGCCTTCACTCGCTGCTCTGACCATGTGAACGAGCCTTCACTCGCTGCTCTGACCATGTGAACGAGCCTTCACTCGCTGCTCTGACCATGTGAACGAGCCTTCACTCGCTGCTCTGACCATGTGAACGAGCCTTCACTCGCTGCTCTGACCATGTGAACGAGCCGTCACTCGCTGCTCTGACCATGTGAACGAGCCTTCACTCGCTGCTCTGACCATGTGGACGAGCCTTCACTCGCTGCTCTGACCATGTGAACGAGCCTTCACTCGCTGCTCTGACCATGTGAACGAGCCTTCACTCGCTGCTCTGACCATGTGAACGAGCCTTCACTCGCTGCTCTGACCATGTGAACGAGCCTTACTCGCTGCTCTGACCATGTGAACGAGCCTTCACTCGCTGCTCTGACCATGTGAACGAGCCTTCACTCGCTGCTCTGACCATGTGAACGAGCCTTCACTCGCTGCTCTGACCATGTGAACGAGCCTTCACTCGCTGCTCTGACCATGTGAACGAGCCGTCACTCGCTGCTCTGACCATGTGAACGAGCCTTCACTCGCTGCTCTGACCATGTGAACGAGCCTTCACTCGCTGCTCTGACCATGTGAACGAGCCTTCACTCGCTGCTCTGACCATGTGAACGAGCCGTCACTCGCTGCTCTGACCATGTGAACGAGCCTTCACTCGCTGCTCTGACCATGTGAACGAGCCTTCACTCGCTGCTCTGACCATGTGAACGAGCCGTCACTCGCTGCTCTGACCATGTGAACGAGCCTTCACTCGCTGCTCTGACCATGTGAACGAGCCGCCACTCGCTGCTCTGACCATGTGAACAAGCCTTCACTCGCTGCTCTGACCATGTGAACGAGCCTTCACTCGCTGCTCTGACCATGTGAATGAGCCTTCACTCGCTGCTCTGACCATGTGAACGAGCCGTCACTCGCTGCTCTGACCATGTGGACGAGCCGCCACTCGCTGCTCTGACCATGTGAACGAGCCGTCACTCGCTGCTCTGACCATGTGAACGAGCAGTCACTCGCTGCTCTGACCATGTGAATGAGCCGCCACTCGCTGCTCTGACCATGTGAACAAGCCTTCACTCGCTGCTCTGACCATGTGAACGAGCCTTCACTCGCTGCTCTGACCATGTGAATGAGCCTTCACTCGCTGCTCTGACCATGTGAACGAGCCGTCACTCGCTGCTCTGACCATGTGGACGTCACTCGCTGCTCTGACCATGTGAACGAGCCTTCACTCGCTGCTCTAACCATGTGAACGAGCCTTCACTCGCTGCTCTGACCATGTGAACGAGCCGTCACTCGCTGCTCTGACCATGTGGACGTCACTCGCTGCTCTGACCATGTGAACGAGCCTTCACTCGCTGCTCTAACCATGTGAACGAGCCTTCACTCGCTGCTCTGACCATGTGAACGAGCCGTCACTCGCTGCTCTGACCATGTGAACGAGCCTTCACTCGCTGCTCTGACCATGTGAACGAGCCGTCACTCGCTGCTCTGACCATGTGAATGAGCCGTCACTCGCTGCTCTGACCATGTGAACGAGCCGTCACTCGCTGCTCTGACCATGTGGAAGTCACTCGCTGCTCTGACCATGTGAATGAGCCGCCACTCGCTGCTCTGACCATGTGAACGAGCCTTCACTCGCTGCTCTGACCATGTGAATGAGCCGCCACTCGCTGCTCTGACCATGTGAACGAGCCTTCACTCGCTGCTCTGACCATGTGAACGAGCCTTCACTCGCTGCTCTGACCATGTGAACGAGCCTTCACTCGCTGCTCTGACCATGTGAACGAGCCGTCACTCGCTGCTCTGACCATGTGGACGTCACTCGCTGCTCTGACCATGTGGACGAGCCGCCACTCGCTGCTCTGACCATGTGGACGAGCCTTCACTCGCTGCTCTGACCATGTGAACGAGCCGTCACTCGCTGCTCTGACCATGTGAATGAGCCTTCACTCGCTGCTCTGACCATGTGAATGAGCCGTCACTCGCTGCTCTGACCATGTGAATGAGCCTTCACTCGCTGCTCTGACCATGTGAATGAGCCTTCACTCGCTGCTCTAACCATGTGAACGAGCCTTCACTCGCTGCTCTGACCATGTGGACGAGCCGCCACTCGCTGCTCTGACCATGTGGACGAGCCGCCACTCGCTGCTCTGACCATGTGAATGAGCCGTCACTCGCTGCTCTGACCATGTGAATGAGCCGCCACTCGCTGCTCTGACCATGTGAATGAGCCTTCACTCGCTGCTCTGACCATGTGAACGAGCCTTCACTCGCTGCTCTGACCATGTGAACGAGCCTTCACTCGCTGCTCTGACCATGTGAATGAGCCGCCACTCGCTGCTCTGACCATGTGAACGAGCCTTCACTCGCTGCTCTGACCATGTGAACGAGCCGTCACTCGCTGCTCTGACCATGTGAATGAGCCGCCACTCGCTGCTCTGACCATGTGAACGAGCCTTCACTCGCTGCTCTGACCATGTGAATGAGCCGCCACTCGCTGCTCTGACCATGTGAACGAGCCTTCACTCGCTGCTCTGACCATGTGAATGAGCCGTCACTCGCTGCTCTGACCATGTGAATGAGCCGTCACTCGCTGCTCTGACCATGTGAACGAGCCGTCACTCGCTGCTCTGACCATGTGGACGTCACTCGCTGCTCTGACCATGTGAACGAGCCTTCACTCGCTGCTCTGACCATGTGAATGAGCCTTCACTCGCTGCTCTAACCATGTGAACGAGCCGTCACTCGCTGCTCTGACCATGTGGACGTCACTCGCTGCTCTGACCATGTGAACGAGCCGTCACTCGCTGCTCTGACCATGTGGACGTCACTCGCTGCTCTGACCATGTGGACGAGCCGCCACTCGCTGCTCTGACCATGTGGACGAGCCTTCACTCGCTGCTCTGACCATGTGAACGAGCCGTCACTCGCTGCTCTGACCATGTGAATGAGCCTTCACTCGCTGCTCTGACCATGTGGACGTCACTCGCTGCTCTGACCATGTGAATGAGCCTTCACTCGCTGCTCTGACCATGTGAACGAGCCTTCACTCGCTGCTCTGACCATGTGAACGAGCCGCCACTCGCTGCTCTGACCATGTGAACGAGCCGTCACTCGCTGCTCTGACCATGTGAATGAGCCTTCACTCGCTGCTCTGACCATGTGAATGAGCCGTCACTCGCTGCTCTGACCATGTGAATGAGCCTTCACTCGCTGCTCTAACCATGTGAACGAGCCTTCACTCGCTGCTCTGACCATGTGAACGAGCCTTCACTCGCTGCTCTGACCATGTGAATGAGCTGCCACTCGCTGCTCTGACCATGTGAACAAGCCTTCACTCACTGCTCTGACCATGTGGACGAGCCGCCACTCGCTGCTCTGACCATGTGGACGAGCCGCCACTCGCTGCTCTGACCATGTGAATGAGCTGCCACTCGCTGCTCTGACCATGTGAACAAGCCTTCACTCACTGCTCTGACCATGTGGACGAGCCGCCACTCGCTGCTCTGACCATGTGGACGAGCCGCCACTCGCTGCTCTGACCATGTGAATGAGCCGTCACTCGCTGCTCTGACCATGTGAATGAGCCGCCACTCGCTGCTCTGACCATGTGAACGAGCCTTCACTCGCTGCTCTGACCATGTGAATGAGCCGCCACTCGCTGCTCTGACCATGTGAATGAGCCGTCACTCGCTGCTCTGACCATGTGAACGAGCCGTCACTCGCTGCTCTGACCATGTGGACGTCACTCGCTGCTCTGACCATGTGAACGAGCCGTCACTCGCTGCTCTGACCATGTGAATGAGCCGCCACTCGCTGCTCTGACCATGTGGACGAGCCTTCACTCGCTGCTCTGACCATGTGAATGAGCCGTCACTCGCTGCTCTGACCATGTGACTGAGCCGCCACTCGCTGCTCTGACCATGTGAATGAGCCGTCACTCGCTGCTCTGACCATGTGAATGAACCGCCACTCGCTGCTCTGACCATGTGAACGAGCCTTCACTCGCTGCTCTGACCATGTGAATGAGCCGCCACTCGCTGCTCTGACCATGTGAATGAGCCGCCACTCGCTGCTCTGACCATGTGAATGAACCGCCACTCGCTGCTCTGACCATGTGAACGAGCCTTCACTCGCTGCTCTGACCATGTGAATGAGCCGCCACTCGCTGCTCTGACCATGTGAACGAGCCGTCACTCGCTGCTCTGACCATGTGAACAAGCCTTCACTCGCTGCTCTGACCATGTGAACAAGCCTTCACTCGCTGCTCTGACCATGTGAACGAGCCTTCACTCGCTGCTCTGACCATGTGGACGTCACTCGCTGCTCTGACCATGTGAACGAGCCGTCACTCGCTGCTCTGACCATGTGAACAAGCCTTCACTCGCTGCTCTGACCATGTGAACGAGCCTTCACTCGCTGCTCTGACCATGTGAACGAGCCGTCACTCGCTGCTCTGACCATGTGAATGAGCCGTCACTCGCTGCTCTGACCATGTGAACGAGCCGTCACTCGCTGCTCTGACCATGTGAACGAGCCTTCACTCGCTGCTCTGACCATGTGAATGAGCCTTCACTCGCTGCTCTGACCATGTGAATGAGCCTTCACTCGCTGCTCTGACCATGTGAACGAGCCTTCACTCGCTGCTCTGACCATGTGAACGAGCCTTCACTCGCTGCTCTGACCATGTGAACGAGCCGTCACTCGCTGCTCTGACCATGTGAATGAGCCTTCACTCGCTGCTCTGACCATGTGAACGAGCCGTCACTCGCTGCTCTGACCATGTGAACGAGCCTTCACTCGCTGCTCTGACCATGTGAATGAGCCTTCACTCGCTGCTCTGACCATGTGAACGAGCCTTCACTCGCTGCTCTGACCATGTGAATGAGCCTTCACTCGCTGCTCTGACCATGTGAACGAGCCGTCACTCGCTGCTCTGACCATGTGAACAAGCCTTCACTCGCTGCTCTGACCATGTGAACGAGCCTTCACTCGCTGCTCTGACCATGTGAACGAGCCGTCACTCGCTGCTCTGACCATGTGAATGAGCCGCCACTCGCTGCTCTGACCATGTGAACGAGCCGTCACTCGCTGCTCTGACCATGTGAACAAGCCTTCACTCGCTGCTCTGACCATGTGAATGAGCCGTCACTCGCTGCTCTGACCATGTGAACGAGCCTTCACTCGCTGCTCTGACCATGTGAATGAGCCTTCACTCGCTGCTCTGACCATGTGAACAAGCCTTCACTCGCTGCTCTGACCATGTGAATGAGCCGCCACTCGCTGCTCTGACCATGTGAACGAGCCGTCACTCGCTGCTCTGACCATGTGAACGAGCCGTCACTCGCTGCTCTGACCATGTGAATGAGCCGCCACTCGCTGCTCTGACCATGTGAACGAGCCGTGGCTCGGTGGTCGGTCATGAAAATTCATAGTTCTTTACATCCCTACTTCTGCGCATCATCTTGGTCATCAGTGGGATAATCGTCACAAATGTGGACCCGGGCGTTTTACTGCCTCTTGAGGGTGAAGGAGAAAGATCACTCTCTAACTAAATCTTGAAGAATTCAATGAAAAAACTACACTGGGCAAAAATGGATTAAGCATGAGCAAATATAATGAAATCATGATGTATTAAGCATGAGCAAATATAATGAAATCATGATGTATTAAGCATGAGCAAATATAGTGAAATCATGATGCATTAAGCATGAGCAAATATAATGAAATCATGATGTATTAAGCATGAGCAAATATAGTGAAATCATGATGTATTAAGCATGAGCAAATATAATGAAATCATGATGTATTAAGCATGAGCAAATATAGTGAAATCATGATGTATTAAGCATGAGCAAATATAAGGAAATCATGAAGTATTAAGCATGAGCAAATATAAGGAAATCATGAAGTATTAATCATGAGCAAATATAATGAAATCATGATGTATTAAGCATGAGCAAATATAATGAAATCATGATGCATTAAGCATGAGCAAATATAATGAAATCATGATGTATTAAGCATGAGCAAATATAAGGAAATCATGATGTATTAAGCATTACCTAATAAGTTCATGATTGTGTGTCATAATTTGCAGTAGATTTCCGCCATATGACTCATGATGTTCATGCATGATCATGAGGATCATGATAGGTTGATGATATTTTGCTTTTTCAGTAAATTCATGGTATCATCTTGATCATGATGATTCTTTAAGATTTTCATGTAAATTCATTACAGTAGGTGAACCATTAAATCATGGATGAAGTCATCCATGAACATGTAATCATGTTAGTTCATGAGAATTCATGATCTAGTAATGCATCCATGTATCATGAACTAATGCATTAATTCATGCATTAGTTCATGAGAATCATGCATGAACTCATGTACCATTAATATAAAGTGTTACCGCTGTTCCTTCTGGAACTGCCATTCCGTGCCATCTGTGCATGCAGTCGGCAGATTTTGGCATAGGTTCAGGTCGAGGGTAGAGCATTGGTTTGGCTGTCTGTCGGCCATTGTGTTGTCTGGCTCTGAGCTAATAGCAGGTTTGTCTGCCCAGTGGGCAAGGACTGCGTCCGGACACTTAGTGTCTTCAATGACAGTGTTACGTTTTACTTTGGGGCTGGTGGGCCCTCTGGTGGCGTAAGAGCACACAGGAGGGGTCCCTTCAGCACCATAGGGCTTCTATGGCGTCAAAATAGGGTCTGCTTAAATGTAACCGTGAAGCAGGAATTGTAAACGTAGGTTATAAGTATTTAAAACATAAGGAAAAAACTGTAACGTAAAACTTACACTTACGCTTCACATTTTTCATGTTTCGCTTCAAAAGTTACGTTTACGATTCACAAGCTACGTTTACGATTCACAAGCTACGTTTACGAGTGAAAACTTACGTTTACGATTCATTTTTCATCTGACCCCTTTTTGGAAGGGCGGGCTCAGCGCGCCCATTGGCTGGAGGGACCGGATGTTACGTCATCACAAAAGCAAAACACACACACCTTACTACAATCTTTAAGATAAGATAAGATAAGATATTCTTTTTTTATCTCACAAGGAGGAGAAATGTACATGTCAAATTTGGCATGGACAGAAACACTCAGATTGGGCAAAAAAGGGAGGAAATGTGCAAACATGTTAAATGCAGAATATATTATGTACATAAAAAAGTGGCAGTTTAAAAGTGGCAATCAGAAATAGTGTCAATATTAGTGCAGGTTTTTCAGTCTTATACAGTGACTTAAAGTGACTTATTGTACAGTCTGACAGCAGTGGGGATAAAGGCCCTGCTCCTTCCTACACTGAGGGTGTCTCAGTCTTCCACTGAAGGAGCTCCTCAGCTCCTCTACAGTCCTGTGCAGTGGGAGGTGTTGTTCATGATGGAGGTGGCTTTGGCTAGCACCTCCTGTCCCTCACCTCCTCCACAGAGTCCAGAGGCCTCCTGTCCCTCACCTCCTCCACAGAGTCCAGGGGCCTCCTGTCCCTCACCTCCTCCACAGAGTCCAGGGGCCTCCTGTCCCTCACCTCCTCCACAGAGTCCAGGGGCCTCCTGTCCCTCACCTCCTCCACAGAGTCCAGGGGCCTCCTGTCCCTCACCTCCTCCACAGAGTCCAGGGGCCTCCTGTCCCTCACCTCCTCCACAGAGTCCAGGGGCCTCCTGTCCCTCACCTCCTCCACAGAGTCCAGGGGCCTCCTGTCCCTCACCTCCTCCACAGAGTCCAGGGGCCTCCTGTCCCTCACCTCCTCCACAGAGTCCAGGGGCCTCCTGTCCCTCACCTCCTCCACAGAGTCCAGGGGCCTCCTGTCCCTCACCTCCTCCTGACCAGCTTGTTCAGTCTGTTTCTGTCCCGCTCTGTGCTGCCCGGGGCCCAGCACACGGCAGCGTAGTAAATGGCAGAAGCTACCACAGAGTCATAAAAAGTCCTGAGCAGTCTGGTTACTACAGAAGACGAAGAACAAGGCTTTAGGCCATCTGCGGAGACCTGCGCATATAAATGCTAAGAGCAAACTTTATATCTGGTAAGTGTCTGTGTCCTACAGAAGCTAGTAATGAAAAAGTCCAACCCATAAATCGCTATAAGATCATGATCAGTCAAGTTAAAGCCAGCTCACTTTTAGTGCCGCTATAACAAACAGCTAACGTTGCAAAAATGCTAACATAAGTTAAATAAGTAGCTAGGGAGCTTCTTCGTTTTAGTCTGAGGAGGAACAGGCCATGTTCAACTAACTAAACTAAACAGTTGTTCATAAGTGAGCCGGGATCATTGTCATGCTGGAAGACCCAGCCACGTTTCATCTTCAAAGCTCTCACTGATGGAAGGAGGTTTTGGCTCAAAATCTCACGATACATGGCCCCATTCATTCTTTCCTTAACACGGATCAGTCGTCCTGTCCCCTTAGCAGAAAAACAGCCCCAAAGCATCATGTTTCCACCCCCATGCTTCACACTAGGTATGGTGTTCTTGGGATGCAACTCAGTATTCTTCTTCCTCCAAACACGACGAGTTGAGTTTATACCAAACAGTTGTACTTTGGTTTCATCTGACCACATGACATTCTCCCAATCCTCTGCTGTATCATCCATGTGCTCTCTGGCAAACTTCAGACGGGCCTGGACATGCACTGGCTTCAGCAGGGGACACGTCTGGCACTGCAGGATTTGATTCCCTGTCGTCGTAGTGTGTTACTGATGGTAACCTTTGTTACTTTGGTCCCAGCTCTCTGCAGGTCATTCACCAGGTCCCCCCGTGTGCTTCTGGGATCTTTGATCACCGTTCTCATCATCATTTTGACCCCAAGGGATGAGATCTTGCGTGGAGCCCCAGATCGAGGGAGATTATCAGTGGTCTTGTATGTCTTCCATTTTCTGATAATTGCTCCCACAGTTGATTTGTTCACACCAAGCTGCTTGCCTATTGTAGATTCACTCTTCCCAGTCTGGTGCAGGTCTACAATTCTTTTCCTGGTGTCCTTGGACAGCTCTTTGGTCTTGGCCATAGTGGAGTTTGGAGTCTGACTGTTTGAGGCTGTGGACAGGTGGAAGCCAATGAAACGTACTATTTAGAAAGTTTCACCGATTTGTTTAATCATTCAGCTAGTTACCTCATGTGTTTCAAAACTTTATGTACAGGTTATGGACTGACAGATTCATTGCTAGCTAGCATAGGCTCATTAGGTAAACCGCTATGATTATGTTAAAAAAAAAGCAAACAAAAAATCAAAGACATAGTTTTATTCACCTTTGATAGCAGTAGATAATCCTCACATGACAAAGCATTCAGTGTGAACAACGTACAGCGGTGATGAAGGTGCCGAGATGTAGCTTAGCTGGCTAGCCTTGGGGCAACATAGGCATATGGTGTTACTACGAGAGCATCTTTCACACAATCTAAACATGACCTGGTGTATTTATTCTATAGGGTGTCCACAAGAGTGCACATACCACGTGAAAGCCTACAATAGCCAGCCCAGTTGAAAGAATTTGATCAATCATACGCTGTAGAGTTCGAACGAGACTTGAATGTCTTGAATTTTGAATGGCGTTTGTTTTGTTTTGTTTTTATTCAGATCCCCATTAGCTACTGAAAGAGACAATAGCTATTCTTCCTGGGGTCTATATACTTCATGTCACATAATATAACGTACAAAGGACAAAAATGAATGTACAAAAAAAATCATATATATACTGTACATACACATATATATACACACCACACATGTACACCATACATACACATATATACACATACATACATACATACATACATATACATACATACATATATACACACACACACACACATACATATATATACATACACACAAACATAAGCACGCATGCACACACACGCACACACAAACAATACAGAAACGTTATAACAAAAATACACAGTAACCATCTATACACACACACACACACAAACACATCCACACGGCAACATTAACAGCAGCAACAAAAATAATCTAAATTTAAAAAATGTCTACATTACATTTTAAACATTCAATTATCCAAATAATGTAAATACAACTCAAAAATACAAAAACAAATCAGTACCATTCTTCAGTGAAAAGGAAAACTCTCAATCTTTTATGAAAATCAAGTGCATTCATCCCATCTACCAGAAACTGGGGTAGTGAGTTCCACCATGGCCCTGTAGTGCAGTGTCCTCTGATCTGATTGGTCCATGGCCCTGTAGTGCAGTGTCCTCTGATCTGATTGGTCCATGGCCCTGTAGTGCAGTGTCCTCTGATCTGATTGGTCCATGGCCCTGTAGTGCAGTGTCCTCTGATCTGATTGGTCCATGGCCCTGTAGTGCAGTGTCCTCTGATCTGATTGGTCCATGGCCCTGTAGTGCAGTGTCCTCTGATCTGATTGGTCCATGGCCCTGTAGGGCAGTGTCCTCTGATCTGATTGGTCCATGGCCCTGTAGTGCAGTGTCCTCTGATCTGATTGGTCCATGGCCCTGTAGGGCAGTGTCCTCTGATCTGATTGGTCCATGGCCCTGTAGTGCAGTGTCCTCTGATCTGATTGGTCCATGGCCCTGTAGTGCAGTGTCCTCTGATCTGATTGGTCCATGGCCCTGTAGTGCAGTGTCCTCTGATCTGATTGGTCCATGGCCCTGTAGTGCAGTGTCCTCTGATCTGATTGGTCCATGGCCCTGTAGTGCAGTGTCCTCTGGGTATGATTGGTGCGACATGCAGGTAAGAGGAAACGTCTGTCCCTGGCCTGTCGAGTGGAATACTGGTGCACATCACTGAAGAAGGTCAATTTAGTAAAGAGTATCTCTGGTGTTTTTGTTATCATCATCTTTCTGATCATATTAACAAGAGAATATTTGATCCTCCCTCTAACATACAGCCAGGACAACTGGTGATGCATCTGACTTATGCTGGTTCTGAAAGAACAGTTCAGAACGAGCCGAGCCGCTTTATTTTGTGCTATTTGAAGTTTGTTTAAATTTGCCTCTGTTGTGTTTGACCAAATTACAGAACAGTAATCTAGATATGATAAAACAATTGAATCAACTAATAGTTTACATATTTGGTTTGGTATACAGTTTCGGCTCTGCTTCACTGCAGCCAGACCCCTGCCCATTTTGTTTAATATTTGCTTTATATGACTATTCCAGGTCAACATATGATCTACTGTTACACCCAGCAGCTTGGTCTCAGTGACTTGTTCTATAGATTTACCTTCTATGGTCACATTTATACCAGGGGAATTTTTTAAGTGATGCATTGATCCTAACACCATGCATTTGGTCTTTCCAGGATTAATAACCAATTTAATAACCTATTTTCATTCATCCAATCCTCAATTGATTTCAAATCTTCTTGTATGTTTTCATTTAAATTAGCAAGGTTAGTGTCAGACAGATAAATGGTTGAATCGTCTGCATAAAGGGCAATAGTGGCACATTTCAAAATACACAGCAATTCATTTGTAAAGATTGAAAATAAAAGCGGCCCAAGACAGCTTCCTTGAGGCACTCCACAACTCAGTGTCTTTTTTCCAGAATAACTGCCGTTAAATAATACAATAAACTCTCTGTTAGTTAAATAACTTTTGACCCACTTGATAGCAGAATTTTCAAAACCATAGCAAGTTAATTTATTCAGTAATAAATCATGATCAAGTAAATCAAACGCTGCACTCAAATCTAGCAATACTGTCCCAATAATGTTTCTTTTTTCCATTTCATGCATCCAATCATCAGTTATTTGGCGTGTGTTTTGCTTTTGTGATGACGTAACATCCGGTCCCTCCAGCCAATGGGCGCTGAGCCCGCCCCTCCAAAAAGGGGTCAGATGAAAAATGAATTGTAAACGTAAGTTTTCACTCGTAAACGTAGCTTGTGAAACGTAAACGTAACTTTTGAACCGAAACATGAAAAATGTGAATCGTAAGTTTAAGTTTTACGTTACCGTTTTTTCGTTTACAACATATTTTTATGTTTTCAATACTTATAACCTACGTTTACGATTCCTGCTTTACGGTTACGTTTAAAACGGCATGTGGGGAATAAATGGCATGTAAAACAGCATGTGGACAACAAATACAGTTGAAAGCAGCCTGTACAAAACACAACAAGCAGCATTAGGCCCTGTTTATACTGAGACGCTGCGCAGACGTTTCCAGGCTATTAACAGAAACGACCTGGCTCCTAATGCAAATTTCTCAGCGTTCACATGAGGTTGAAAAACGATGTAGTTCTAGCGCCCGGCCAGTAGGGGGCAGAGGAACTTTACAACACGACACACGACCCCCAGCCCCGTGCCCAGCCCCCCTCTCGGCAGTATATTCACTTCCTGTACCAGACCCTCAGGACGTACCAACATCATTCTGCATTTTAACAGCAGCTGTGAAAATGGAAACTGAACCTAGAGCTTTGCGTGGTCTCGTTTGGACGAACGAAGGAGTAGAGTTATCTTCTGTGCCGCGCTGGAAGCCCACGAAGCTAGTTTGTGTGGGCGGCGCCATTGTTGTTGATGTTTGTTCTCCGCTACTGCGCATGTCCAAATGTACGTGTGGGAGGCAGCAGGAGGTGGGGGTCAGAGCAGCAGGAGGTGGGGGTCAGAGCAGCAGGAGGTGGGGGTCAGAGCAGCAGGAGGTGGGGGTCAGAGCAGCAGGAGGTGGGGGTCAGAGCAGCAGGAGGTGGGGGTCAGAGCAGCAGGAGGTGGGGGTCAGAGCAGCAGGAGGTGGGGGTCAGAGCAGCAGGAGGTGGGGGTCAGAGCAGCAGGAGGTGGGGGTCAGAGCAGCAGGAGGTGGGGGTCAGAGCAGCAGGAGGCGGGGGTCAGAGCAGCAGGAGGTGGGGGTCAGAGCAGCAGGAGGTGGGGGTCAGAGCAGCAGGAGGTGGGGGTCAGAGCAGCAGGAGGTGGGGGTCAGAGCAGCAGGAGGTGGGGGTCAGAGCAGCAGGAGGCGGGGGTCAGAGCAGCAGGAGGTGAGGGTCAGAGCAGCAGGAGGGGGGGGTCAGAGCAGCAGGAGGTGGGGGTCAGAGCAGCAGGAGGTGGGGGTCAGAGCAGCAGGAGGCGGGGGTCAGAGCAGCAGGAGGGGGGGTCAGAGCAGCAGGAGGTGGGGGTCAGAGCAGCAGGAGGTGGGGTCAGAGCAGCAGGAGGTGGGGGTCAGAGCAGCAGGAGGGTGGGGGTCAGAGCAGCAGGAGGCGGGGGTCAGAGCAGCAGGAGGGGGGGTCAGAGCAGCAGGAGGTGGGGGTCAGAGCAGCAGGAGGTGGGGGTCAGAGCAGCAGGAGGTGGGGGTCAGAGCAGCAGGAGGCGGGGGTCAGAGCAGCAGGAGGTGGGGTCAGAGCAGCAGGAGGCGGGGGTCAGAGCAGCAGGAGGTGGGGGTCAGAGCAGCAGGAGGTGGGGGTCAGAGCAGCAGGAGGGGGGTCAGAGCAGCAGGAGGTGGGGGTCAGAGCAGCAGGAGGTGGGGGTCAGAGCAGCAGGAGGTGGGGGTCAGAGCAGCAGGAGGTGGGGGTCAGAGCAGCAGGAGGGGGGGTCAGAGCAGCAGGAGGTGGGGGTCAGAGCAGCAGGAGGTGGGGGTCAGAGCAGCAGGAGGTGGGGGTCAGAGCAGCAGGAGGTGGGGGTCAGAGCAGCAGGAGGTGGGGGTCAGAGCAGCAGGAGGTGGGGGTCAGAGCAGCAGGAGGCGGGGGTCAGAGCAGCAGGAGGTGGGGGTCAGAGCAGCAGGAGGTGGGGGTCAGAGCAGCAGGAGGTGGGGGTCAGAGCAGCAGGAGGCGGGGGTCAGAGCAGCAGGAGGTGGGGGTCAGAGCAGCAGGAGGTGGGGTCAGAGCAGCAGGAGGTGGGGGTCAGAGCAGCAGGAGGCGGGGGTCAGAGCAGCAGGAGGTGGGGGTCAGAGCAGCAGGAGGCGGGGGTCAGAGCAGCAGGAGGTGGGGGTCAGAGCAGCAGGAGGTGGGGGTCAGAGCAGCAGGAGGCGGGGGTCAGAGCAGCAGGAGGTGGGGGTCAGAGCAGCAGGAGGTGGGGGTCAGAGCAGCAGGAGGTGGGGGTCAGAGCAGCAGGAGGTGGGGGTCAGAGCAGCAGGAGGTGGGGGTCAGAGCAGCAGGAGGCGGGGGTCAGAGCAGCAGGAGGTGGGGGTCAGAGCAGCAGGAGGTGGGGGTCAGAGCAGCAGGAGGTGGGGGTCAGAGCAGCAGGAGGTGGGGGTCAGAGCAGCAGGAGGTGGGGGTCAGAGCAGCAGGAGGTGGGGGTCAGAGCAGCAGGAGGTGGGGGTCAGAGCAGCAGGAGGTGGGGGTCAGAGCAGCAGGAGGTGGGGGTCAGAGCAGCAGGAGGGGGGGTCAGAGCAGCAGGAGGTGGGGGTCAGAGCAGCAGGAGGTGGGGGTCAGAGCAGCAGGAGGCGGGGGTCAGAGCAGCAGGAGGTGGGGGTCAGAGCAGCAGGAGGTGGGGGTCAGAGCAGCAGGAGGTGGGGTCAGAGCAGCAGGAGGTGGGGGTCAGAGCAGCAGGAGGCGGGGGTCAGAGCAGCAGGAGGTGGGGGTCAGAGCAGCAGGAGGCGGGGGTCAGAGCAGCAGGAGGTGGGGGTCAGAGCAGCAGGAGGCGGGGGTCAGAGCAGCAGGAGGTGGGGGTCAGAGCAGCAGGAGGTGGGGGTCAGAGCAGCAGGAGGTGGGGGTCAGAGCAGCAGGAGGTGGGGGTCAGAGCAGCAGGAGGTGGGGGTCAGAGCAGCAGGAGGCGGGGGTCAGAGCAGCAGGAGGTGGGGGTCAGAGCAGCAGGAGGTGGGGGTCAGAGCAGCAGGAGGTGGGGGTCAGAGCAGCAGGAGGTGGGGGTCAGAGCAGCAGGAGGTGGGGGTCAGAGCAGCAGGAGGCGGGGGTCAGAGCAGCAGGAGGTGGGGGTCAGAGCAGCAGGAGGTGGGGGTCAGAGCAGCAGGAGGCGGGGGTCAGAGCAGCAGGAGGTGGGGGTCAGAGCAGCAGGAGGTGGGGGTCAGAGCAGCAGGAGGTGGGGGTCAGAGCAGCAGGAGGTGGGGGTCAGAGCAGCAGGAGGTGGGGGTCAGAGCAGCAGGAGGTGGGGGTCAGAGCAGCAGGAGGTGGGGGTCAGAGCAGCAGGAGGTGGGGGTCAGAGCAGCAGGAGGTGGGGGTCAGAGCAGCAGGAGGTGGGGGTCAGAGCAGCAGGAGGTGGGGGTCAGAGCAGCAGGAGGTGGGGGTGTGAAAGAGCCCCCGCTGTGCAGCGTTTCTGAGGCTGGATCTGAACACTTACGTTTTCACCTGGAACAGTCTTTGTATGAACGGTTGGTAGAAAACGACATCCAACTATAGCGTTTTACTGCCACATTGTCTCCGTGTAAACTACTGGTGCTACTGGAGCCACTGGAGCTACTGGTCCAGTGGCTCAGATGAAAAAGCACAGGTCTGCGGTTCTGATGGTTGCTAGTTCAAATCCCCAGTGACTACCAATGACATTTGCTGATGTTGGGTCCTTGGGCATAACACTTCATGGAGAATGTCAGAAGTGCCATAAGTTGTTTGAAAAATGTTGTTTGGGTATTAATAATAATATATAAGTTATCGCATAAATTTGATCACGTACCTAATTTCATGTATGATATATGGTATACATTTCATAAACCTGTACCTACCTAACTGCCTCTTTGGAAGACTCCTGGTTCAAATCCAGTTCTGTCATTTTTTTTTTTTTTTATTGTCAGATTAAATACAAATTTAATATGTATGAATATATAGTATATACTGTATATGACTATGTGTTGTTGCAATAGTAATCTTGCATTAGGATTAATATTGCATCATCATTAGGGTAAAACTAAATGATGTGTAAAACACTCAAGACACAATTTTACTTAAAACCACCTGGTGTTAATACTAGGGCTGTCAAACGATTACATTTTTTTAGTTGATTAATCGCATAGTAATGGTGAGTTAACTCACGATTAATCACATGTTTAACATTCTATTTCAAATCCACTCCAATTGAAGTTAAATGAGATTATCAAATATAATTACCAGTA
Source organism: Knipowitschia caucasica (assembly GCA_964034765.1). Classification (NCBI taxonomy): domain Eukaryota; kingdom Metazoa; phylum Chordata; class Actinopteri; order Gobiiformes; family Gobiidae; genus Knipowitschia; species Knipowitschia caucasica. Next base: position 35,454,011 of record OZ035841.1, read on the forward strand.
TTGGGTAAATTACTTTGAAAAAGTAATTAGTTATAGTTACTTGGTACTTCTTCCAAAAAGTAATTGACTTACTAACTGAGTTACTCCACTATAAAAGTAACTAGTTACCAGTAAAAGTAACTATTGCGTGGTACCAAGCTTTAGCTGGCTGTAATTTAGGATAACTTCTAAGTAGATTAATTGTTGCAACAACCCCACCCTATTTTAGTATGATATGTTAGTTTAGGGAACTGTCCTGCAGGCAAACAGGTATAAGACAGGCCAAGGTGCCATTTAATTAAATTGCATTTATTTTCATCCATTTCATCCGCGCCTGACAGTCAAGAACCAGGGAGAATACAGTACGCAGATTGTGCCTGACAGTCAAGAACCAGGGAGAATACAGTACGCAGAGCGCGCCTGACAGTCAAGAACCAGGGAAAATACAGTACGCAGAGCGCGCCTGACAGTCAAGAACCAGGGAAAATACAGTGCGCAGAGCGCGCCTGACAGTCAAGAACCAGGGAAAATACAGTGCGCAGAGCGCGCCTGACAGTCAAGAACCAGGGAAAATACAGTACGCAGAGCGCGCCTGACAGTCAAGAACCAGGGAAAATACAGTACGCAGAGCGCGCCTGACAGTCAAGAACCAGGGAAAATACAGTACGCAGAGCGCGCCTGACAGTCAAGAACCAGGGAAAATACAGTGCGCAGAGCGCGCCTGACAGTCAAGAACCAGGGAAAATACAGTGCGCAGAGCGCGCCTGACAGTCAAGAACCAGGGAAAATACAGTACGCAGAGCGCGCCTGACAGTCAAGAACCAGGGAAAATACAGTACGCAGAGCGCGCCTGACAGTCAAGAACCAGGGAAAATACAGTACGCAGAGCGCGCCTGACAGTCAAGAACCAGGGAAAATACAGTACGCAGAGCGCGCCTGACAGTCAAGAACCAGGGAAAATACAGTGCGCAGAGCGCGCCTGACAGTCAAGAACCAGGGAAAATACAGTGCGCAGAGCGCGCCTGACAGTCAAGAACCAGGGAAAATACAGTACGCAGAGCGCGCCTGACAGTCAAGAACCAGGGAAAATACAGTGCGCAGAGCGCTGAGTATGTGAACGGAGCAATCGCTTGCTGCTGTTGTTATAATAGCTAGATCCATGCTTGCTGCTGTTATTATAATAGCTAGATCCATGCTTGCAGCCCGTGCAAAGCTCGCACTCACTCACAGCCGCTAACAACAACCAGAGCGGCCACGGAGGAGGCCATCTCACACGCAGCATTCTGAGTGATATTCTTATGGATAAATGGGCGGGTCATTCGGACATGCGTTAATGCGTTTAAAAATAAATAACGCGTTAATAAAAACTGTAATTAACGTGAGTTAACGCGATAATTTTGACAGCCCTAGTTAATACAAATAACTTTGGACACCAATGTGCAGTCCAGTGAGTGGTATAGCTGGTGTGTATCCGCCCATCATGCAAGAGTTCGCAGATTCAAATCCAGCCAGGATCATTCTTATGAGGGTTATATCTTTATACATATACAGTATATATCTATAAATATCTATATACATCTTTATATATATATACAGTATAACTGCCATAAAAATAAACAGCACGTTGTCGGGGTACGATCTGCCGATCTTACGCACTATAGACAAACACTTAACAACTGCCCCACGTTTACCAACAACCTGTTTGTTCCACAATCTCTAAATGGCAGGCAATGAATTTTGTGTTTCGACAACAAAAAACCCCAAAATATTCTATTATTGTTTTAGGACATTTCATCAAGAATGGAGCTTCTCTCCCGCTCACTTCCGTCAATAGAAACAGCGTGACTTTAGGAGTTAGTGCGCGGACATAGCGCTCCTCGTATTATTACGCCTCACAATATAGTTCCCCTTTTTATCCGCTGAGAAAATCGACATGTTACATTTCTGTGTTACTTTACCATATATAACTGTATTTAAATAGGGAACACGTGGAAGAGTTTGGTAGCTTCTAACGGGAGCTGATTTGGAACTATACAGTCTGTGGAAGAGGCTGTGTTTGTGCTGCGTTTGCATGACAGAGCACACGGACACAGACCAGACAGGTACATATCAACTAGTCTAAGGTAAGAACATGTGTCAGTATGTAAACACGGTGGCCTATTCCTTTAAAGGTGCTTGTCTTGTCTTGTCTTTGAATTTGGAGCTTCTGCTGCTGCGTGGCAGTAAGTTTTCCATGTCAGACCATTCCTGGTCGGCCTTAGGGGCCATGCGGGCATTTCCTGCCCTCTGGAACTGGCAGGTGGGGGCGGCTCTCCATGCTATGGACAGAAAACACATCACAGGGAGTCCGGCAAGATGGCGACCGCATAGGCAGCACGGTCGAGAGCTCTGAGACCTTCTCAACTTATTTAACCTTTCGTGTGGTCCAAAAAGACTAAAGAGTTCCTGTTATGAGCATCGATGACTATTTCAAGAAAACTGCTGTCAACATGCCAAAACCACAGAGGGGAAGGAAGACTGAAGGAGGCGATGAAATCCTGCACGCTATCCAAGAAGCTAGCCGCGGAGATGCTAACACTAGCTCTGGCCCTACGGCAGTAACATCTGATGCTAACGCCATCATACATGCTCTCACAGCGGTCATAGACAGCAAACTATCCGGTGTCACTGAACAGATTGAGAAAATGGAGACGTCCGTGACACACACGGTGGATAAAAAAATAGCTGATGTCACACAAATGATTGAAACAAAGCTGGCCTCTGTGCTGGAAGCCATCGCCGCCCGAGGATCTGAGATACAGGCCCTAGCCGCGAGAATGGATATCGCAGACAAGCAAATGGAAGCCATAGACCAGACTGCAGCTGCATCCGAAACCAAAATCGTAACATTGGAAAAACAAATCAAACAACTAAAAGAGCGCACTGACCAGCTGGAGAATCACTCCCGGAGATCTAACCTCAGAATACTGGGAATAGAAGAACGTGTAGAGGGGACAAACGCGGTGAAATACCTTGAGAGGTGGATCCCCGAGTACCTTCATCTTGGCACCGCAGACGATAGGATTGTCCTGGACCGAGCCCATCGCACACTGGGTCCGATGCCATCAAGCGGACAGAGGCCACGTCCCTTCATTGTCAAATTCCACTACTACTCCGATAAAGCCCGAGTGATGGAAGCCGCACGCAAACTCCACCAGAACGGGACCCCGCGTCAACAGAGGATCCTCTTCTTCAACGATTATTCAGCGGAGGTCGTCCGTAAGCGTAAAGCTTACGACGTTGTGAAAGCTCGACTCCGGGAGTTGGAAGTGGAATACGCGCTGTTATACCCAGACATCTTGAGGGTGAACACTGATGATGGAAAATATCGGCGCTTCTCAACCCCGGGTGAGGCCAACGTGTATGTTCGCACTCTGGAGCTGGCGCGTGCCCCGCCTTCTCTCTCTGCAGAAGGTGACTGACTGATGAACAGCTGATGGTATGTTGGAAGATTAGCCTCCATAATACGTGAATACAATATGTTGTTCTTCAAAGTACAGGGTTCTTTTTGAAGTGATAATGTTATGTTTCTAGACCACACGAACTATATTATTTTTAGATAGAGCTCAAGTGTAGACCATAGATAGTGGAAGCAGTCCTCTGTGGGTCTCAGTCTACCCCGAGCACAGCTCTGCTTTGGCACTGCCAGTTCTTTTTTGCGCAGTGCTTTGCCTTTCTTTTTTTTGGATGTTTTGAATTTGTTCCTTTTTCTTTGTTTTCTTTTTGTTCTCGAGCTGTTTGGAGCTCTGTTCCTCTCTCTCTTTACATAAATGTTAGACTAATGTTGACAAAGATATCACTTGCTCATCCTAATTTAATGTTTTGTTTTTTTCTTAAATTTATTTATTTTTGTCTTAATAGTTTTAAAATGAGTGATGGCTAAAACAGGATATTTAAACTGCATATCACTAAATGTCAAAGGAATTAATAATCCAATTAAAAGGAAAAAAATCATAACTTATTTAAAAAAACATGAGACAGATATAAGCAAAGGAAGGTTTCTCACCCATCATCTGTACTTCTTAGCAAGTTTTCCCTTGCTAAAAACTTGGAAAACTTGCTAAGAAGTACAGATGATGGGTGAGAAACCTTCCTTTGCTTTGACTAATCCCTGTACGACTGAGGGCTTACACAAACTTATGAGACAGATATTGCATTCATCCAAGAAACACATCTCACTGATATTGAGCATACAAAACTGAAACGCGACTGGATTGGTAACGTCTATTACTCCTCGTTTTCATCAAGTGCTAGAGGTGTAGCATTACTCATAAACAAAAATCTCAGATTTCAATTAAACGCTGTACAAAAGGATACCTCAGGTAGATTTATATTAGTCGACTGCATGATTAATAGGAACAGGTTGACACTGGTATCATTATATGGTCCTAATATAGATGATCCAATTTTCTTTAATAACTTAACCATGAAACTTGCATCCGTAGAGGGTCAATGTATTATGGGAGGAGATTTTAATCTTGTGTTGAACCCGTCATTGGATCGCTCAGCCCCCAAGAACACTATTCTGTCAAAATCTGCAACAGCATTGTGTCAAGGCATGAGTGAACTTGGGTTAAAGGATGTATGGAGATCGCGAAACCCGGGTAGAAAAGAATTCTCCTTTTACTCTAATGTTCACAATACATACTCTAGAATTGACATGTTTTTGATCTCACAAACACTATTGTCTCACATTAAAACATGCCGTTATTTAGCTGCAACCGTGTCAGATCACAATGCCCTAGTGATGGAAGTATCTATGTCACAGGAAGGACCTACCTCGTATAGATGGAGATTTAAAACATTCTTGCTTAAAGATCCTGATTTTATAAAATTTATGAACGACAAGTTAGACATATATTTGGAGACTAACTTAAACACTGCTTCTCACTCAATTGTGTGGGACACCCTTAAGGCATATATGAGAGGTCACATTATCTCATTTTTATCCCATAAAAACAAACAGAAGAGAGATCAATTATCACAACTAGAACGTGAAATAAAAATACTTGAAACTCAACATTCCCAAACCAAAAATCCTGAAACCTTTAGTGCATTAAATCAAAAACGGACTCTGTATGATAATTTTTGCACCAACAAAGCTGAAGCAGCCATGGCAAGAACAAAATATCATTACTATGAGTCTGGCAACAAAACTAGTAAGTTGCTTGCCTGGCAGCTAAAGCAAGAAGATGCAGAAACATTTATACAATGCATCAAAACCGATGATAACCAGTATTTAGAAGGCTCTAAGGACATAAACTTGGAATTCAAAACATTTTATGAAACATTATATAAAACAGAGCAGGCAACGGAAACAGAAATTAAAACCTTCCTTAATAAATTACCAATACCTAAACTAACAGCTGCAGATAGGAAACTACTAGATGAAGCGATTTTAGAACAAGAGGTTCACCAAGCCATCAAATCCTTACAAAATAATAAAGCCCCAGGACCTGATGGTTATCCAATTGAATACTACAAAACCTTTTCAGAAAAATTATTAACACCTCTAACAAATATGATCAGAGAGTCATTCCAAAAAGAAACACTTCCAAAAACACTGGAGTTGGCAACAGTTACGCTGCTTCCAAAACCTGGAAAGGATCCACAAAAGTGCAGCAATTATAGACCCCTCAGTCTCCTTAACTCTGATTATAAAATTTTATCAAAAATCATCGCTCAACGCTTGGAGAAAGTAGTCCCCAAAATCATTAACGCTGACCAAACGGGTTTCATCAAGAACAGACAAGGTGCAGATAACGTTCGGCGACTACTTCATGTTATAGAACACACAAAAAAACATGACCACCCCGCCGTGATCGTCTCAATGGATGCCGAGAAGGCGTTTGATAGGATAGAACCAAGCTTTCTTCTTGAGACAATGAGGGCAATGAATTTTGGTGAAAATTTTCTGTGTTTCATTCGTACCCTATTTGGCGCCCCTAGGTCGCAGATACTAACAAATGGAGTCCTGTCGGATGCCTTCTCTTTATCTCGGGGCTGTCGTCAGGGCTGCCCTGTCTCTCCCGCGCTTTTCTCAATTGCAATAGAACCACTGGCTATTGCCCTGCGATCAGACATATCTATTACCGGCATAAACATTGGAACGGGAGAGCACAAACTCGCACTCTATGCAGATGACTTGGTAGTATTTATATCTCAACCTGTCACATCATTTCCCTCGCTAATGACTAATCTAAAAAATTACAGTGCTGTATCGGGATACAAAATTAATTACTCTAAAAGTGAAGCCTTCCCAATCAACATGACAAACCACGACATAAGTCTACTTCCGGTTCCTTTTAAATGGTGTACGGAGGGCTTCAAATACTTAGGAATCACTATCTGTAGCTCTTGTGACAAAATATATGAGGAAAATTACGCCTTTTTACTTACTAAATCTAAAAAAGATCTACTGAGATGGATGGACCTCCCCTTATCATTGATTGGCAGGATTAACACAATAAAAATGAATCTATTACCCAAATTTATTTACCTATTCCAGTGTATACCACTGAAGGTTCCTATATCCTTCTTCAAGGAATTGGACAAATCACTTACTTCCTTCTTGTGGCACAACAAACTACCCAGAGTCAAACTCCTCACATTACAGGCACCTTATTCCAAAGGCGGCTTGAATCTCCCAAATTTCAGATTGTATTATCTGGCTGCGCAGCTTCGCGCTCTATGGATGTGGTTTCACTGTAAAGCAGATGAAGTAAAATGGTTGTCAATTGAACAATATGAAATCCAGGACACTCCGTTAACAGTCATTCCATTTTTGGAATCTAAAAAGAAACTAAAAACAATTACTCAAAACCCAATAATTTCCTCTACATTTGATGCCTGGCAGCAATTACACATATCAGTTGGACAAAACATAAATTTGTTGGTAAATTCACCACTCACAAATAATCCTAACATCCCAGCAGCCTTAGCGGATGGAATTTTACAAAATTGGGTGAGAAAAGGAGTAAAAATTGTTGGTGACCTTTATACTAATAATGTCTTTTTAAGTTTTAGTCAAATGTTAGAAGTTTATGATATAGATAAACGTAACTTTTTCAAATATTTACAAATTAGAAGCTGGATCAAGAGTCAAACTAAAGCTATTTTTCCACACAGACCTGAGGAATCTTTACTTGAAAAATGCATTTTAAACCCCAAATGCAAGAGAACTAAAGGTTTAATATCTACTGTGTATAAAATCATAATAGACAACTTACCGGCTTACGCTAGATATTTAAACAAAACAAGATGGGAATCTGATCTTGGGTGTATTTATACGGAGGATAATTGGAATAGATTATTGAAATTGGCACAAACAAAATTGGTGTCTACTAAACACAGACAAATTCAATTCAATATTTTCCACAGAACATATTTTACACCATATAGGTTAAGTAAATTAGGAAACGACATCTCTGATCAATGTCAAAGATGCTCCATCTCTGTTGGAACCCTTGTGCACATGCTATGGAGTTGTACCCATCTGAAGCCATACTGGACTCACATCATCGCAGTGACCTCTCGAGTTTGTGGACAGGCTCTGGATGCTGATCCTCGGATTTGGTTGCTGGGAGATGTAACTTTACTAAAGGTGAACTCAAATCAGAAACATTTTGTGTTATTAGCTGCAACAGCTGCCAAGAAGTGTATCCTGAAGGATTGGAGGAGTATCAATCCCCCCAGCCAAAGGCACTGGGCTAACGAACTTTTGTCATACTGCACACCAGAAAAAATTATGCATGCTATCCGAGGAAAACTAGACGACTTTGAACTGACTTGGACTCCTTTTTTGAATATGCTGACTCAACTTGACATGACCACAGACTAGATGTAAAACTGTGTCTATTACTGTTTGTCTCTTTTTATGATTATTTATTTTATTGTCATGCTGAGAGAGGGTTTTTATTTTTATTTTATTTTTGTTTATTTTTTGTTTTTTGTGTTTGTTCAAAAAAATGAAAACCATAAATAAAACATATAAAAAAAAAAAAAAAAAAAAAGAAAACACATCACAGGATTTGTTGTTAGATCTATACTGTATACTTTTGGCTCGGGCTGCCAGGGTTCTTAAGCTCCTTATGTCCTGGGAGGCAGGGCAGGCAGCTACCCCAAGGTGTTGGTTGATAGTGGTGTGGAGGTTATTGAGGAGCAGGGCCTTGAAGTTTTTGTCCTCCTCCATGTGTGCATAATTTTGGTTACCAAAATATGCTTTTCTCAGCCTGTGATAATAGGCTTCTGTTGGCTCGTCTCGAGCCTGTTTGACAGACAGGGCTGCAGTTAGTGTACCTGTTGCTCCAAAGTCGGAGTACTCTTCAATCAGGGCTTGGCAGATCCTTTCATAGTCTCGCTGCACAGTGGCCGGTGTCTTTCGATAAAGTCACCGACTTCCCTGTTTGAAGTGAGTCTTATCAGGAATATTGTATCTGCTGAGGATGCATGTGGCTGGGCGTCAAATCGGTCGATGTAGCGGGCGATCTTGTCGAAGTCGTGGCCTGAGTAGCTGATTCGACCCAACTGGTCTTCTGCAGGTTCATAGTCAAACGGTTGCTGGTAGTAGTAGTCCCTCGAGCGATTAAACTCTCTTTCGGCGTCCTCTAAGCTATTACTAGGGTGACAGTAGCTCAGAGACTTGGGTGACTCAGAGAGTTGTGGGTTCGAGCCCGACCTTCACCATCGACTCCCACTGTCTGCTGTCGTGGTGTCCTTGGGCAAGACACTTAACCTCTGGGAACACCAGCCACAGTGGGGCAGCTGCGGCTGTAAAGTGCCAAACTGCTGTTGTGTCCTTAGGCAAGACACTTCATAATGACATGTAAAGCGTCGTTGAGTGTCCAAACTCTCACTCCAAAGCGCTATATAAAACCGATGCATTATTATTATTATCATTACTGTACCTAAGGTCTGGTGGGGTGTAGGTACGGTGGTCCCTGCTTGGACCATAATTGGGTGTGGCCTGCTTGGCTGGGTTTGAGTCCCAACCCCCCAGGCCCCCCTTTCTGGTCGATCTTCTGAGCCGACTCGGTCGTCCCGGGATTGGTTCAGGTCCACGGTAGTCTCTGGTTACGGGTCCCCCCCATCCTCTTTGGCTTTAGTCCAGTGTTCCTCTTCCGCCTCCGTCGAGCAAAGACGTGTCTCAGACGCTCCTGCTTCTGACTGCTTGCTATCTCCTGTTTTTGTCTTTTTCCTGGAGTTTTGCCACAGACAACTTTTAGCAAGAATGGAAATGGTAAATTGGTCCCTCAACGCAATTGATTCTATCTTTTCAACACGTAAGCGTGGGTCTGGAGAGCCCGAGTGCCCGGACGGGACTTCACCAGCGGGGTATACTCTTGACAGCTGGAACAAGTGGCAGCCCCTCTGTCTGTCGACCCTGTCCATTGAAGATTCGGAAGACGTATATATCTTTGGCTTTTTGGTGGTGGGGATCCTCCTGTTTGGGCTTGGAGCGGTTCTCTTCTACCACAAATTCGGAGGCATGGCAGTTCGCAAGATTCACGACCTGCTGGCCGACAAAATTGATGGGATGTACAAGGAGCTTAGCCGAGTCGTGGTTGAGAGCGCTGTGGCTGGACATTGTTTGTCACGCTTGAACTCTCTGACCCGGCTTGGATTGGCCCCTGTGTACGGGGTTTGAGGGCGCCGCAATTCGGTTTAATTGGATTTAATAGAATATCTGCCTGTTTTTGACTGCTAGAATGCATACTAGATTGTCCCTTGTTACAGGAAGATGTGTTTTTCTCCTTGCTGTGTCTTCGCTCCTCTCTTATCTCACATTCCTCGGGCCAAGGCCATCATAATAAATCTGGTCTCTACAAAAATTTCACACTCTTTCAGTCTTCCAGTTTGGATCCCGCTCCCCCCGCCTCCCTCTGATCCCTCCCTCCCCTCCCCTCCTCACTGTGTTTCCGACTCACCCCCTCCCTGACCCCGCCCCCCTCTGACAGCCACATTGGACCGGCAGCCAGAGGTGCTCATCCCGAGAAAAAAATCCGTGGTTTATAAAAAGCACAATGTTTTCTATCCAACTGTCTGTTGTAACCTGTATGTTATTGCTCTCTGCTGTTTATTCTACTGTTTGTCGCATGGCGCCGGAAAAATGGCGCCGTGGCAAGAGCTCTGGTGTGTGTCGTCTCTGTCTGGCGCACACCGGGGTAGTCTTGCACAGTTTTTCCAATGTGGTTTTACTGCAAATGGCAAATAAATGAATCTGAATCTGAATCTGAATCTGTTGTCCTGTTCGCAACTGCCCAGGGGACCAGCGCATGTGGTTCCTTTCTGCCGTTGTTTCCTCTGATCTGTGGGAGTTGTGTTCTGCGGTTCTGAGTTCTGCCTGTGGATTGGCAGCTTCCAGGCTGAGCCCAGCCTGGGGGTGGCGCTGGGTCGTCAGTTTGACCTGCGCTGCACAGAGTTCTTGGCTCTGTGCGTTAAGTGAGTGATGGGCCTCATAGAGCCCGGGATTGGAGACAGAGGGACCCACTTCCCCCATGTTGTATTTCTTGTAGTTGTATAAAAACCTCAGATTTAGATGTTGAGCACACTTTGGGTGGTGTCTGGATTAGTATAGAAATATTTTAAAACTACTCGAACCAGGTTAGTGGGAAGTTTTATTTCAAAGCGGCAGAAAAGTTATATCAGGTTAGTTAGGTTAAGTTTTGTAACTGTAACATTCAACACTGAAACAGTGCTTTTGTGTGCAGCTTAATTACCCCCTGTAAAAATATCCATCACGCAAAGAGAACAGAGAGGCATTCGAACTGCATTATATATGGTACATCAATGAAGAATTTATAAATAGCGTTGATAGTATTATCTGTGTGGTCACGACACATGCTATTTTGAGAAGAAGCAAAATAAAAAGTGAACTTTTGAGTTACTGGTATTTAGCTTTATCTATCGTGCTTATTTGTACGTTTAACTTAAACAGGCAGGTTTGTGAGAGGTAGAGGCTCTGTTTTATTCAGAGCGTGATTCTCTCTGGCTGCCACTAGGTGGAGTCAGACTCCTACTGAGCAGTTCTGGATACTCTCGTGGGAGGTCTCAGAGTGGGACGTGCCCTCTTGAGACTGGAGCATGCGCAGCTTCTGATTGGCAGAGTGCGTCTTTGGGAGCCAAGGTGTTAACACAGCATTGAGCCAGGGATGGCTGCTTAGCAGTGCACTTTTGGCTGAGGAACTTCAGTTAGTTCATCTGAATTGCACCTCAACTTTGTCTGAATCATGGCCAAATATTATACATGTGTTTCTGTTTAAAGAAAGTTACAGCATAATACACACATTACAACAGGAAAGCGTGACAGCTTCAGGGCACTACGCAGACGGGACTTTCTGTGTACTCACTTTACGACTTAGAATCTCAATTTGTGAATTGATTTGCAATGTTGATAACAATAGTTATGAAATTTAGCGTTCCTCACACAGGGCACCAATATGTAGGGAATTTATAGGTATCTGTCCTATTTGTAATTGATTAAACCTAATTAATTGGAAGAGATAAGTTATTCAAACTTATTTATTGATATTTAAGTTATTAAATCCTAAGGGCACCAGTCTGTGAGAAGACAAAAGGTTTTATTGATTACATTACAGTCTCATTTTCTAAAGGTGTGTGTTCTAAAACACCGTTGTTAATTTACTAAGATTATCAAAACATGCGCTGCAACAGCTTTGTTGACTGTAATTTATTCACCAAGGCAGTTGTAATCAAATCATTTTAATGCAGCAGTTCAATTCCATAATTACAGTACACTTATTTTATGACATTCTAGGCCAGAGTCAGAGTGTTCAAGGAGGCCCAAAATTGAGTCCGTAATCTCAGTCCAAACAGTTGGCATTGCATCAACCACGAGCAAGAAGCGGTCTTGCTCTGATAAACATTACTTACTTTGATTACGTTGCGCTGGTGGAAAGGCAGCATTTTGTTGTACAGAGTCCGTTTCGTTCCGTGATCCAGTGGGAGGTCAGGGGTTCTTCCGCATTGTTTGAAATACACAATATATTCACAGTATAAATATTGTCATTGAGTTATTGGGATCAATTTAGTCCATGTCCAGATATTATTTCCTTGATGATGTGGAGTCTGTTCCCTTTCAACAGTGTTCTGTTTTCAACAGTTAATAGATTAACAAACCCCCCTGTTCAGATGCCATTAGAGCTAACTTCCAAACGTAAATGCAATGAGTTTGCACATTTTTTCAATGACAAGGTTCAAGGCATCAAACACGCCATTGTCTCCAATCCACAGATAACCATCCAACAGCCAGAAAGGCTCTCTGAGCTAACTTACTTTGCACCTGTACATGATAAAAATGTCCAAGAGATAATCTCCAGTTTGAGCTCCTCCACATGCAGCCTGGATGTACTACCCACTAGATTTCTAAAGTCTGTTCTGAGCAGTCTGTTACCTTCACTCACACAGATAGTAAACATATCCCTTCATTCTGGAATATTCCCAAAGGCCCTGAAAACTGCAGTCATCAGGCCCCTGCTAAAAAAGAGCAGTCTCGATGCTACGGTACTTAACAACTATCGTCCCATCTCAAATTTATGGGGAAAGTCCTTGAGAAAGTTGTCTACCAACAGCTAAATAGATTTTTTATAATCAACAACTCATTTGATATGTTTCAGTCCGGCTTTAGACCCCACCACAGCACTGAGACTGCTCTCGTTAAGGTTACAAACGATATCCGGCTGAACACTGACGCAGGCAAAGTCTCAATCTTAATCTTGTTAGATCTGAGTGCTGCCTTTGACACTGTCGACCATGAGATCCTCTTACAGAGACTAGAGGACTGGGTTGGCGTCGCTGGCACCGCCCTAAGTTGGTTTAGGTCTTACCTTGAAGACAGGAAGTACTTTGTGGAGATTGGAAACTGTGTCTCAGATCATATGGCCCTGACCTGTGGAGTACCACAGGGGTCGATCCTGGGACCTCTTCTGTTCAATCTCTACATGCTGCCGTTAGGTCAGTTAATACGCAGAAACAAAGTGTCCTATCATAACTATGCAGACGACACTCAGATCTATGTCTCACTGACTGCAGGAGAACATGGACCAGTGGACTCACTCCTTCACTGTATCCAACAGATCAGTGAGTGGATGCAAAACAACTTCCTTCAGCTAAACGCAGACAAAACTGAAATTATTGTCTTTGGTCCCCAGAAAACAAAGAGAGAGCGTCATCTGTCATCTACAGTCTCTCTCCCTAAAACCTTCAAACAAGGTCAGAAATCTAGGGGTAATACTGGACTCAGACTTAAATTTTAATAGCCACATCAAATCAGTAACATCAGCAGCTTTTTACCATCTAAAAAACATTGCCAGGATCAAAAACATAGTGTCTAAAGCAGACTTGGAGATTCTTATCCATGCATTTGTCTCCAGTAGGTTAGACTACTGCAATGGCCTGCTCACAGGTCTGTCCAAACAGGCTGTAAAACAGCTGCAGTACATTCAAAATGCAGCAGCTCGAGTCCTGACTAGAACCAGGAAGTACGACCATATTAGTCCTGACTAGAACCAGGAAGTACGACCACATTAGTCCTGACTAGAACCAGGAAGTACGACCACATTAGTCCTGACTAGAACCAGGAAGTACGACCACATTAGTCCTGACTAGAACCAGGAAGTACGACCATATTAGTCCTGACTAGAACCAGGAAGTACGACCACATTAGTCCTGACTAGAACCAGGAAGTACGATCACATTAGTCCTGACTAGAACCAGGAAGTACGACCGCATTAGTCCTGACTAGAACCAGGAAGTACGACCACATTAGTCCTGACTAGAACCAGGAAGTACGACCACATTAGTCTAGTTCTCAGGTCTCTGCACTGGCTTCCTGTGGCTCAGAGAATAGACTTTAAAACAGCTCTGCTTGTTACAAGTCTCTCCATGGCCTCGCACCAAAATATATTAGTGACATGTTAGTCCCATATGAACCAGCCCGGACTCTGAGGAGCACAGGGACTGGACTCCTGCTGGGACTCTGAGGAGCACAGGGACTGGACTCCTGCTGGGACTCTGAGGAGCACAGGGACTGGACTCCTGCTGGGACTCTGAGGAGCACAGGGACTGGACTCCTGCTGGGACTCTGAGGAGCACAGGGACTGGACTCCTGCTGGGACTCTGAGGAGCACAGGGACTGGACTCCTGCTGGGACTCTGAGGAGCACAGGGACTGGACTCCTGCTGGGACTCTGAGGAGCACAAGGACTGGACTCCTGCTGGGACTCTGAGGAGCACAGGGACTGGCCTCCTGCTGGGACTCTGAGGAGCACAGGGGACTGGACTCCTGCTGGGACTCTGAGGAGCACAGGGACTGGCCTCCTGCTGGGACTCTGAGGAGCACAGGGACTGGCCTCCTGCTGGGACTCTGAGGAGCACAGGGACTGGACTCCTGTTAGTGCCCAGAGTCAGAACTAAACATGGGGAGGCTGCTTTTCAGATTCATGCTGCTGTAAGGTAATAAAATGCACTGCCCCCGTGATGACCCAGGCCGGTTGTGTGTGAGATAACAAAAACACACGGCTTGAAACATCTAAGGCGATGGAGGTCGGATAGAGCACCACAATGGCTCACATAGATACAGCAGTCATCTCAAAGACAGTGATCGTCCCCAGAGCACACCTCTGGCCCCCACCCCCGGCGAGCTCAAAGGGGGCCAGTGGGTCTGCATCGCCTCAAACAAAGCCATAGACATCACCCATGGGCCGGCGATCCGGCAACGGCGTTCCACCACCCCCCCCAGTGGACACGGGACGCCAATACACCTGAGACGGACAACTGAAACCACGGATGAATATGTTGTTTTGCTAACATCTTAAATCAGAAAACGTGTGTACCATTGTCTGTGAACAAGGTGTGTTGTGTGTCTATGTCTAAGTAACGTGTATGTGGTTAAAACTATGATTTAATGAAAGGAGTTCTGGAGGCGCGGAAAGTTGACGTCATAAGACACGCCCCCAGAGCCGGAACAAAAACAGAGACACAGCCACTTTTCGTGTGAACTTTTGCTTGTGAACCTTTTGGGAACTCTCTTTGAAACTTTCTCTGGGCCAGTGGGCCGTGTCTTGGAGCGCGGCCCACTCCCCTGCGCGATCCAGTGGCCCACAACTTCAACCCAGGCACAGGTTGGAGCTCGCTGCCCGGACAGCTGCCCGATCCTTTTCCCATCGAGCTGAACTCGACTTGCCTGTCCCGCAGCGGCGAAACTGCTTTCCAACTCCCACCAAAAAGGAGCACCGTGGACCATCGCGCCTCAAGCCACCTCTGGGCTTCCCGGGACCGATCCCCGCTCCCTGCTCCCGTGTGTGGGAAAGACTAGAGTGTGTGCGTGCCCGCTCTCCGTGCGTGAGGAAGACTGAAGTGTTCGACCGCCTGACCCAAACGGGTGGAAAGCATCTTCACCTCTGGGACTTGGCAGTAACAGTAAGACTGATTGGAGTTGTATTGTGTGTGTGATGGTGATGTGTTTCTGACATTCCTGTTCATGTGACTTATCATCCTTGTGTGATCCCTCCCGGTTACCGTTCCCGTTTCTATATGTAGTTAATAAACCCACGCTAACGTTTAAGAGTCGTCAGTGTTCTTTGTATAATTCATGATATCCCTGGCCGATATAGAGCTCAAGACCTATCAGATTATGAGACTGATCGAGGCAGATTAGTTGGATCTGTGCAGACTTTTTCAAACTCTGCTGGTGCCCAAAATAAAACTCAGATCCCACTTGTGTAGAACGGCAAGACTCTGATCTGGAGACTAGCCGCTCTACACATTCACTTTCTTACCCTACACTGCTAAAATCTGGAACAATCTTCCTGAAGATGTGAGACAGGCCTCCTCTCTGACAATGTTTAAAAGCAGGTTAAAGACAGTTCTGTTTAGCTGTGCTACAACTGAGGGATTTTATATTTTTATCTTTCTTTTTAATGTTTTGTGATTATTTATGACGTTAATGCTTTCTTGTTTTGTTCAGCATTTTGAGTTGCCTTGTGTATGAATTGTGCTATACAAATAAACTTGCCTTGCCTTGCCCTTCCCCAGGGGGTTGGTGAAGCATTGTTCTTGCTTTTAGCTGACCCTGCCCCTGGCGTTGGTGTGACAGAGTCTCGACTCCAAAAGCAGCAGGAGGCCCACACCTGATCGGAGAGGTCTGAAGGATCAGTTGAAATAAGACCCATTCTTAGGATTCCACATTGCCTCCTCTGTATGCACGATCCCCCTACACTAATAACAAATGTGACTTTTTAAAGAATATTTACATCCACCATGTTTTTTGAATTGTATTCATAGGCTTAGAATTTATGCTCACACTCAGAGAGCAGCCATCCTCCTGTGGACTCACCACCTGCAGAGGGTCAGTGAGGGGCTGGTGCTATGAGACTTGTGTGGCATCTCTGACTGCCACCCCCCTGACCCAGAAATGGATTAAAGGGTAGAAAATGGATGGATGGATGGCTTAGAATTTAACTTATAAGTGTCCATGAGAGAGGAGTGCTATCCGTGTCAATGCGCCATCTTGAAAAACAGTGGTGGATAAGGGACAAAAAGGATCGCCTTTTAGTTTCACATGAGCTACTAAGTAATCTAGTAAGTAATCTTTATTTATATACCGCCCTTTCACTGCAGATCTGAGTCTCAAAGCGGTTTACAATTGTTAATTTTTGGGCATTTGTCTCCCACTCCACACAGAGATGGGAGCGGGGCCAGTACACAAGGCGCATGCCAGAACTATTGGACATATTTTTAGTGGTAGGGGAAACCGGAGTACCCGGAGGAAACCTACGCAGACACGGGGAGAACATGCAAACTCCACTCAGAAAGGCCCTGGTCCGACCGGGATTCGAACCCAGGACCTTCTTGCTGAGAGGCGAGAGTGCTATCCACTCAGCCACCGTGCCGCCTGATATCGTTGGTTTTACCGTGGCCTCACAAGTTGGAAGAAGGAACCATGGAGGACCACAGCTATATAAAAGAACCATGGAGAGTGTGATGGCAATCTGCCTGTGACTCGGGGACGCCAACTCACTCCCCCCTGCTGCTCTATCCAGCTAACCTGCAGGAAGGAGCCAGTCCTTCCCGCACCGCCAGACAATGATGCAAATCACTGTCTCACCCCTGTCCCTTTCGCATCTTGCATCTGTATGCCTGCCTCTCTACATCCTGCATGACCATTGTCTGTCTGTTTGCACCTCCATGCCACTGTCTGATTGCCTCACCACGGGCATGGCGCCTACGCTCCCTATGCGCCTCCTGTACTGGTGGCCCCCTCCCATCTGTTGTGGGCGTGACTGTCTTTATGTGTTGTCTATGTAAACAGGAACCTGAGCTCTGCGCGCCAGAGCTGGTGTATGCTGCCTTTTGTATATGTTAGCTCTCCGCACGTGTGTACAATAAACTTACGCTCCTGAATTAAGACAAAGACCTTTGAGCTTCTTCCTTGCTTTGGATAGAAACTTCTATAACAATTTGGCGTTGCTGGCATGTCTTGGCATGGGATCTTTCCGGCGGGGACGAGCGGCTGCGTTTGGCCGACCTGGAACAACACCAGCCTCTGCTCTATTTGGAGACAAAGGGAGGGCGCGCTCGTCCTGCGCGTGAAAGGAATCTTTGGCCACACAAGACCAAAAAGAACCTGATTTGGTGAGTTTTGTCTTTTCATCTGCGTAACGAGCCCAGGGCAGCACTTAAGTGTACACGGGGATTTGTTTATTTACGTATTTTTGGGGTATTTCATTCATTGCCACAGCATAGACTGTGTGCGGGATTTTTGGGGGTATTTTGTTCTAGATTGAAGCTAGCGGCTGCGTGTTAGTATCGCTCAGTAAGCGACCCTGAAGATAATCTCTAGTGCCTTCAGCCAGGCCCGCTCCGTTTCAAGAACGCGCGCTCGTTGGGTATATAGAACCCACGGGGGGGGGAACGGAGCGCTCCAAAGTGAGTAAGAGCAGGGAGAGACTAAACGGGTTAGGTCCATTGTTCTGTACGAGAAAATGGGGAAAAATCAATCTAGAGATGCCACACCGAGGGGAATGTTGACGTCCCCCGTTACAATGGCAATGGGAAAACAGTTCGGATCTAAAGCTATGGAGTGCTTGCCTATGGTGCAGTTCATTTGGCTTTTCCGATAGAGGCTATATGTCTCCGAATCAATTACGCATCTTGCGTGATAATTTAGAAGAAGAAGGGAAGAAAAAATATACTTGGTTTTAAGAATATCACGGCAAAAAACGTTAGAGAAAGAAATATGTAAAAACAATAGCTCCTCCGCTTTTCACCGAAGCGGAGAACGCACAGGCGGACGCACAGGCGGACACACAGGCGGACACACACACACACACACACACACACATCCCACACACCCCCACCCTACCGCCCTTTTTCCCCTACTAACAATAAGTGTGCACCCAAACAAGGCTTTGGGTTTTTAAAAAATGAGCAGACTACTGTTGTCCCCTTTTCCTCTCCCTGTCCAGGTCTGTCGGCGCTTTCCTCCGCGCTCTGTCCTCTGCCTCAAAGCCCCAGCACCAGCCCCACGCCCCAACCACGGCGGCGCTCGCACCAGCTGAGACCCCGCGAGAAGTGGGCCCAAACCCGGGAGCAGAAGAAGAAGCGGCGGAAGCAGATACACGCTCAGGAAACCGCAGAAGAAGAAGCGGCGGAAGCAGATATGTGAGACACCGACAACTGCTTTGGAGGCCAGAGACAAACTGCTCCAAATCCCGTGACTGTTCCCCACGGAGGCGGCAGCGTGAAACACCAAACGCACCCGCTGAAACCTCGTTGAAAGTTGCCCCCGCACCGCAAACAGAAGAAGCCATTGGGACCGGCACGTTTGGGTATTAACCAACCCTCATGGACCACAGGCTAACATTATTTGAACGCTTTGGGCTACCTGGGCCTCCTGCGGACTTTGAGAAACTTCCACAGCCCGGCGGAAAGACTGTGTGCTCGACATGGGTCGAAGGACTGTTACCGGAGGAGGCGTTAAAGGCAGAGGGCCTCTCAAGCTCACACGGGGCCAGAGGACGGCAGAGGCGGGCGTGGAGGAAACACGAGCGACTGACCAAACCCGGGTTCACATTCGTCACCAAAGCGACCGCTCATGTAAGTTTGAACAACAACAAATTGCAATTGGCACTTTTTAGAGATAATTCATGCTGAATTCCCGTAATATACGCTAACAATCTGTGGTGTAAAAGTTAAAATTCTGGATGACTCCGGGGCGACAAATTCTGTGCTAAAAAGTGACAGCCTTTCTGTCTCCCCTAAAATGAGTGGCCGCTTCACATTCTCATTAGCAGCGTCGGGAGAGACGACTAAAGAGCAATTTACGTCACCGCTAACGTGTTTTGATTCTCAGGGCAACCAGCTTAAACATTCGTTTCTATATTCCCCATTGTGCCCGGTTAATCTACTAGGCCGAGACCTTATGTGCAGACCCAATTTAAATCTGCTCTCAACACCAAGCGGCCTACGGGTGGTACACGCTAGTGACCTAGCAAATGCTCCATGTTTCACCGGCATGCACAAGGAGGCACCGGTCCCAAAAGTTAACTACCACTGGAAATTGACACCAAACCCTGAGATTGCTAAGTTATTAGCCACAACAGTGGATAGAGTTACGCCCGCACAAAATTTGGAGGTCAACCACGCGAACGACCTAAGCTGCTCTCTCCGGTCGTTCCCAGACAATAACTTGGAGTTTGAAAATTCATGCAGTGTAGTGAAGATAGGCTACAAACGGAGTACGTTTATTGGGATAGGCACCACTCCATGGTATCTGTGCTACTTAATGAGCAACAAAAACATTTTATTGTGAAACAAAGGTGAAGTATTAAAGTTTGAGACTAATTTACATTTTTAATGAATCCGACCTGGCTTTATTGAAAAAGAAAAAAGAAGGAAAATAAACATTTTCAAGTAACAAGAGCTCATTAGAGATATAGGGGACACAATCTGTGATAAGCCCGAAGTACAGACCACGTGGTAAACACTAAAGTTGGAAATGGATCCTTTTAGGAAAAATCTCTCAAAGCTTTGCATGTTCTGCAGGCTCTGAAAGTTGCAACAATAGAAATAGCTCATGAGACAATTGTAATTGGACATGGAAAAATATAACAAAGTTAAAATTACAGGCCTTCTGTGTGTGTTATATGTTTGTGTGTGTTATATGTTTTGTGTACGTTATATGTTTGTGCGTCATGTCAAGTGCACTACGTTGACCTTGACAGACTCTGGACCAATATAATAACGTGGGGAGTCGGCCTGTGTGAGTGTGTTGTGAGTGTGTTGTGAGTGTGATGTGAGTGTGTTGTGAGTGTGTTGTGAGTGTGTTGTGAGTGTGTTGTGAGTGTGTTGTGAGTGTGATGTGAGTGTGTTGTGAGTGTGTTGTGAGTGTGTTGTGAGTGTGTTGTGAGTGTGTTGTGAGTGTGTTGTGAGTGTGATGTGAGTGTGTTGTGAGTGTGTTGTGAAATGAGGAGTGAACGAGGAGTGCTGAACGGAATCATGGAATAACAAATGTTTCTGTAATGTTTTAATGTGATCATGGAATAATAATTTTTTGTCAACAGCACACGGTGTAAGTACTAGAGATTCAAAGATAACAAGCTTTATTGAACAGGTGTAAAAGTGAGAGTACTCTGGGATGAGTACTCTGAGAAAAGTACTCTGAGAAAGTACTCTGAGATGAAATACCTTGCTGAAGGTACTGGGAGCCCCCCCTCTGCTGTTTGTCCTGACAGTGATTCGGTCCAACCGCAGTGAGCTGTCGTCGGTTGAAGGACAACTTTGGTTTGTAAACTCACATTTAGGGGAGTATAAAATTAGAAACATACATTTTGTTAAGTCTGTATTTGGCTGGTGTCACACACCGTCTGTCAATGCAGTTATGTTTTGCCCAATTGGAAAAAAGATGGACAAGCGAAAGTGGGCATTTTTTGTGTTTTTTGTGTTCTAATATTTCTTTTTCAGATGAGAGATAAACTACCCCTGCTTCAGGGATGACAGTAGTATGGATCATGAGGAAATGAGCTTCTACTTTGGCACCAAAGCCCACAATATGAATTGAGGACGATCCGGGAGAAAAGCAGCTGGAGATGAACGGAACAGTAAATCTACACACACACACTAGGTCTCCCTGACCCAACGGCCATTCACTCAGACTGTGGATGAGCGATGTGGGTGCATGGTGTCGGTACTTTTGCAGTCTCACGGAGGGCCACTGAGACCCACTGCTTACTTCTCAGCAAAACTCGATCCCGTGGCAGCAGGGTTGCCTCGCTGCCTGCGGGCTGTGGCTGCCGCTGAGAAAGCGGACCTAGCATCACGTGACCTTGTGGGATACACTGAACTAACTTTGCTTGTGCCCCATGCTGTTTCCCTGATCCTGTTAGAGCAGAGGGCCTCTCGCCTTTCTGCGGCTCGCTGGCTGAAATACAACACGGTGCTCCTTGAACTCCCCAATGTCACGGTGAAAAGATGCACACAGCTGAACTCCTCCTCGCTGCTGCCCACGCCAGAGGAAGGGGAGGCACACTGCTGTATCGCCACAATAGAACAGAGATGCACTCCCAGGCCAGACCTGAAAGAGGTGCCTCTGACTAATCCTGACTTGATTTTTTATACAGAAGGATCCGCGTCACGTGACAACACTGGGAAGAACCGAGTCGGCTATGCTGTGTGTTCTGATTTTGATACTATAGACTCTGGTAGTTTGCCCCACTACCACTCAGCACAAACCGCTGAACTGGTCGCGCTCACCAGGGCTTGTGAGCTGGCAGCGGGCAAAACTGTTAACATATTCTGTGATACGCGTTATGGTTTCTCTGTGGTGCACGACTGGGGGGCACTGTGGAAACACCGCAATTTCATGAAATCTGATGGTAAACCAATTCTTAATTCCACACAGGTTGAACGTCTGCTGAAAGCTGTAATGTTGCCCTTAGAGATCGCTGTATGCAAATGCCAGGCCCACACTAATGCCACTGATCCCATCTCTGCAGGGAATCGGCGCGCGGACAAGGCAGCGGCATACGCACCTCTACACACACACACACACACTACCTCACTCAAGACGTTGATATTTTCTCCTCTCTGTCAGCAATGCAGGCACTGGCTACTCCAGCAGAGACTGTGCCGTGGGAGGGAAATGGGGCTCAACGACGGCATGGTGTGTGTGGCTGGGACCAGACCTAAAACCGTGCTTACCACGGCATTTCTTCAGACATTTTGCGATTTTAGCACATGGTCGAGACCATGCCTCAGAAGGAGGGATGTGTAATTTAATTACACAAAATTGGTATACGAAGGGGTTTACGGCATTTGCACAGAGATTCTGCCAAACATGCGCTATCTGCCTCGCGCACAACCCAGGTAAGTCCCAAATTATCCAACAGGCTGCTCATCCTCCGCCCCTGCGCCCATTTCAACATGTCCAAAGGGACTTTGTTGAACTCACACCATGCCAAGGTAAGAAATACTGTCTGGTGGATCTCTGGCCCAAATGGACTGAAGTCCACGATGGGGTGCCCCGAGAGAAAATCTCTAGTGACAATGGCAGTCACTTTGTAGCAAAAGTCATTGAGGAAGTAGGTGAATTTCTGGGCATTGATATACGTAAACACTGCAGTTACGCCCCCTGGAGCGGAGGCGCGTGCGAGCGAGAGAATGGCACTCTGAAAAACAAACTTGTTAAAATCTGCGAACAGACAGACCTGTCTTGGATCAAAGCTCTGCCGCTAGTCCTCATGTACATGCGCATGAGAGTCAGGTCAAGGTCAAACCTAAGCCCATTCGAAATCCTCTTTGCCAGACCACCCAACTTGGGCGCGGGACCCCCGAACAGAGATCTGCCAAGCACCCCTTTGTGTGATGACGACATGCTGTCCTATTGTAAGGAAATTAATGCACTTTTGCCCTCTATTTCTGCCCAGGTCAGGAGCGCCCTGCCACAGGCTGCGCAGGCGGCTCCGCACAAGATCAAGCCAGGCGACTGAGTCCTGGTGAAGGAAACGAGACGACAACATTGGCGGTCCAAGCGCTGGCTAGGCCCATTCCTCGTCCTCCTGGTGACGGACACTGCCGTTACCACTGTCGTGCGGTGCTGCCACTGAGGGCCATAGACGAGGACACCGAGGGTGGGGACGGACCAGGCCCATCCGCGGCTCCCTACGCTGAAGAGGTCGGCCGGCGTGCGACCACCGTCGGTGAAGCAGGCCAACAACAACACCCAGAGAATCCCAGCGTTCCCGAGGCGACCCCCTTTGCCCAACTCCCCTGCCTCCGAATCCCGAGACGACCCCCTGTGGGGCACTAATGTACCCGATGACCACAAATTATGGACCACAGGCCAGAAAATAATGTTAGCATTATTCCCCAGCCTGGGTGTAGGTAAACTAATGCTAAGGACGGAGACCCTGAGCTATAGGTTCCAGGTTTTGTCAATACCACAGTGGCCATACTTGAATCACAGAGGGTTGAACTTCACGACCTACGTGCCGTTGTTCTTCAGGACCGGTTGGTCCTGGACCACCTGACCGCGTCTGTGGGAGGCGTATGCACGATCATTGGGTCGTCCTGCTGTACATATATTCCGGCTAATGATGAGGACGGAGGTCTTATCCAACAGGGCATAGCCAATCTGACTAGACTCCGGGACGCCATGCAAGCGGACAATGTCACGGACACTCCTCACGGTCTGGACTGGCTCCTGTCCTCCTGGCGGAGTGTGCTCATTAATCTTGGTTTAGCCCTATTGACTGTTATGATTTTATTTTCATGTGTATTACCTTTGGTGTTTCGGGCCGTTGGTAAAATGGTATCCACTCACTTTGTGTCCATTCAATACAAAGACCCCGAAGCGGACCTGGCCGCTGTCCCACTGAACTCCGATCCTGATTATATCAGCGATTCGGACGATGACTTTGTCTAACGTTTTTCTTTCTTGTTTACCTTGTTTTTATTTTTCCACTTGTTTCGCCTACAGTTTAGGGGGAGGGTATCACAGTGAAGAGCTTTGACCACACCCTCGTAATACAAGAGGCTTGGGTGACGGCAGCCTAGCCTGCCCATCAACAACTCTTGTTTTGCTCAGGGGTCAAGGTCAATACTCACCCACCTGAATGTGATCTCTGTAAAACTGGAGTTTCTACATTATCACGGGAGAGGAGTGTGATGGCAATCTGCCTGTGACTCGGGGACGCCAACTCACTCCCCCCTGCTGCTCTATCCAGCTAACCTGCAGGAAGGAGCCAGTCCTTCCCGCACCGCCAGACAATGACGCAAATCACTGTCTCACCCCTGTCCCTTTCGCATCTTGCATCTGTATGCCTGCCTCTCTACATCCTGCATGACCATTGTCTGTCTGTTTGCACCTCCATGCCACTGTCTGATTGCCTCACCACGGGCATGGCGCCTACGCTCCCTATGCGCCTCCTGTACTGGTGGCCCCCTCCCATCTGTTGTGGGCGTGACTGTCTTTATGTGTTGTCTATGTAAACAGGAACCTGAGCTCTGCGCGCCAGAGCTGGTGTATGCTGCCTTTTGTATATGTTAGCTCTCCGCACGTGTGTACAATAAACTTACGCTCCTGAATTAAGACAAAGACCTTTGAGCTTCTTCCTTGCTTTGGATAGAAACTTCTATAACAAGGACCACAGTTATATAAAACAACCACAGAGGACCACAGTTATATAAAAGAACCACAGAGGACCACAGTTATATAAAAGAACCACAGAGGACCACAGTTATATAAAAGAACCACAGAGGACCACAGTTATATAAAAGAACCACAGAGGACCACAGTTATATAAAAGAACCATGGAGGACCACAGTTATATAAAAGAACCACAGAGGACCACAGTTATATGAAAGAACCATGGAGGACCACAGTTATATAAAAGAACCATGGAGGACCACAGTTATATAAAAGAACCATGGAGGACCACAGTTATATAAAAGAACCACAGAGGACCACAGTTATATGAAAGAACCATGGAGGACCACAGTTATATAAAAGAACCATGGAGGACCACAGTTATATAAAAGAACCATGGAGGACCACAGTTATATAAAAGAACCACAGAGGACCACAGTTATATAAAAGAACCATGGAGGACCACAGTTATATAAAAGAACCAGAGGACCACAGTTATATAAAAGAACCATGGAGGACCACAGCTATATAAAAGAACCATGGAGGACCACAGTTATATAAAAGAACCAGAGGACCACAGTTATATGAAAGAACCATGGAGGACCACAGTTATATAAAAGAACCACAGAGGACCACAGTTATATAAAAGAACCATGGAGGACCACAGTTATATAAAAGAACCAGAGGACCACAGTTATATAAAAGAACCATGGAGGACCACAGTTATATAAAAGAACCATGGAGGACCACAGTTATATAAAAGAACCACAGAGGACCACAGTTATATAAAAGAACCATGGAGGACCACAGTTATATAAAAGAACCATGGAGGACCACAGTTATATAAAAGAACCACAGAGGACCACAGTTATATAAAAGAACCACAGAGGACCACAGTTATATAAAAGAACCATGGAGGACCACAGTTATATAAAAGAACCACAGAGGACCACAGTTATATGAAAGAACCATGGAGGACCACAGTTATATAAAAGAACCATGGAGGACCACAGTTATATAAAAGAACCATGGAGGACCACAGTTATATAAAAGAACCACAGAGGACCACAGTTATATGAAAGAACCATGGAGGACCACAGTTATATAAAAGAACCATGGAGGACCACAGTTATATAAAAGAACAACCCGAACAACCATCTTTTAGAAAAATAATTGTGCAAACGTCCAGCCCCATAGCAGCAAAGTGTCAACATTATGACTCCCAACTCGGCCATTGCCTTCAGAATTGGAAATGGGATTTTAAATGCATGTGCGCTGAAAACCTGGTAAATGTCAACTAAATTCTCAATTGTTGGTTTGTCTCTCCTTTGCCTTTTTGTATCTTTGAATCTGGACTTGTCGTAGTGCATCTGTGTACTGCAGTTCTGGCATGGTGAGCTTAGTACAAAGTGTCTGGTTCTCTGCGCTCAGATCTGGAGAAAGTTCATAACCAACTATTTCCACATTTCCTGGCTGCCATGGCTTCAAAGCCCTGTTTTTGATCTTAGCGGCAGAGTTAAGTCTCGATGTCTTCTCCCCAAAACAGGTCATTGAGAGTTTTTCCTGAGCTTGTCGTAACAACTGCACTTCTCTGGCAACGCAGTCCAGCCCTATGGCCTTGAGCTGACGCCATAAGGAAGCGTTGAAGTGGTCGAAAAGATAAGAATCGATGTAATTCCAGGCCCTGATTTTGTCTGACAGCTCTGGTGTGATGGTCTTCTTTGCTTTCTCCGATCTCATGTTGGCTTTGAAGTAAACAATATCCTCCAAGTCCCAGTTGAGGAGGTGACGCAGCAAGATGAGCGATTCATCAAAGTAATCGGAAATCATGACCAGTGAAAATGTTTTCTCTACTTTGGCTGCTAATTGTTGCGCGTAGTCCACTTCGGTGCTATCCTTGTTCCCGCCCAGGTCATAGGTCACGCAGTTTCGTACATACATAGAATGCGCTTCCAAAGGCCGATAATATTTGAATGGATCGTCCAAGAAAGCTTCGATCGACTCATTAGGAACCCTGCGAATGCTGGCAGAGGATACATAGCAGTAGACGAACAAGGATTCAAACATGGCACTTGTCTCTCTCATGGTGGTGATGTACACTGTGTCCGGAGGCATCAGCTTGTCCAGCTCTTCCTTGTTGAACCGCATGTGGTTTGTGATGATGTTGGGGGGTGTTGTCTCCAGTTGAACTGATTTGACATTAAAAAAGTTTGGATACGCAAACTGGGAGTCACCATTCTTTGGTAAAGCCACGGTGAGGTTGTGACGCTCAGCAAACCGGAAAAGTATGTTCTGCATCGTGGAACTTGCGGTTTTGTGCGTCTTGAGGAAAACTATGTTGGTGTGTTTTGGCCTTGACTTGTTGGAGAATTGCACGGAGCAGGTCTGCTCCTCCCCATGCTCCCTCGACCTAGAGAAGATAGATATTGTTACACACAAGCCCTTCATATTGCTACCCTCTGCATGAAATTTAAATTGAATATAAAATTAGTTTTTCAAATTACAAGTTTGTGGAGACCAAGCGATTCAGGATCCGTTAAGGTAATCGTAGATTACTTCTTCTTTTTTCCTAATCTATGAGTCAGGGAAATCTTTCACCAAAGTAATGGTCTTAAGGCACATGCATTTATTTAGTTCAATCAATCAATCAAATTTTATTTATAAAGCGTTTTTCATACAAAAAATGTAACACAACACAACAGTGCTTTACAGTTTAGTTAAAAACAATCCAACATGCCCAGCCCTAAACCCTCCTCCCCACAGACCCCCCCAAAACCACATTTATAATTATATATACAACCACATGCGTATACACACTCGCGAAAGATCAAGGCTATGCTCACAGTCAGAGAGCAGCCGTCCTCCTGTGGACTCACCACCTGCAGAGGGTCAGTGAGGGGCTGGTGCTATGAGACTTGGGTGGCATCTCTGACTGCCACCCCCCTGACCCAGAAATGGATTAAAGGGTAGAAAATGGATGGATGGATTTTTCTGTTAGTAATGGGGGGATAGCCTCAAAGTCATGGGGGAAACATTTCAGATCAATCAATTGGATCAAATATTGATCTTTTATATAAAATAAAATGTTTTTTTATATTTTTTTAAAGCAACATTTCCTGGCTCTACATTATTGTCTGAAATGTTTCTCAGTGACACTTGTAGTATTCCTTTGGAAAAAGCAGCGTAATTAAAATGATAATGTAATTAATTATTCTCCAAACCTACGATATTCATCTGGAGATAGAAAACGCAGTCTCTCACCAGCTCCAGTGGCCGTTGTGGTTCATCACAATTCTGACGAGGCAGAGAAGAGTCATGGACAGGAAGAGCCTTTTCAACAACCTGGAAACTAAAAGTAAAAGAAAAGGTATTTTTATAACAGCATATCTATATGTAAACATAACATGGTAAATTGAGCACTATCCTCTCCTCCTTCCTACTTTATCTGTTTAGCATTATTAGGATTCTGACTGTAGTTTGTTCATTGCTATTCACCCGTTGTCCCATTGTCTGTTTCATGGTACGATGACGGGATCTCTGAGCCTGGCCTCTTCCATCTACACCTGCGGACTGCCCCGCCCGACCCGCCTGGGAGTGCTTTGGTCCTGCACCGGACCTGTCCACGTTCAGCGTCCACTGGTCCACGTCCTGTAGCTAGCTTAGGTCCTGGATCATTAGCCTGTCCGTCCGGAGGAGCGGATCCCTTTCTCATATGGGTCTCCCTCCCTGTGGGTTTCCCTAGTTCTCCCCAAGGTTTCTCACTTTTTCCCACTGGGTTTTTTAAGAGTTGTTCCTTGTGGATGCAGGAGGGTCTTGTTGGACAGTTAGTGTCCAACAGAAAGGATTGGTGATGATCAGGACACTTTAGCATTCTACAACATGTATGGACATTTTCTTCTGTGTGTGCTTTATACTGTATTCTTCATGTGTTTTAACTGTTGATTCTCTGACCTGTGTTGGTGATTTCAATGGTTTTGTTAAGTCTCTGAGATGACTTATGGAGCTTTTGCGCAAGTTCACTGTGGTAGACCCGGCTGCTGCTGCCCAGCTCTACAAGCCTGCTCTCATCCTCGGCTCATCATACCAGCAACGCCCACATCCAGTCAACCAATAACCACCAGGACAGCAAGTTAAAGCCGGAGACGCCCACTTCCCGGCCTTCTGAAGTCTGCAAGGTGTATGTCGCTAAGGCACCTGTTCGCAAATGCATGCGTTGTTCTGGAGGGGTCGCTTCTGCTCACGTGTTGCTCGTGCGCGTGGCCCGGCTGTCCTCAGTCTGGCTGTTCTCAGTCTGGCTGTTCTCAGTCTGGCTGTCCTCAGTCTGGCTGTCCTCAGTCTGGCTGTCCTCAGTCTGGCTGTTCTCAGTCTGGCTGTCCTCAGTCTGGCTGTTCTCAGTCTGGCTGTCCTCAGTCTGGCTGTCCTCAGTCTGGCTGTTCTCAGTCTGGCTGTCCTCAGTTTGGCTGTCCTCAGTCTGGCTGTCCTCAGTCTGGCTGTCCTCAGTCTGGCTGTCCTCAGTCTGGCTGTTCTCAGTCTGGCTGTCCTCAGTCTGGCTGTCCTCAGTCTGGCTGTCCTCAGTCTGGCTGTTCTCAGTTTGGCTGTCCTCAGTCTGGCTGTTCTCAGTCTGGCTGTCCTCAGTCTGGCTGTCCTCAGTCTGGCTGTCCTCAGTCTGGCTGTCCTCAGTTTGGCTGTCCTCAGTCTGGCTGTCCTCAGTCTGGCTGTCCTCAGTTTGGCTGTCCTCAGTCTGGCTGTCTCAGTCTGGCTGTCCTCAGTCTGGCTGTCCTCAGTCTGGCTGTCTCAGTCTGGCTGTC
This sequence comes from Knipowitschia caucasica, assembly GCA_964034765.1. Lineage (NCBI taxonomy): Eukaryota > Metazoa > Chordata > Actinopteri > Gobiiformes > Gobiidae > Knipowitschia > Knipowitschia caucasica. The sequence continues at coordinate 35,483,500 of OZ035841.1, forward strand.
CTCAGTCTGGCTGTCCTCAGTCTGGCTGTCCTCAGTCTGGCTGTCCTCAGTCTGGCTGTCCTCAGTCTGGCTGTCCTCAGTCTGGCTGTCCTCAGTCTGCGCGTTGCTGTTCTCAGTCTGGCTGTTCTCAGTGTGGTTTCAGTCCTCAGTCTGGCTGTCCTCAGTCTGGCTGTCCTCAGTGGCTGTCTCAGTCTGGCTGTCCTCAGTCTGGCTGTCTCAGTCTGGCTGTCTCAGTCTGGCTGTCCTCAGTCTGGCTGGCTCAGTCTGGCTGTCTCAGTCTGGTCTGGCCTCAGTCTGGCTGTCCTCAGTCTGGCTGTCCTCAGTCTGGCTGTCTCAGTCTGGCTGTCCTCAGTCTGGCTGTTCTCAGTCTGGCTGTCCTCAGTCTGGCTGTTCTCAGTCTGGCTGTCCTCAGTTTGGCTGTCCTTAGTCTGGCTGTCCTCAGTCTGGCTGTTCTCAGTCTGGCTGTCCTCAGTCTGGCTGTCCTCAGTCTGGCTGTCCTCAGTCTGGCTGTTCTCAGTCTGGCTGTTCTCAGTCTGGCTGTCTCTCAGTCTGGCTGTCCTCAGTTTGGCTGTCCTCAGTCTGGCTGTCCTCAGTCTGGCTGTCCTCAGTCTGGCTGTCCTCAGTCTGGCTGTCCTCAGTCTGGCTGTCCTCAGTCTGGCTGTCTCAGTCTGGCTGTCTCAGTCTGGCTGTCCTCAGTCTGGCTGTCCTCAGTCTGGCTGTCTCAGTCTCGTCTAGTCTGGCTGTCCTCAGTCTGGCTGTCCTCAGTCTGGCTGTCCTCAGTCTGGCTGTCCTCAGTCTGGCTGTCCTCAGTCTGGCTGTCCTCAGTCTGGCTGTCCTCAGTCTGGCTGTCCTCAGTCTGCTGTCCTCAGTCTGGCTGTCCTCAGTCTGGCTGTCCTCAGTCTGGCTGTCCTCAGTCTGGCTGTCCTTCTCAGTCTGGCTGTCCTCAGTCTGGCTGTCCTCAGTCTGGCTGTCCTCAGTCTGGCTGTCCTCAGTCTGGCTGTCCTTAGTCTGGCTGTCCTTAGTCTGGCTGTCCTCAGTCTGGCTGTCCTCAGTCTGGCTGTCCTCAGTCTGGCTGTCCTCAGTCTGCTGTCCTGTGTCTCAGTCTGGCTGTCCTCAGTCTGGCTGTCTGGCTGTCAGTCTGGCTGTCCTCAGTCTGGCTGTCCTCAGTCTGGCTGTCCTCAGTCTGGCTGCTGTCCTCAGTCTGGCTGTCCTCAGTCTGGCTGTCCTCAGTCTGGCTGTCCTCAGTCTGGCTGTCTCAGTCTGGCTGTCCTCAGTCTGGCTGTCCTCAGTCTGGCTGTCTCAGTCTGGCTGTCCTCAGTCTGGCTGTCCTCAGTCTGGCTGTCCTCAGTCTGGCTGTCCTTAGTCTGGCTGTCCTCAGTCTGGCTGTTCTCAGTCTGGCTGTCCTCAGTCTGGCTGTCCTTAGTCTGGCTGTCCTCAGTCTGGCTGTTCTCAGTCTGGCTGTTCTCAGTCTGGCTGTCCTCAGTCTGGCTGTCCTCAGTCTGGCTGTCCTCAGTCTGGCTGTTCTCAGTCTGGCTGTTCTCAGTCTGGTTCTCTGTTCTGGCAGTCTGGCTGTCTCAGTTTGGCTGTCCTCAGTCTGGCTGTCCTCAGTCTGGCTGTCCTCAGTCTGGCTGTCCTCAGTCTGGCTGTCCTCAGTCTGGCTGTCCTCAGTCTGGCTGTCCTCAGTCTGGCTGTCCTCAGTCTGGCTGTCCTCAGTCTGGCTGTTCTCAGTCTGGCTGTCCTCAGTCTGGCTGTCCTCAGTCTGGCTGTCCTCAGTCTGGCTGTCCTCAGTCTGGCTGTCCTCAGTCTGGCTGTCCTCAGTCTGGCTGTCCTCAGTCTGGCTGTCCTCAGTCTGGCTGTCCTCAGTCTGGCTGTCCTCAGTCTGGCTGTCCTCAGTCTGGCTGTTCTCAGTCTGGCTGTCCTCAGTCTGGCTGTCCTCAGTCTGGCTGTCCTCAGTCTGGCTGTCCTCAGTCTGGCTGTCCTCAGTCTGGCTGTCCTCAGTCTGGCTGTTCTCAGTCTGGCTGTCCTCAGTCTGGCTGTCCTCAGTCTGGCTGTCCTCAGTCTGGCTGTCCTCAGTCTGGCTGTCCTCAGTCTGGCTGTTCTCAGTCTGGCTGTCCTCAGTCTGGCTGTCCTCAGTCTGGCTGTCCTCAGTCTGGCTGTCCTCAGTCTGGCTGTTGGCTCAGTCTGGCTGTCCTTAGTCTGGCTGTCCTCAGTCTGGCTGTCCTCAGTCTGGCTGTCCTCAGTCTGGCTGTCCTCAGTCTGGCTGTCCTCAGTCTGGCTGTCCTCAGTCTGGCTGTCCTCAGTCTGGCTGTCCTCAGTCTGGCTGTCCTCAGTCTGGCTGTCCTCAGTCTGGCTGTCCTCAGTCTGGCTGTCCTCAGTCTGGCTGTCCTCAGTCTGGCTGTCCTCAGTCTGGCTGTTCTCAGTCTGGCTGTCCTCAGTCTGGCTGTCCTCAGTCTGGCTGTCCTCAGTCTGGCTGTTCTCAGTCTGGCTGTCCTCAGTCTGGCTGTCCTCAGTCTGGCTGTCCTCAGTCTGGCTGTCCTCAGTCTGGCTGTTGGTGGTCTGCTCCTCCTCCGCGTCCCTGCACCTGCTGTGGTTTGCGTGTCTCCACTGCTCTCCTCCTCTGCGGGCTCTTTCTGCGGGCTGCTCCGCGGGGCCCCTCCGCGGGCTCTATGCTGCTCGTCTCCTCGTGGTCTGCTGCTGCGTGCAGACGGTCTGGCGGTGCCGTGCGTGTCCCTGCCTCCGATTGGCGGTGCCGCGTTGTCCCGTTGCTTTGCCCACGTCTTCTGGCATGTGTGGTGGTGAGTGTGCTGACCTGCGGACGGTTTGTTCTCTGAGTCTGGGCTGCAGGCGGTTGGTTTTTGCCCTGCGCACTGGGCTGCAGGCGTCAGTTTTCGCCCCGTGCTTGGTCTGCTGGCTCTGTTTTTACATGTGTTCGAGCTAACTTGCAGCTTCTACTACCCTGTGACTGGTGCACACCCGAGTCTTTCATTGTGGCTCGTGTTTTGAGGGAAGATAGGATATATATATATATTGATCCCACTCAGAGATCAATGCATTTATTTGTATTTGAGTGATAAAGGAGGGACAATGCATATCAAATGGCATTAATCTTTATTATTTGAGGGATATAAGAGGAGCAATGTGCATTAATTCAGATTCATGTTTTGCCACTTGCAGTAAAACCACGTTGGAAAAATTGCAAGACTACCCCAGTGTGCTCCAGACGGCACACACCAGAGCTCTTGCCACGGCGCCATCTTTACAGCATTAATCTTATTACTTGCAGGTCACTATTGTTAAATGAATGTATTTAAATTAGTTTATCTGAAGGATAAAGGAGGGGCTGCATATTAAATAGCATAGGCCACTAGTATTAAATGATTAGGTAACTAAACTGCAGTTGTTGCATTTTGAAAGTGCAGCAGAAAGTAAAAGGGCCCAATGTGAATCTGCAATGAGTGTGAAGTGGAGTTGGAGCTATGAACGTGCGGAAAAGTGATGGTTCATGCGTATCTGCCATAACCAAAGCAGCAGATGGCTCCAGGAGACGTCTGTTATTCGCATGGGAATGTTTCGGATTCAGATTAATTTATTTGCCATTTGCAGTAAAACCACATCGGAAAAACTGCAAGACTACTCCAGTGTGCACCAGTGAGAATGTTGGTTCTGTATTTTCTTCTGATGTTTAACTCATTCACTGCCCATGACGACAAAAGTCGTTCTATTGTATAGTGACGCTCACTGCCCAAGACGACTTAGACGACTTTTTTGTGTTATTACACGGGAGGCTGCAGTAATGTCTGGCGCACCTTGTTAATGACCCACAACACTGATATATAGTGCAAATGTACCTGTAATGATAAATCACCACCAGTAGGATGCAGTATTGCACCACAGGAGAGGTCATAAGTCAGTGGAGAGAAGGAGGAGGAGTGTGGGATCTTTGGACAGCGTGCTGCTGTAGCAGAGCGATGATAGCGTAGCATTGAGACGGATCAGCGATCTAGTTTAGCGATAGTATAGTAAGAGTGATGGCGAAAAAGAATAGTTATAAGCAGTATACACTGCTTCAGGGATTGACTCGCGGATCAGTGAGTGAGGTCGAGAGGGGAGAGAGCGGAGACCCCGGTGGAGGTCCGTCTCTGCAGCCACATTTGCGCGGAGCAAGAGCCCCGAGCAGAGACACGCCCTCCGCCTCTCTCAGCGTATCAGCTGCTGCTGTTACTGATGCCTCAGATTCGTTCAGCAAACCTGATCATGATTTATCGGACACACTCACAAACACTCACACGCACTCACTCACTCACTCACGCACACAGACACTCACTCGCACACTGACACTCACACACACTGACACTCACACACACTGACATTCACACGCACTGACATTCACACACACTGACACTCACACACACAGACACTCACTCGCACACTGACACTCACTCACACACTGACATTCACACACACTGACACTCACACACACAGACACTCACTCACACACTGACATTCACACACACTGACACTCACACACACAGACACTCACTCGCACACTGACACTCACTCACACACTGACATTCACACACACTGACACTCACACACACAGACACTCACTCACACAGACACTCACACACACTGACACTCACGCACACAGACACTCACTCACACAGACACTCACACACACTGACACTCACGCACACAGACACTCACTCGCACACAGACACTCACTCACACAGACACTCACACACACTGACACTCACTCACACAGACACTCACTCGCACACTGACATTCACTCACACAGACACTCACACACACTGACACTCACACACACTGACACTCACGCACACAGACACTCACTCACACACAGACACTCACTCACACAGACACTCACACACACTGACACTCACTCGCACACAGACACTCACTCACACAGACACTCACACACACTGACACTCACTCACACAGACACTCACACACACTGACATTCACACACACTGACACTCACACACACTGACACTCACACACACTGACATTCACACACACTGACATTCACACACACTGACACTCACACACACAGACACTCACTCGCACACTGACACTCACACGCACACTGACACTCACTCACACACTGACATTCACACACACAGACACTCACTCACACAGACACTCACACACACTGACACTCACACACACAGACACTCACTCACACAGACACTCACTCACACAGACACTCACACACACTGACACTCACGCACACAGACACTCACTCACACAGACACTCACACACACTGACACTCACGCACACAGACACTCACTCGCACACTGACATTCACACACACTGACACTCACACACACTGACACTCACACACACTGACACTCACACACACTGACACTCACACACACTGACATTCACACACACAGACACTCACGCACACAGACACTCACTCGCACACACACACACACACACTCAAATTCACATGCTTCATTCTATTTTATACATCTATAGTTTTATTGATCTTTGTGTTGTTGTTGTTTGACGTTTTGGTTGATGGTATAGAAGAAAGTTAAATTTTCTATCTGTGAATAAATTGCCAACAATTTGCCATCAAAAGTATTATTTCAGAGTCATGTTTTTATAATTTTTGTAATGGAACAAGTGTGGAGATGTTTTGAGTTGTCACTAAAGCAGCAAAAATGCATCTAAAAGTCTCTTTTCTGCTTGATATGTTCCTGTTTACATACAGCTCCTTTTCTCTGTTTTCTTGCTCAGACCAGGTGTTATGGGTGAAAGTATGCTTTGTTCTATGGCGAATAACGCAAGAACGGTAAGAGGTAGAAACAAACTGTTTTTTTCAGAGTAAAGCAGAGAGGTGAATCTTTAATTTGGTGCCCTTGGTGTTTACATCGTCTAAAAAATGAATATTCTGTGGCACTTCAAAGTTGGGTCAAATCACCTGAAATTGCTGGCAGAATGCACTTCTCAAATCTGAAAATGCCTGGCAGTCAGTGAGTTAATGATGGATTGGAAGGGCGACATGTTGACCACGGCCCTGCTCCTTTCTCGTCTCCCCGCCTTACGGAAACTTCGGGGCTTTGCCGGAGTTCCACAGCTAATTCCGAACGCACACTCAGTTTTGTTCCAGAGGCGAAATGTGTCCGAAGCAGCATTGAGAGAAATCCATGGAGGACGACGCCGGCAATCTCGGCAGGATGCAACCGGCACGCGTGTTTCGTTTGTATGCACGGGTGGGACTCCCGCAACTTCTCGCACTTCCGCTTCCAGCCCTGTAGGTCTGCAGGCCCTCTGTTTTGCCCCGCGCACTGGTCTGCAGGCTCCGTCCGGGCCCCCCGCACTGGTCTGCAGGCTCCATCTGGGCCCCGCGCACTGGTCTGCAGGCTCTGCCTGTGCTGGTGCCTGTGCTGGTGCCTGTGCTAGTGCCTTTGCCGGCGCCTCTGCCTCTGCCGGCGCTGGTGCCTCTGCTGGCGCCGGTGCCTCTGCCGGTGCCTCTGCTGGTGGCTCGCGTACGCTTCGTGGGCACCTGCCGTACGGCCGTTGGCGGCTGCTTCCCGGCGTTCTCCGCACACTGCTTCTCGGGATCCCGGCGCTGCTCTCGCCGCCAGGGTGGCTCGCGCTTCGCCTTGCTGGACTCTCTCGGGCCACGTCCAGGCCGGGCCCCCCTCGTGCACCGCTGTTTTGGGGGTCTGGAGATCTCATAACAGTCAATCTCTCCTGCTGGAGCATGGTGCTGCCTCGCACCATGCTCTCAGTTCGCATCAGCTGTTCTGCTCCTTATTTGCTTCTAATGGATGCAGCCCGGCTGAGTATGCCGCGCTGCGCTGGACTCTCACCTATGCTCCCAGGGTCGCTTCGGCGGTCATGCTTCATCTCTCTGCTTAATCTTCTGCTTCTATCAGATGCAGCTGGCCGAGTAGCTGCGCTGAGCTGTCAATCAAACTCCTAATCAAAGGCATCCATACCTGTATTCTTCACTCTTCTGATCGCAGGCTCCCCATCATGCTGCCCATCCTGCAGCGGCGCTGAACTCCGGCTCATCTTCCAAGTACATGTCTGCCCTCCTCGCAGCATCTTCCTGCTCGCGAGTTCACTACTGCTCACTCAACCTACTATCCTGATTATCTAATCTCCAACCCAAGATTCTAAGCGTAAGGGCGCCTGCAACATCAATGGCCCTCTCCGATATGTCTCTCTGCCCCTACAGGTCTCCGCTTCTACACGGACGCTGCCCCTTCCGTGGGTTTTGGGGGTTCTTCCAGGACCAGTGGTTCGCCGGGCCGTGGCCCGCTACTTTTCCCCGGAGCATCTCTTCTGCCCTACACGAGATATTCCCAGTGGTCGTGGCCTGCGCGCTGTGGAATCACACGTGGCAGAGAAAGAGGATCTCTGTCACGTGTGATAATCTTGACGTAGTGGAAGCATTAAACAAAGGTCGCTCTCTTTCACCCAACATAATGTCCCCTGACCATTTCAACCTCCGTCTCAAACATTCAAAGATCAAAGGAGCCTGCAATATAGTAATAGCTCGCTCGGACACATCTCTCTGCCCCTACAGGTCCATGATGCGTTACACTCGCCTCCGCCGCAAAAAAGATTTTAACGGACCTCTAATTCCCGCTCCAGACAACCTTCCCATGACAGCAACCTGGTTCAGAGCTCGACTAAGATCCCTACTGCTCCTCTGCAATTGTCTCCCCAGCTCTACACAGCCCACTCCTTCAGGATAGGCGCTGCCACGCGCACGACCTCGCTGGGGCTCCCCCACACTTCTCTGCAACAGCTGGGGCGCTGTTCCTCTTCGGCCTTCTCCGCCTACATCAGGCCAGATGCAACCGTCATCATGGCAGCACAACGACTACTGGCTTCCTCGTAAGCTCCCAGCAAAGCAATGCAAAGCAAAGCAAAAGCAAGCAAAACAGTAAGATCCTGGTGGCGGCACGCACTCTCCTCAAACGCTCTCCCGCTGCTGCAGCGTCTGGCTGAACATGATGCACCAAGCTGGACTCGCACTCAATCCCCAGAGTGGGTGTTGAGCAGCCCCGCGCTCATGTTCTCAGTCGCTAGGGATAACACCTGCTCCTAGCTTGCAGCGCCTGGAGAACTTGACGCAACCCTGCTGCCCCGCGCTCATGCTCTCAGCGCGCTCAGGCCCAAACAGATGCGGGCCCCCAGCAGACTCAGCCTGGCTGAGCGACCGTGCGAGAAGCCTCGCACTCATGCTCTCAGGCCTGCGCAGTGCGTCCTGCTATCCCATCGCAGGCCAGCATCTTTGGGGGATTATGCACGCGAGCAAGCGCCGCGCTCAACAGCATCGCTCCCGGGCCTAGGGCGCCAAACATGCTTAATCAAATAAAACTTCTAACTGCATTCCCCCTTGTGGGTCTCTCCAAGGTGAACTGTTGTGACCTGGGGCTATACAAGAATAAATTGTATTGTATTGTATATGCATTCTATTCATTTGATATTTTTGTTGTAATAAATACATTCACATAAAGAACAGAAGCAGGATGAAGAAAATCCCATTCTCACCACAAAACAACAAGCGAGAATCAATCATATCTGTAACACAATTCAATGTTCCAGCTTTAATCCAGAATTCAAAAACAGTTAGTTGTTTGTAAAGCAATATTTGTAAAAAATAAAAAATAAAATAAAAAAATAACCTAATTGTTGAATTATAATGTACTTTTCCCAAAACAGAATTATTTTATTAATTATTTCTTTGTTAAATACATTATTGCTTCCATTTCCACAGCTTCCATCAATAATAACTCCAATAAAATGAAATGCTTAGTCTCTTTATATTTTAAATGAAAAATTAATTCAATATTTCTAGTGCATTTTTGTTTGGTGAACAACATAAATATGATTTTCTTTAATTTCAATGAAAGTTTGTTTGGGAGGTAAGTTTTATTTATACAGAGCCTACAAAGCACATTTTAGCCTCAAGAACACTTTAAGTAAATGCCTGTACAAATAATTAGGTATGAGCTGACTTTAGAAGGAGTCCACAGATACTATTGAACACAGAGGGTTTAGATTGTTCCAGAGCTTTGGAGCTACAGCCGGCAAGAATCGGTCTCTGGTCTGAAAGCAAGTGCATGAAACCATCAGCAGATTCGTATCCAGACTTCAGAGCCTGACCGTGTGAGGCCACAGCAGATCACTGACGTAGGAAGGAGCCTGACCATTCGCTTGTCCAAACTCTGAACGTTTGAAATGGATCCTTTTAGGCTTAAAAGTGCAGTAAAGCTGAATGTCATCCGCAAATATGTGGTACAAAACATTTCAAAATCACTGGATGATTTTTCCCAAAGGTAGCATTAAACCCTTTCTGAGTTGGACCATTTATTTTTCAACAGTGTTGTTCTACCTCCGGTTGTGTGATTTCCTGGCCTGCCTCGTCCCCTGTGTCTCCCTGGGGTTAACTTCAGTAGTTCTTTACCCTCTGTTCCATCAATGTCATGCCATGGCTCTTTTTGTTCTCGTCTTCTGACGAATATTCACAAAATGCTGCACATCAGACAAAAGAATATGCACTCAGGAATCATAAGGATGACCAGCTTACAAACCAGACAATTATTGACTCCAAGAATAAACAAATGTTTTCTCCCACTCTCGAGGAGGGTAAAAGTCCAACACAATCAGGCGCCCAGTGATGGGGGCCATTGTTTGCTCAGGCTGATATGGAGGACCAAGACCTGGACCAGGGTCCAGACCGGAGACCAGACCAGAGACCAGTTTCAGACCATGTGACGTCATCGGACATGTTGATAAAACCGGGGGTAGGACAGTCTGAGGAGAGAGAGCAGGGATAGAGACAGAGAACATGGCAGAGCGCCTGCATGTTCTCTGCACATTTTCAGGCCTGGAGGGAGAGTTTTAGCATAGGGTTAGTTTTAGAGAATTGATGGCTCCAAGGGTTTTGTATCGATATTTAATTGTAAAGGGAATTAAATGTTCTATTTTTAACTCTTGCATTCTTGGCCTTATTTCTGTATCAAATTCTGAACACGTCTGTCAAAGGGAATTACTGCCTGCACTTCACTCCCAGTTTTATATGATTTACTTTGGATTTTGTCCAAAGTAAGGAACACATTTTCTTGTGCATGGAGTGTGCATATCTTAAAATTCAAATAACACTCCAACAGTCAGCAAGGCTGGGCTAGATGATAGAACTGTCGAAGAGATCATTTTCATTCTGAAGATAAGATAAGAGTTCCTTTATTCCTCCCACAGTGGGGAAATTTCAATGTTGCAGCGCACAGACAGGACAGTAGTAAGAGCACACAGGGATCACACACAATATATACACTATATACAAATAAGTAGTAGCTATGTTTCTTAGCTAACATAACTAGCTGTAGATGCTGAAAATGCTTCAATACCACATGCAGCCTGCAGGGCTGGACTGGCCATCGAGTGTACCGGGCTATGCCCTCGGGCCAGTCCCTCGGCTGTTTATAATGTAATGCAGCCGAAGCAATCCAAGATGGCGGACATACAGTCCGTGAGTTGTGTAAAAAGTTTAAATACGAACGAACAAAGACACAAATGTCACTTTTAATGCAATTTGAGGCGAGATGTTGATGGTTCCATGTTGTTATGTGTGGGTTTTAAGAGTCAAAGTTTTGTGTAAAGTTTGGTTTAAGCAGTCATATTGACTCCTGTGGAACCACACTGCTACTGTGTGATAGCAGTCATATTGACTCCTGTGGAACCACACTGCTACTGTGTGATAGCAGTCATATTGACTCCTGTGGAACCACACTGCTGCTGTGTGATAGCAGTCATATTGACTCCTGTGGAACCACACTGCTACTGTGTGATAGCAGTCATATTGACTCCTGTGAAACTACACAGCTGCTGTGTGATAGCAGTCATATTGACTCCTGTGGAACCACACTGCTGCTGTGTGATAGCAGTCATATTGACTCCTGTGGAACCACACTGCTACTGTGTGATAGCAGTCATATTGACTCCTGTGGAACCACACTGCTACTGTGTGATAGCAGTCATATTGACTCCTGTGGAACCACACTGCTGCTGTGTGATAGCAGTCATATTGACTCCTGTGGAACTACACTGCTGCTGTGTGATAGCAGTCATATTGACTCCTGTGGAACTACACAGCTGCTGTGTGATAGCAGTCATATTGACTCCTGTGGAACCACACTGCTGCTGTGTGATAGCAGTCATATTGACTCCTGTGGAACCACACTGCTGCTGTGTGATAGCAGTCATATTGACTCCTGTGGAACTACACTGCTGCTGTGTGATAGCAGTCATATTGACTCCTGTGGAACTACACAGCTGCTGTGTGATAGCAGTCATATTGACTCCTGTGGAACCACACTGCTGCTGTGTGATAGCAGTCATATTGACTCCTGTGGAACTACACAGCTGCTGTGTGATAGCAGTCATATTGACTCCTGTGGAACTACACTGCTGCTGTGTGATAGCAGTCATATTGACTCCTGTGGAACCACACAGCTGCTGTGTGATAGCAGTCATATTGACTCCTGTGGAACCACACTGCTACTGTGTGATAGCAGTCATATTGACTCCTGTGGAACCACACTGCTGCTGTGTGATAGCAGTCATATTGACTCCTGTGGAACCACACTGCTGCTGTGTGATAGCAGTCATATTGACTCCTGTGGAACCACACTGCTACTGTGTGATAGCAGTCATATTGACTCCTGTGGAACCACACTGCTACTGTGTGATAGCAGTCATATTGACTCCTGTGGAACCACACTGCTACTGTGTGATAGCAGTCATATTGACTCCTGTGGAACCACACTGCTACTGTGTGATAGCAGTCATATTGACTCCTGTGGAACCACACTGCTGCTGTGTGATAGCAGTCATATTGACTCCTGTGGAACTACACTGCTGCTGTGTGATAGCAGTCATATTGACTCCTGTGGAACCACACTGCTGCTGTGTGATAGCAGTCATATTGACTCCTGTGGAACCACACAGCTGCTGTGTGATAGCAGTCATATTGACTCCTGTGGAACCACACTGCTGCTGTGTGATAGCAGTCATATTGACTCCTGTGGAACCACACTGCTGCTGTGTGATAGCAGTCATATTGACTCCTGTGGAACCACACTGCTACTGTGTGATAGCAGTCATATTGACTCCTGTGGAACCACACTGCTACTGTGTGATAGCAGTCATATTGACTCCTGTGGAACCACACTGCTACTGTGTGATAGCAGTCATATTGACTCCTGTGGAACCACACTGCTACTGTGTGATAGCAGTCATATTGACTCCTGTGGAACCACACTGCTGCTGTGTGATAGCAGTACCTTTGTTAACTACTACTACTGAAAGAGCCTGTAAAACAGCTGCAGTGTGTCTGAGACACGCGGCCAAAGGTCTGATGCCATATTGCCGGTGGTAGTGGACCCAGAAACAGAATTATTTTGGCTCTTGGCTCGGCACTACGTTCCAGATGCCTGTCAATGCTGAGGGAAGTTAGAATAGAATAAAATAGAATAAAACTTTAGTGTCTGTTCAAATAGAGCAGAGATTTGTCTTTCAACACGGCACATTTCACGGATTTAGAAATCATTTATTAAAACACACTTAAAATACATAAGACGCTATAGTGTTTTGTTTATTTTCTTTCTGGACCAGCTTAGTTTAGCCGCTGTGGACTTTTGAGTGCACTTTTCCACAAATGACACAAAAAGACGGTCTGCTCACCTCTCTCTCTCTCTCTCTCTCTGCTCGCGTCTCTCTCTCTCTGCTCACGTCTCTCTCTCTCTCTCTGCTGCTCTCTCTCTCTCTCTCTCTGCTCTCTCTCTCTGCTCGCGTCTCTCTCTCTGCTCACGTCTCTCTCTGCTCACCTCTCTCTCTCTCTCTCTGCTCGCGTCTCTCTCTCTCTGCTCACGTCTCTCTCTCTCTCTGCTCGCGTCTCTCTCTCTCTGCTCTCTCTCTCTGCTCGCGTCTCTCTCTCTCTGCTCACCTCTCTCTCTCTCTCTCTGCTCGCGTCTCTCTCTCTCTGCTCTCTCTCTCTGCTCGCGTCTCTCTCTCTCTGCTCACGTCTCTCTCTGCTCACCTCTCTCTCTCTCTCTCTCTCTCTGCTCTCACGTCTCTCTCTGCTCGCGTCTCTCTCTCTGCTCACCTCTCTCTCTCTCTCTCTGCTCGCGTCTCTCTCTCTCTGCTCACGTCTCTCTCTCTCTGCTCACGTCTCTCTCTGCTCGCGTCTCTCTCTCTCTGCTCGCGTCTCTCTCTCTGCTCACGTCTCTCTCTCTCTCTGCTCGCGTCTCTCTCTCTCTCTGCTCGCGTCTCTCTCTCTCTGCTCACGTCTCTCTCTGCTCACCTCTCTCTCTCTCTCTCTGCTCACGTCTCTCTCTCTCTGCTCACGTCTCTCTCTGCTCGCGTCTCTCTCTCTCTGCTCACCTCTCTCTCTCTCTCTGCTCTCGCGTCTCTCTCTCTCTGCTCACGTCTCTCTCTCTCTGCTCACGTCTCTCTCTCTCTCTGCTCGCGTCTCTCTCTCTCTGCTCTCTCTCTCTGCTCGCGTCTCTCTCTCTGCTCACGTCTCTCTCTGCTCACCTCTCTCTCTCTCTCTCTGCTCGCGTCTCTCTCTCTCTGCTCACGTCTCTCTCTCTCTCTGCTCGCGTCTCTCTCTCTCTGCTCTCTCTCTCTGCTCGCGTCTCTCTCTCTCTGCTCACCTCTCTCTCTCTCTCTCTGCTCGCGTCTCTCTCTCTCTGCTCTCTCTCTCTGCTCGCGTCTCTCTCTCTCTGCTCACGTCTCTCTCTGCTCACCTCTCTCTCTCTCTCTCTGCTCACGTCTCTCTCTCTCTGCTCACGTCTCTCTCTGCTCGCGTCTCTCTCTCTGCTCACCTCTCTCTCTCTCTCTCTGCTCGCGTCTCTCTCTCTCTGCTCACGTCTCTCTCTCTCTGCTCACGTCTCTCTCTGCTCACGTCTCTCTCTCTCTGCTCACGTCTCTCTGCTCGCGTCTCTCTCTCTCTGCTCACGTCTCTCTCTGCTCTCTCTCTCTGCTCACGTCTCTCTCTCTCTGCTCACGTCTCTCTCTGCTCTCTCTCTCTGCTCACGTCTCTCTCTCTCTGCTCACGTCTCTCTCTCTCTGCTCACGTCTCTCTCTGCTCTCTCTCTCTGCTCACGTCTCTCTCTCTCTGCTCACGTCTCTCTCTCTCTGCTCACGTCTCTCTCTGCTCTCTCTCTCTGCTCACGTCTCTCTCTCTCTGCTCACGTCTCTCTCTCTCTGCTCACGTCTCTCTCTGCTCACCTCTCTCTCTCTCTCTCTGCTCACGTCTCTCTCTCTCTGCTCACGTCTCTCTCTGCTCGCGTCTCTCTCTCTGCTCACCTCTCTCTCTCTCTCTCTGCTCGCGTCTCTCTCTCTCTGCTCACGTCTCTCTCTCTCTGCTCACGTCTCTCTCTGCTCGCGTCTCTCTCTCTCTGCTCGCGTCTCTCTCTCTGCTCACGTCTCTCTCTCTCTCTGCTCGCGTCTCTCTCTCTCTGCTCGCGTCTCTCTCTCTCTGCTCACGTCTCTCTCTGCTCACCTCTCTCTCTCTCTCTCTGCTCACGTCTCTCTCTCTCTGCTCACGTCTCTCTCTGCTCGCGTCTCTCTCTCTCTGCTCACCTCTCTCTCTCTCTCTGCTCGCGTCTCTCTCTCTCTGCTCACGTCTCTCTCTCTCTGCTCACGTCTCTCTCTCTCTCTGCTCGCGTCTCTCTCTCTCTGCTCTCTCTCTCTGCTCGCGTCTCTCTCTCTGCTCACGTCTCTCTCTGCTCACCTCTCTCTCTCTCTCTCTGCTCGCGTCTCTCTCTCTCTGCTCACGTCTCTCTCTCTCTCTGCTCGCGTCTCTCTCTCTCTGCTCTCTCTCTCTGCTCGCGTCTCTCTCTCTCTGCTCACCTCTCTCTCTCTCTCTCTGCTCGCGTCTCTCTCTCTCTGCTCTCTCTCTCTGCTCGCGTCTCTCTCTCTCTGCTCACGTCTCTCTCTGCTCACCTCTCTCTCTCTCTCTCTGCTCACGTCTCTCTCTCTCTGCTCACGTCTCTCTCTGCTCGCGTCTCTCTCTCTGCTCACCTCTCTCTCTCTCTCTCTGCTCGCGTCTCTCTCTCTCTGCTCACGTCTCTCTCTCTCTGCTCACGTCTCTCTCTGCTCACGTCTCTCTCTCTCTGCTCACGTCTCTCTGCTCGCGTCTCTCTCTCTCTGCTCACGTCTCTCTCTGCTCTCTCTCTCTGCTCACGTCTCTCTCTCTCTGCTCACGTCTCTCTCTGCTCTCTCTCTCTGCTCACGTCTCTCTCTCTCTGCTCACGTCTCTCTCTCTCTGCTCACGTCTCTCGCACCTGTTCTTCTTAACACTAGAAAACCCAACCGAAATTGGCCCCTGTTTTGAGAACAGGGAGCTAACTTGCTAGGTTGGCTGCTAACATTTGCATGTATTGATTTGCAAATGTAGGTAATGACTTATAACAGCAGGGGGCTGGGGTGGGCTTTGTTTATTCGTGTGGGGGAGGGAGAGCTGCAAGAGAGTACTACAGTAGTCTGTGAGACCACATATACACATATGGAGCTTTCGCGAAAGTTCACCGTGGTAGACCCGGCTGTTGCTGCCAGGCCACAGGCTGCTCTTCCTCGACTCATCAATACCAGCAACGCCCACACCCAGTCAACCAATAACCACCAGGACAGCAAGTTAAAAGCCGGAGACGCCCACTTCCCGATCTTCTGAAGTCTGCAAGCCGCCGCCGCCCCACCTCCTCCTTCTCGCATGAAGCGTGTTGCCTACTGCCTCTGCCGTCACCAGTGCCTAGGCCCCGGGGGGATCATGCACGCGAGCAAGCGCCGTGCTCAACAGCATCCCGCCCGGGCCTAGGGCGCCAAACATGCTCAATCAATAAACATGCTTAAATCTAATAAGTCTAATGCGTTTTCCTCATGGGTCTCTCCAAGGTGAAGTGGACAAAGCAGAAGAGATGCCATGGCAGTGCTGTGTACCCTGAGAATGCGCTGTATATATTTTGTAATCAGTTTTTCTCAGTGTCTTTGGTGCATTTTTCACATAATTCTTCACATTTTAACAACAGTTAGTGCATTTCTCAGAACAATGAGTGCAAACTGCAAAACCTCATGGATAACCTGCTAAAAAGTCACTTTCTCAAAATGAACTTAATTCCTCAAAAGAAAGTCTTCATGTCAATGAAACGGTCTGTGTCTGTGTCCTGACATCAGTGTTTATGAACAACAGTCAAATGATTTAGTCATGTTTTCATTGTGACTGTATTTAGTGATACATATGTATGTACTGTATGTTCACATATTTACTGCTTATGCTCTTTGCAATTCTACAGCATTCTGCAACAAAAATAGTACACATACAGTATTTACGTAGAAAAACATACAAAAAATCATTACGGTAGAACCTCCACAACATTGAGTCGTGTGTGACATCATCGCGGCAGTTTCTCCTTTGAACACTTTACAAATGCTTTTGGACATGTATCAGTTACTTTCATACAGTTCTCTGCTGTTTTATAACATTAACATTTGCTTCTGTCCTGTCAATCAGAATGAAACATACTTTTCACGACTGAATAGTTTCTGTAAAACCAGTAGTCCTCATTTCATCGCTTTGGTCATCACATACAAAACTGTAAGGTGAACAATTTTGAGTTGTCGTTTTTACAGTTCACCGAGCTCTCTCTCTCTCTCTCTGCTCACGCCTCTCTCTCTCTCTGCTCGCGTCTCTCTCTTTCTGCTCACGTCTCTCTCTCTCTGCTCGCGTCTCTCTCTGCTCACGTCTCTCTCTTTCTGCTCACGTCTCTCTCTTTCTGCTCACGTCTCTCTCTCTATTAGTATTAGATAGCAATATGGCCTACGTGCAGGACTGTACAAGGACTCTACAAGGACTCCATGTTATGACTATGATGTGACTGTCTCTTTGTGACACGTATGTCTTTCGATGTGTGACGTGACAATGACTATATAAACTGTGTACTGCCTTTATTCTGTCTGAGAGAAAGAAACAGAGTAAACCAGTGGAACTTGAGAGAAACTTAAATAAACTTCCAGAGTTTGGCACACCACGATCCGTCTCTGTCTGCTTAAATCCTGACAGATTTGGTGGAGAATGCGCGGCTCGGTTTGTGCCATTCTCTGGATTGTTTTGAGGGAATTTTCTCTGTTTCTTTTTTTCGGCGTGTGGGAGCAACAGCACGTTATCTGGAAGGGGAGAAATCCCAGTGGACGCTGAAAGGGCTCGCTTTTGGATGGGCTTGCTCTTGCTCCCTCACTTTCTCTGTTTTGTGTTTAAATTGAATTTTTCGACGCGGAAAAGATGTTGGTCGACCTCTCGAACAGTCCGGACAAAGAATTAAGGTAAGCAGACACCTTTTTTAATATGTAAAGTCTGCATAATTGGATACTAGCTAAATTTTGAGCTGTCCCGGAGGTCTGTCCAAATCTCTCTAAATCCAATTTTCTTTGTTTTGTCTTTGTCACGTCTTTGTCATGTCTTATGTTGTAGAAAACAGGTTAGCTGTGTGGGTAACCAGTCCCTATAGGAAAAAGGAACCCCTGACGTATCGGGGTCCCTGTCCTTTGAAGTAGTCAGGGCAGAGAAAGAGTAATTACAGGGTAGAGGCCCTTTCTTGAGTAATTACCGGGGTAGAGGCCCCTTGCTAGCCAGAGAAAAGTGTTGGATCCAAAAGTGTAAAATTAAAAGTAATTATAAAAAGGGAAACGTGTTAAGGAGGCCTTTGTTACAAAAGCGTTGAAATTGACGAATTTCAGGCTGATAAATGACAAAAGTAAAGAATCAACAATATTTCAGTGATAACGGTTTAAATTACATACAGAAAAAGGGAGTTTTTGTTTTCTGCGTGAACAGAGTTCACCGGAGAATGCAGAGTTTTATCTAAAGTTGAGCTATGAGAGCTTTCGTGAGTTATTTACATTTTTTGCCGAGTTTTATCTACAGTTGAGCTATGAGAGGGTTGTATCCAACAGTTGTTTTTGTTTTTTAGAAAGAGATTTTAAGTTTAAATTAGTTTGCTACCTCGATAAAATAGAAGCGTAAACGTTAAAGACAAGAGTGCCTTTTGTTACTAGTGTGGAAAGTGATCACTTCTAGATTTGGATGACAAAAGTATAAAGAACAACATCAGGGAAACGGCCCCCTCCTTTGCTGCTCTGGCTTTGAATCTGAAGCAAAGCTACTGCTTTTAGGATTTAGGCTTTTCATAGTTGTTATTCAGTTAAATTTGCGAAATTTGCCATTTGAACATTGTGTTAGACACAGTTAAACGTTTTTAAACACCATTAGTGAATAAGTTTTGAATATTATATGTTTTTGAAACCCAAATTTTAGTGCTAAAAGCTGTGCAATTCTTTTTAGACCTAACATATTTCTAGATTCCATTCTTTTAAATCTGCTGCTTATTTTGTGAGTCCATTATTGTATCTGATATTTCATAGCTGTTTGTGAGAATTTTTTTATGTTTTTATTTTAGTTACAAAAGCCGTTTTTCAAACATTTAAATTAGAATCTGTTAAAAGTGATTAATGATTGTAGACTTCGTCTAAAAAAGAAAGAGGGAATTAGGCTGTAAAAGTATTATATTATTAAGTTAAACTACCCAATTCACATGCAAGTGGTGACTTTTGTTTTTGTTTTGACTACACGCCTGACCTTGTTGCTCCTGCTGATGCCACAGCAGAGGAGACTGGTCTAAAATGTGCTCCAATTCATATTGACTTCATTTGAAAAATGCTGCAATTATTTTAAATTAGTAAAATATATGCTGAGATAAATGCATAGATAATTAAACACACAGTGCAAAAGTACATAATACATATTTTAAAGTTTAAGAAGGTTTAAGAGATTTGAGTCTTGTTTTTTATATTGAGAGTTTCTGGTTTTAAAATGTCATCATTAGTAAGATAATAAGTAATCTTTTATTTACATAGCGCTTGGGAAAACCCAGAGCGCTCCAAAATTGTTTTGACTTCAGGGAGAAAAACAATCTCATTCGCATACTGATATCTATTGTTTTTTTTTAAATTGGCCGTCTCAAGGATTGTTTTTCAGACTCTGGCACACTGTGGGAGGGGTCACTGCTGGACACTGGACAGCGCAAAGCCCACCCAGCCACAGGTCACAGGTCAAAGAGCAAAGGGAAATGCCACCTCCTTGCCCCTCCCCACGCCACTGCAGAGCTGAGTGGGTGTGAGAGAGACCGGGGCCATGAAAGAGAGGTATCTGGAGACGTGATGGGTGGAGCGTCAGGCAGAGACCTGGAGGAGAGTTGGGAGTGTGTCCAGTTGGTTTACATCACCACAGTGTGACCTTTGACACCTACGGGTGGTTCGAGGAGTCTGGAGAAATAACCCCAAAATTCACATACACACACACACACACACATTCACATTTACATATAGATACATGAAAAAGCAGAACATGAGAAAAAAGCATTTTAAAAGTTTACTCCAAGGTAAACAAATATTTTTAATTGTCTATCACTTGAATCTTTAGTTGAATCAGTATTTTTTGAGACCAGAAATGTTCATTTGAATTCTATATTGTCATGGACTAATTGACCTCTGTCCTGACACTTTTGATTTGTTGATTTTGTACTGTGTGAAGTAATTACATTGATTAGAATTAGATCTGATAAAAACACAAATTAGAGAAGTAAACTGCGCTTGCTTTTGTCTGAGGGACAGAAGCAACAGCATGAATAGAAATTGTGTTAAAGTAGAATCAAAGTGATTTAACCATAGAGAGTAACTACTGCATAACAAGCTGTGTACAGGAACTGAGACACTGCACCATTGACCAGAAGTGCATCGCAAATGACCTGATGTGCTTCAACTGAAAAGACTGTATCTGGAGATCTGATGTGCATCTGGAGAGACCAAAACTATGGCTTGGACCCTACTGATGTCCAAGATAACATCTCTCTATGACCTGACCTGATGACGACTGAGACTCACCCTCAGGGGACCCTGAGGATCTGAGGACCTGAGAGAGAAAACTGGGGAGTGATGTTTATATTTTTGAAATCATACATTGATGAGTGCTAAATGAGAGAGATACTCATGATTCTTTCTTTTGTTTTTGTTTGTCCCTAGCTTCTGGACATCTGATGATCTATTGGACACAGACATTTGCAGAACAAGAACCAGCCAATGAAAACGTCTATTGCCGATGCTATTGCTACAACCAGAAACTGTGACAAATGCAATATACATGTTAAGTATTCAGACATCTGACAGACAAAAACTTTGAGAATGATAAAGTATGAGTATTGTAGCGTTTTAATAGTAGTAAAAAAGTAGAATTGTCCTTTCTTTGTTTTTCATAAACACATTTCCACATAAGAGTTAAAATAGTAGCATACAATGTTATCCTTTTGATAGATCAGCTATAATATTAGAATCAGAATTATGTTACAGCCATTAAAAGTGACAGAAGTCACAAACTAGAAATATGCCTTTGCTCAAGCTGCAGCCGAGCTTTGGAGTTAAAAAATAGAGTAAATATAGAATTAGATAAATGCATCAACCATAGATGCTTTCAAAAATAGAGATTATTTGTAGCCAGTGCTAATATCAAATGGTAAAGGGACCATTTCACAAGCATTTACTTCAGAAGTAGATAAAGTTAATTACAGTTTATGTACAGTTTTATTAGATACTTGCCAAATTCACTTGTGTTCAAACATTGGTGAATGTTGACTATGCAAAAAGCTCATATGAGTGTAGCCTAGATTAATGCCTAGATTAATGAGATAGATTACAACCAACAGAGATTCAAAAGCATTTAAAAGCATTTTGATGTATTGGGGTGTAGCCCAAAAAAACAATAGTAGATATTTAGATATCTTTGAGAAGTTTAAAAAGCTGTAGATTCACCAGCACAGATTAGAATCAAACGCCATTGTAGAATAACTGACCCCAACCCCAAACCTAATTAGCTACTATTAGGATAATACTAATTTGATTAATGATGTACATTCATCCCAAACTGCCTGACAATAATATCTTTAGATAATAAAAAGTAATAAATCACTGACCACTATAGAAGTGTAAATGTTGACCATTTGCCTTACTGTGTTCACAGTTTTATTCCTGAGAATGAGAATAGACATGGAGCAAAATCCCACTAATAATAATCCACTGATAATGAGAGTATAAAACCACAGAGAGATTTATTAGATTAAAATGTATGTTTAAGAATATGGCTCAATAGAAGCAAATATGCAAACATATTTGTAAATAGATTAGAATAGTTTTAAACTATAGTGAATAGTGAAAGTAAAGTACACAATCTAAGATTAAATAGTGAAAATACAGTGAAGTGAAGAACAATTATCATTAGAATAAAAGTATAAAGTAAGAAAAGTGAAATTAGCTTCAAATTTGAGACTCAGCTCGTTTTTGTCTGTGTTTTGACTGAATCTGCTGAGTTCTTGTGTGTCCAATAGTGTTTGTTTGTTTTTATTTTTGATTTGTTTTTGTTGTTTTTTGTTTATTTATTTACTTTATTTTTGATTTGTTTGTTTATTTTTTTTTATTTTTCCCCAGGATAGAGGATAAAATCCACTGATATTGAGTTGATGATTATGAGTTTAATGCATACATTTCCTTTGTTTTTAATAATTTTTTGAAGTTTTTTTTTTATTTTTATTTTTTCTTTTTCCACTTTATTGATTGATCAAATTGAGTGATCACATGTGATTATGTGATCAAAGGGGAGGGTGTTAGTATTAGATAGCAATATGGCCTACGTGCAGGACTGTACAAGGACTCTACAAGGACTCCATGTTATGACTATGATTTGACTGTCTCTTTGTGACACGTATGTCTTTCGATGTGTGACGTGACAATGACTATATAAACTATGTACTGCCTTTATTCTGTCTGAGAGAAAGAAACAGAGTAAACCAGTGGAACTTGAGAGAAACTTAAATAAACTTCCAGAGTTTGGCACACCACGATCCGTCTCTGTCTGTTAAATCCTAACATCTCTCTGCTCACGTCTCTCTCTGCTCACCTCTCTCTCTCTCTCTCTGCTCACGCCTCTCTCTCTCTGCTCGCGTCTCTCTCTTTCAGCTCGCGTCTCTCTCTTTCAGCTCACGTCTCTCTCTCTCTGCTCGCGTCTCTCTCTGCTCACGTCTCTCTCTCTGCTCACGTCTCTCTCTCTCTGCTCACGTCTCTCTCTCTCTGCTCACGTCTCTCTCTGCTCGCGTCTCTCTCTCTCTGCTCACGTCTCTCTCTCTGCTCTCTCTCTCTGCTCACGTCTCTCTCTGCTCGCGTCTCTCTCTCTCTGCTCTCTCTCTCTGCTCACGTCTCTCTCTCTCTGCTCACGTCTCTCTCTGCTCGCGTCTCTCTCTCTGCTCTCTCTCTCTGCTCACGTCTCTCTCTCTCTGCTCACGTCTCTCTCTGCTCGCGTCTCTCTCTCTGCTCTCTCTCTCTGCTCGCGTCTCTCTCTCTCTGCTCACGTGGCGGCACGGTGGCTGAGTGGATAGCACTCTCGCCTCTCAGCAAGAAGGTCCTGGGTTCGAATCCCAGTCGAACCAGGGCCTTTCTGAGTGGAGTTTGCATGTTCTCCCCGTGTCTGCGTAGGTTTCCTCCGGGTACTCCGGTTTCCCCTACCACTAAAAATATGTCCAATAGTTCTGGCATGCGCCTCCTGTACTGGTGACCCCGCTCCCATCTCTGTGTGGAGTGAGAGACAAATGCCCAAAAATTAACAATTGTAAACCGCTTTGTGACTCAGATCTGCAGTGAAAAGGCGGTATATAAATAAATATTACTTACTACTACTTACTACGTCTCTCTCTCTCTCTGCTCGCGCGTCTCTCTCTCTCTGCTCTCTCTCTCTGCTCGCGTCTCTCTCTCTCTCTGCTCACGTCTCTCTCTCTCTCTGCTCGCGTCTCTCTCTCTCTGCTCGCGTCTCTCTCTCTCTGCTCACGTCTCTCTCTGCTCACCTCTCTCTCTCTCTCTCTGCTCACGTCTCTCTCTCTGCTCGCGTCTCTCTCTCTCTGCTCACGTCTCTCTCTGCTCACCTCTCTCTCTCTCTCTCTGCTCACGTCTCTCTCTGCTCGCGTCTCTCTCTCTCTGCTCTCTCTCTCTGCTCACGTCTCTCTCTCTCTGCTCACCTCTCTCTCTCTCTCTCTGCTCGCGACAGTAATCTGAACTTAAAAAAGTAAGTTTTTACAGACTTGAAATTTCCAGTAACTTGAATTTAAACACTTAGTTGGCAGAACTTGGAAAACTTAACTGACACAACTTAATAAGTGTAGTTCTTCAAAACTTGAAGAATTAAGTTAATGCCTTCAACTCAAAAATCCTTCGCAGCTGGTTGCTTTGAAATTTTGAGTTGAACTAACTTTATCTTTTTTACAGTGTGCATGGACCAGAAGTCCAATTAAAATAATGGACAATTGCTCCTGCAGCCCTGAACAGGACATGCGAGGTGCGCGGGTCGGCCCGAAACCCGCAGTCAACCCGCGGGTCCCGCGGTTTCGGGCGGGTTGGATGCCTCAAAAATATGAGTCATGTCAGGTGCGGGTGGGTCGGGTCAGAAAGCTCCTGATCCCTATATAATATTATATATGTGAGCCACGGTATGGGAGTCCCTTGAGTACATTTGCAATCGCGCAGGGAGGCTGTTAAACAAAAAAATCATGCTGACAAACAGGATCGCTCCTTCCTGACTCCCCGCTTAAAGCCTCAGAACACTCCAGCCCGAGGACAGACGTGTGATCTACACAGAGGCACCGAGACTGATGACTGTGGGCCTCACAGCAGAGGCCTAAAGCAGGGGCCTCATTACTTTAATACTTACAGTCTGTGGTAAATACACGGGCTACATGTGGTACACGTGCTTAGACTATATTAATATTGTATGTGTAACATTCAAAATAGATTGAGTGAATATTCCCTTTTCCTCATTTAGTGATTTGCGGAGGAGAGAGCAGCGAGAGAAGTTTGGCAGTTAAAATAAATGAATTACAGCTTGCTAAATTATTTGAAAGCATCTTCATTATGATTGTTATATTTATGTATTTATTATAAATGTTAGAGATGCCAGAGAAAAGGCGTCTGCTTTTTTTCTGAGTGGGAGGAGACACCAGCGGAGCCAATAGTTTCTCTTTCCATAACGATATTCTCTCTTTTTGGAAAGATCACCAACGTGATGCAAAAGTTTACGTTATATGCAGTAGTTTTAATGTCTGCGGGTATTCCAGAGACTGGCCTGCTACAAGGAGTTGCCCGTTTAAACCAGATTGTCGATGTGCGCGGGGCAGAAACTCGCCAATGTAACCCTGCTCACAAGTGCCACCTGGTGGTTGTTTTGGTCATTGCAACGTCACTGGGAGGGGGGAAAATAAAAGACGCGTGAATCACACGAGACTCACGTGTGATTCACGCGTGAAAGGCGACAAAACGGAATGGGACCTACTGTACATGTTGATAAATGTCACACATGTTGATAAATGTCACACATGTTGATAAATGTCATACATGTGATAAATGTCATACATGTGATGAATGTCATATATGTGATAAATGTCACACATGTGATAAATGTCATACATGTAGATAAATGTCACACATGTGATAAATGTCACACATGTGATAAATGTCACACATGTGATAAATGTCATACATGTTGATAAATGTCATACATGTTGATAAATGTCACACATGTTCATAAATGTCATACATGTTGATAAATGTCACACATGTTGATAAATGTCACATATGTTGATAAATGTCACACATGTTGATAAATGTCACACATGTTCATAAATGTCACACATGTGATAAATGTCACAAATGTGATAAATGTCACACATGTGATAAATGTCATACATGTAGATAAATGTCATACATGTTGATAAATGTCACACATGTTCATAAATGTCACACATGTGATAAATGTCACAAATGTGATAAATGTCACACATGTGATAAATGTCATACATGTAGATAAATGTCACACATGTGATACATGTCATACATGTGATAAATGTCATACATATAGATAAATGTCACACATGTTGATACATGTCACACATGTTGATAAATGTCATACATGTAGATAAATGTCACACATGTGATAAATGTCATACATGTTGAGAAATGTCACACATGTTGATAAATGTCACACATGTGATAAATGTCATACATGTTGATAAATGTCACACATGTTCATAAATGTCATACATGTTGATAAATGTCACACATGTTGATAAATGTCACACATGTTGATAAATGTCACACATGTTGATAAATGTCACACATGTGATAAATGTCATACATGTGATAAATGTCATACATGTGATAAATGTCACACATGTGATAAATGTCACACATGTGATAAATGTCATACATGTGATAAATGTCATACATGTTGATAAATGTCATACATGTGATAAATGTCATACATGTGATGAATGTCATATATGTGATAAATGTCACACATGTGATAAATGTCACACATGTGATAAATGTCACACATGTGATAAATGTCACACATGTGATAAATGTCATACATGTGATAAATGTCATACATGTAGATAAATGTCACACATGTGATAAATGTCACACATGTGATAAATGTCATACATGTGATAAATGTCATATATGTGATAAATGTCATACATGTTGATAAATGTCACACATGTGATAAATGTCATACATGTTGATAAATGTCACACATGTTGATAAATGTCACACATGTTCATAAATGTCATACATGTTGATAAATGTCACACATGTTGATAAATGTCACACATGTTAATAAATGTCATACATGTGATAAATGTCATACATGTGATGAATGTCATATATGTGATAAATGTCACACATGTGATAAATGTCATACATGTAGATAAATGTCACACATGTGATAAATGTCACACATGTGATAAATGTCACTCATGTGATAAATGTCATACATGTTGATAAATGTCATACATGTTGATAAATGTCACACATGTTCATAAATGTCATACATGTTGATAAATGTCACACATGTTGATAAATGTCACATATGTTGATAAATGTCACACATGTTGATAAATGTCATACATGTTGATAAATGTCACACATGTTCATAAATGTCATACATGTTGATAAATGTCATACATGTGATAAATGTCACACATGTTGATAACTGTTACACATGTTGATAAATGTCATACATGTTGATAAATGTCACACATGTTGATAAATGTCACACATGTGATAAATGTCATACATGTTGATAAATGTCATACATGTTGATAAATGTCACACATGTTCATAAATGTCATACATGTTGATAAATGTCACACATGTTGATAAATGTCACATATGTTGATAAATGTCACACATGTTGATAAATGTCATACATGTTGATAAATGTCACACATGTTCATAAATGTCACACATGTGATAAATGTCACAAATGTGATAAATGTCACACATGTGATAAATGTCATACATGTTGATAAATGTCACACATGTTGATAAATGTCACACATGTTGATAAATGTCACACATGTTGTAGAATGTTAAAGTGTCCTGGATCATCACAGTCCTTCTAGTTGGACACTAACTGTCCAACAGACCCTCCTGCATCAGAGGAAAAACTATGGTTTGAGAAAGGGATCCGCTCCCATGGACGGATGGGCTAATGATCCAGGACCTAAGCTACAGAACGAGGACCAATGCCACGCAGCAGCCGCAGAGCGTGGACAGGTCCGGTGCCGGACTGAAGAACTCCCGTAGCCTGGATTCAGCTGTAAACACGATTTTGAGACCCTTCTTTAGGCAATTTTAAAAAAATCTTGAATCATATTTGTTGAAAATATTTAACTGTTTTTCGGTTAAGTTATATATTTGTTAGACGTGACTCATGCACAAATCAAACACCAATTAAAGCGGCGTCGAACGGCCCTTGCCGCACAACGCAACCAAGGTAACGCTGTCGCGCCATTTTCCTAAAGCCCTGATGGGAGCGACACTGTGCATTTTGAATTCCTATGATCAGTGATTGTGTTTCTATTGAAGAGGTAAAGCTAATTCTCCCCATGTAACACTTGACTCAGTCTGTAGGGGGCGCTAATGCTGCAATTTCATGATTCACACTTTAGGTTTTCTCAAACCCAAGAGTTGAACAATCAATTCAAATTTTGTGCAAATCGGACTTTGTATGTGCAAATGGTGGCATTTAATGTTGTACAACAGCGCCCCCTACAATTTAAATTTTTATACCAAAGAACACCAAAATATTACACTTTATTCCTGAAAAAAAGTTTTGGCAAAGTTTGGTGAGTTTTATTGGGTCAAATATGAGATCAAACAACAGAAAACCTAAATACCTTTATTTGCGCTCGTCAATCACCTCGACATCATGAGGTCACCCACCCCTCCATAGGACCCCATTCATTACACTGTGTACTACAGCAGGAGCAAAGCCATTCAGTGCCTCTGGCACTGTTTTATCGGTGTCTGGGCACGCGCCGTCGGGCTTGGGGGACAGTCCGTAAGACAGTTGAAGGAACCCCCCCTTTAATAGGACTCCATTCATTACACTGTGTACTACAGCAGGAACAAAGCCATTCCGTGCCTCCGGCACGGATTTATCAGTGCTTGGGCACGTGCCGTCGCGTGCAGGTCACAATCTTGTGACTTATGACAGTTACAACGTTGAAAAAGCAATAGGCCCTTACCCCAGTTGGGGCTCGGGCCTAATTAAGGTTGCATCTAATGACTTAAGTCCGAAATATGCAACAAATCAGAAATATGCACCCACCAGTAGAAAAACCAATGGATTCTAGGACTGAGGGTCGTGGGTTCAATCCCCCATGAGACTTTCTCCCCAGCGCTTCAATTGAAACAGATTAATCCAAAGGGTAATGATCTATATATCTATATCTTCTTGATCATGGTTGGTGAAAATAAATAAAACGGCCTATCATTAATTTGGTCAAATGAGTTTATTTAAAATGTTTCACAATATTACACGTGAAACACAAATAAATGTAAATTCAATTAAGTTCTTTTAAAAAGCCTTAGTTAGTTGAAGAACAAACAACCAGTACGGCCAAAAATGTCAACAAAGAAAATATACAGATTTAAATTCCTCTTGTGTGGTCCGTGTACTTTTGCGTTCAATACATTTTCTATTTTTGAAGGGAAATGGAAAATCAAAAAAAGGTTATTTTGCACTTTCAGGCGCACGGCAATATAAAAAATGAAAATGTCTTATAAGACATGTATATTGTAATAACCGGATTTGGGAACTAGAAATCGCAATTATTTAAAATTGTATTTAATACATTTCGGCGTCAATCGATTACCTGGAAGTGAAACGAGTTTGTTTACTTCAGCCCGGGATTAGCATTACCTGTGGACCCCTGGTGCATCCATCCATTTTCTTCCGCTTCATCCGTTGCCGGGTCGCGGGGGCAGCAGTCTAAGCAGAGACGCCCAGACTTCCCTATATCCACACACACTTCCTCCAGCTCGTCCGGGGGGACCCCAAGGCGTTCCCAGGCCAGCTGAGAGACATAGTCCCTCCAGCGTGTCCTGGGTCTTCCGCGGGGCCTTCTCCCGGTGGGACGTGCCCGGAACACCTCCCCAGGGAGGCGTCCAAGAGGCATCCTGAACAGATGCCCGAGCCACCTCAACTGGTTCCTCTCGACGTGGAGTAGCAGCGCCTCTACTCCGAGCTCCTCCCATGTGACCGAGCTCCCCACCCTATCTGTATGGGAGCAGCGGCTCTACTCCGAGCTCCTCCCGTGTGACTGAGCTCCTCACCCTATCTCTAAGGGAGCAGCGGCTCTACTCCGAGCTCCTCACCCTATCTCTAAGGGAGCGCCCAGCCACTCTGCGGAGGAAGCTCATTTCGACCGCTTGTTTCCGCGATCTCGTTCTTTCGGTCATTACCCAAAGCTCATGACCATAGGTGAGGGAGGGAACAAAGATTGACCGGTAAATCGAGAGCTTTGCCTTTTGGCTCAGCTCCCTCTTTACCACAACGGTCCGATACAGCTCTGACTGCAGACGCTGCTCCCTTTTTACCACAACGGTCCAATACAGCTCTGACTGCAGACGCTGCTCCCTCTTCACCACAACAGTTCGATACAGTTCCGCGGTTCCAAGGCAGCAGACCTAAAACCAGAGGAGCAGGAGTCAGTAAAACGTTCTTTTTAAAAATAGAAATCTGTAGGGATGAATCCTGGCCAGAGCACTAAAGGTCACTTATGTGCACGGGCAGAGAAACTCGTCATGCTCTGGCTCCACATGAGGGAACGGCTGGCCAGGCCCCTCCCTGAAACAAAACGGGTCTCCCACAGTAAAACGCCTTAAAAAACAGATTTCTATCGGCCAGCAGCAGCCATATGCCCGACCAGAGCACTACAATGTTACTTACAGGCACGGGCAGAGAAACTCTGCCCACCGCGTGTAGTCCACGCCGCGCTCTGGCTTTCCGTGGGTCCTCTGTGCAGGTGCTGCTGGGTGCCGTTCTCCGTTGCCTCCTCTCCTCGGTCGCCCAAGACGCTGCAGTCGTCAACCTCTCAGCTCTCAGCTATGCTCTCCATTCCGGGACCGGGCCGCAGTCCCACCAGCCACTTACCGCCCACGGGTCGCCACCGGGCACTTGCAAGGGAGAGCAGACACATCCCATGCATGATGTTGGGCCTAGCCCATTACGAGTGCCGCTCTCCCCGCTGGCCTCAGTCCCCCGTGGTCTCTGGCTGGCGGTGCTTCTCCTTCGGCCCGGTCTGGTGTTCTCCTCCTCTCCTCTCTGCTCTCATCCCTCCGTTTCCTCTGTTTAAAAACCCTTTTTCCATTGGCTCCTACCCCCAGTGTCTATGTCTATTCGTTAAAATCAGGTGTGAGGATAAAAACAAGAAGTAAAAACACACAGTGCTGCACACAATAAAACAAATTTCACAATATAAGCATGCATAAAACCAAAAAGCGCTGTGCGCCTGTCCTGTGACATAAACAAACTTGTATTCAATATACCCATGTCCTGCTGCAGTAAGATGCTCTCTGTTATACTTTAAGAATTTGAAACTACATTTGGAACACGAATCAAGTTCTGCTCTTCTGAAGCTGCAATGGTTATATTTGTCCACTAGATGTCAGTGTTTCAAGCTAGTCTGAGCTGGTTCAGAGGCTTTGACACATTTGAAACAGTCTGGGAATGAAAGCCTCAGTGTGCAAAGGGGCTTCCTATGGTCATCACAAAATATTTTATTTACCTTGTATTTTTCTCTAAAAGAGGGGTTCGGTGAATGCGCATATGAATCTGGTGAGGTTCAGTGCCTCCAACAAGGTTAAGGACCACTGTTTTAAAAGAATGTGACTGTTTTGGCTCTGAGCTAAAGAGGCCTCAAGCTGCCAAAAGGCCAAAGGCCTCTTACCACAACCAGGTGTGAGTCGCTGAACTTGGTCCTGAAGTAGAATAAAGTCCCACAGTGGGGAAATGTCAGTGTTGCATCACATGTTATAGAATAGTAGGAGCACACAGCACAAGATACAGTAAGTGAACAATAGCTATACTATTTAAAATAAAAATAAATCTCGAACTCTAACATCTGTACATTAGCAGCAGTATGTTTACATCTGTACATTAGCAGCAGTATGTTTACATCTGTACATTAGCAGCAGTATGTTTACATCTGTACATTAGCAGCAGTATATAGATAGATAGATAGATAGATATATACTTTATTGATCCCAAAGGAAATTGTGCACTGGTCCCTTGCTCACAATCATACAAAGATACATACATAGGTTTGAATTAAAAGATGCAAAATAGTTTAAAAAAGAGACAATAAATACATTAACGGTGTAACGGCACGGTGGCTGAGTGGATAGCACTCTCGCCTTTCAGCAAGAAGGTCCTGGGTTCGAATCCCGGTCGGACCAGGGCCTTTCTGAGTGGAGTTTGCATGTTCTCCCCGTGTCTGCGTAGGTTTCCTCCGGGTACTCCGGTTTCCCCTACCACTAAAAATATGTCCAATAGGTCTGGCATGCGCCTCCTGTTCGGCGACCCTGCTCCCATCTCTGTGTGGAGTGAGAGGAAGTGCCCAAAAAGGCAAGGCAAGTTTATTTATACAGCACAATTCATACACAAGGCAATTCAAAGTGCTGAACAAAACAAGAAAGCATTAAAATCATAAATAATCACAGAACATTAAAAAGAAAGATAAAAATATAAAATCCCTCAGTTGTAGCACAGTTAAACAGAACTGTCTTTAACCTGGTTTTAAACATTGTCAGAGAGGAGGCCTGTCTCGGCGGTGTAAACCGCTTTGTGACTCTGGTCTGTGAAAGGCGGTATATAAATAAAGATTACTTACTTACTTACTTACTTAAAAACATTAAAAGATAAGTTAAGGCACTGCAAAACAATTCTCAAGAACAATTCCCTCTCTGTGATGCTGCTGCTCCAGCAGACCACACCGTACAAGATGATCCACCACAGAGTCATTAGAAGGTCTTCAGGAGTTAGTCTTACTTCTTACACAAAACCGCTTAAGGACATTGGCTGGTTTAAATCCTATTTATCAGATCGGTATCACTTTGTCAACGTAAATCAGAACTCGTCGCCTTATTCTGGAGTAGAATTTGGTGTGCCGCAGGGTTCGGTACTCGGACCGATTCTTTTTACTCTCTACATGCTGCCACTGGGAAACATTATTAAAAAGCATGGAATTAATTTCCACTGCTGCAGATGACACACAGCTTTATCTGTCGATGAAGCCAAATCAGACAGATCAGCTAGAAAAGCTCAGTGCCTGCATAAAGGACCTTAAAATGTGGATGACTCTTAACTTCCTACTTCTCAACCCGGAGAAGACAGAAGTGATCCTACTCGGTCCGAAGCGCCTGCGTGACTCCCTCACTAACCAGATAATTACTCTCGATAATGTCAGTATTATACCCAGTAACACTGTGAGGAATCTTGGAGTCATTTTTGACCAAGAACTCTCCTTCAAGGCTTATATAAGCCAAGCAACTAAAACGGCGTACTTCCACTTACGGAACATCGCTAAAATTAGGAATTTCCTTCCTAAAGTGACGCGGAAAAACTCATTCACGCGTTTGTCACCTCAAGGCTCGACTGTAACGCTTTACTGGCAGCGTGCCCTAAAGCGTCTTTGAAGAGCTTCCAGCTCGTTCAGAATACAGCAGCTAGGATCTTAACAGGTACCAAAAGGAGGGAGCACATAACTCCGGTGTTAAAATCACTCCACTGGCTCCCTGTGGAGTACAGAATAAAGTTTAAAATCCTTCTCTTAACATATAAAGCCATAAATGGCTTGGCTCCTTCTTATCTCCAAGACACGTTAGTGTCGTATCAACCAGGTCGAGCGTTGCGCTCACAAAACGCCAGACGTCTGGTGGTCCCTAAGGTCTCAAAGGTCACTGTTGGTGGCAGAGCATTTAGCTCCAAGCTCCTTTACTGTGGAATCAGCTTCATTTATGTTAAGGAAGCAGATACGGTCTCCACATTCAAGGCCAGGCTTAAAGCACTTTACTTTAATTTAGCATATAATTAGGTAATATATAATATATGGTGTATATATTATATATATATGCTGTATTATGTTATATATTATGTTATATATTATACACTATATGTATTATGTTGTGTATTGTGTTCTGTTGTATATTATGTTATATATTATGCTGTATGTTATGTTATGTATTATATATAATTTATTATACGGCTCCTCACAGCAGCAGGAGAACCATTAATTTGAATGTAATTTCAAAACGTTCTACCGGTCATTATTTTCTATAACGGACCTCTCAAAACAATAATGACCGCTGCCCTTTGGCAACGCACTCTGTGCTTGTCTTTCAAATGCGTGGATAACTCCGCAAGTAGTTCCGGCCACTCCGGAGCTAGCCACGCTCAATCAATACACTTAAATGTTAATCGGAGAATACTTATACTTATACATTCTTCACACACGTGCACGGAAATTTTCAGAATTTTCTGGTCTTGTCTTCATGACAAAAATACTATTTCTCTGCGTCAAAAAGCGATCGTGAAAAACCCGGAAGTAGTTCCGGCCGCTCAATCAACGCAATGAAATGTTAATTGGAGAGTAATTTATACATATCCAGTCTTAATACAAGTGCACGGAAGTTTTCAGAATTTTCCGTTTACGTTTTCATGACCTTCAGGGCGGAAGCAGACCCCTCCGCGTCGGGGTCCGCTTCGCCCTGTCGGTACTTATTTTCCGATAATGACCTGCATAATATACGTTATCCCTTACATATATAATATGTATGGTACATGTGATATATATGATACTGTATATAATATATAATTAGGTTTGCCTGGATCGGTTTGCACGCCTGGTGTGCAATCCATGAATCTCTTTATTCAAGGCTAGGTTTAAAACAGACCTCTTTAGTTTAGCATATGGCTAGGAAGGTAAGACTCAGGGAAGGCTAAACTCCTCAGACTGTCAGTCAAGCTGCATAGGGCGCCCCCTGCTGGAGAAGTGTGGTAACTTGAGCACTATCCTCTCCTCCTTCCTACTTTACCTGTTTAGCATTATTAGGATTTTATATAGCCCTAGGGCTATACAAGAATACATTCTATTGTATTGTATTGTATTCGCCAAGGACTGATGCAGGTTTGAAGTGTTTAGCCATGCTTCTAAGTGACTTAAATCATTGATGTTAGTGATGCTTCTAAACAGCTGTATCTTGGTTCTACATGTTCTGTTTGTTTCTCATATTCTTTGCCAGTATGAAACCCTTCTACAGGTATAATGGTTGTTTAGTTTTAACAGGCAACACTTAATTAACATGTCTTGCATTAATAAACATGTGATTTTAAATGTTTCTATTGCCTATTTTTCATATAATACCATTTAATGTTGATACTTTTTACTTTCACTTGAGTAGACCCTAACCCTTCAATAAAAATATCTGTTTACTCATATAGCTAAAACTCCTGCGGTGGCGGCAGGTGGCCGTTAGGTGGCAGTAAAGCGCAGACCTTTACATTTCCAACATGGCGGCGCCCTTCACAAACAGCCTCTTCCTCTCTTTTTCTCGCAAAGTGGGAAGTTGCTTTTTTAACTCGGTTGTTATTGGTCACGTGACTGCGACACGGAACAACATGGAGTCGGAGAGGACAGCGAAGGTCTGGTGTTTACATTTAGCATGTCACTAAACGTATAATGGTTTAACAAGTGCATCTTACACATGTGACTATTGTTGACGAAGTTCACCCAGCTGTTTTACTCCACTCTGGGATTAACACGTATTTCAAGTGTTATTTCGTTCTTTAGATTAAGCCTGACGTTCAGGTTAGGATTAGGATTAGGGTTAGGGTTAGGATTAGGATTAGGATTATGTATGACTGTAGTTTTAAACGGGAAGCTAAGCCCGTGTCTCCAATGCTGTGTTTGTGTTGTGTGTCCACAGCTGGAGTTTACTGCAGTGTGTTTGTGTTGTGTGTCCACAGCTGGAGTTTACTGCAGTGTGTTTGTGTTGTGTGTCCACAGTTGGAGTTTACTGCAGTGTGTTTGTGTTGTGTGTCCACAGCTGGAGTTTACTGCAGTGTGTTTGTGTTGTGTGTCCACAGTTGGAGTTTACTGCAGTGTGTTTGTGTTGTGTGTCCACAGTTGGAGTTTACTGCAGTGTGTTTGTGTTGTGTGTCCACAGTTGGAGTTTACTGCAGTGTGTTTGTGTTGTGTGTCCACAGTTGGAGTTTACTGCAGTGTGTTTGTGTTGTGTGTCCACAGCTGGAGTTTACTGCAGTGTGTTTGTGTTGTGTGTCCACAGTTGGAGTTTACTGCAGTGTGTTTGTGTTGTGTGTCCACAGCTGGAGTTTACTGCAGTGTGTTTGTGTTGTGTGTCCACAGTTGGAGTTTACTGCAGTGTGTTTGTGTTGTGTGTCCACAGCTGGAGTTTACTGCAGTGTGTTTGTGTTGTGTGTCCACAGCTGGAGTTTACTGCAGTGTGTTTGTGTTGTGTGTCCACAGTTGGAGTTTACTGCAGTGTGTTTGTGTTGTGTGTCCACAGTTGGAGTTTACTGCAGTGTGTTTGTGTTGTGTGTCCACAGCTGGAGTTTACTGCAGTGTGTTTGTGTTGTGTGTCCACAGTTGGAGTTTACTGCAGTGTGTTTGTGTTGTGTGTCCACAGTTGGAGTTTACTGCAGTGTGTTTGTGTTGTGTGTCCACAGTTGGAGTTTACTGCAGTGTGTTTGTGTTGTGTGTCCACAGCTGGAGTTTACTGCAGTGTGTTTGTGTTGTGTGTCCACAGCTGGAGTTTACTGCAGTGTGTTTGTGTTGTGTGTCCACAGCTGGAGTTTACTGCAGTGTGTTTGTGTTGTGTGTCCACAGTTGGAGTTTACTGCAGTGTGTTTGTGTTGTGTGTCCACAGTTGGAGTTTACTGCAGTGTGTTTGTGTTGTGTGTCCACAGCTGGAGTTTACTGCAGTGTGTTTTGTTGTGTGTCCACAGTTGGAGTTTACTGCAGTGTGTTTGTGTTGTGTGTCCACAGTTGGAGTTTACTGCAGTGTGTTTGTGTTGTGTGTCCACAGCTGGAGTTTACTGCAGTGTGTTTGTGTTGTGTGTCCACAGTTGGAGTTTACTGCAGTGTGTTTGTGTTGTGTGTCCACAGTTGGAGTTTACTGCAGTGTGTTTGTGTTGTGTGTCCACAGTTGGAGTTTACTGCAGTGTGTTTGTGTTGTGTGTCCACAGTTGGAGTTTACTGCAGTGTGTTTGTGTTGTGTGTCCACAGTTGGAGTTTACTGCAGTGTGTTTGTGTTGTGTGTCCACAGCTGGAGTTTACTGCAGTGTGTTTGTGTTGTGTGTCCACAGCTGGAGTTTACTGCAGTGTGTTTGTGTTGTGTGTCCACAGCTGGAGTTTACTGCAGTGTGTTTGTGTTGTGTGTCCACAGTTGGAGTTTACTGCAGTGTGTTTGTGTTGTGTGTCCACAGCTGGAGTTTACTGCAGTGTGTTTGTGTTGTGTGTCCACAGTTGGAGTTTACTGCAGTGTGTTTGTGTTGTGTGTCCACAGCTGGAGTTTACTGCAGTGTGTTTGTGTTGTGTGTCCACAGTTGGAGTTTACTGCAGTGTGTTTGTGTTGTGTGTCCACAGCTGGAGTTTACTGCAGTGTGTTTGTGTTGTGTGTCCACAGTTGGAGTTTACTGCAGTGTGTTTGTGTTGTGTGTCCACAGTTGGAGTTTACTGCAGTGTGTTTGTGTTGTGTGTCCACAGCTGGAGTTTACTGCAGTGTGTTTGTGTTGTGTGTCCACAGTTGGAGTTTACTGCAGTGTGTTTGTGTTGTGTGTCCACAGCTGGAGTTTACTGCAGTGTGTTTGTGTTGTGTGTCCACAGCTGGAGTTTACTGCAGTGTGTTTGTGTTGTGTGTCCACAGTTGGAGTTTACTGCAGTGTGTTTGTGTTGTGTGTCCACAGTTGGAGTTTACTGCAGTGTGTTTGTGTTGTGTGTCCACAGTTGGAGTTTACTGCAGTGTGTTTGTGTTGTGTGTCCACAGTTGGAGTTTACTGCAGTGTGTTTGTGTTGTGTGTCCACAGTTGGAGTTTACTGCAGTGTGTTTGTGTTGTGTGTCCACAGTTGGAGTTTACTGCAGTGTGTTTGTGTTGTGTGTCCACAGCTGGAGTTTACTGCAGTGTGTTTGTGTTGTGTGTCCACAGTTGGAGTTTACTGCAGTGTGTTTGTGTTGTGTGTCCACAGTTGGAGTTTACTGCAGTGTGTTTGTGTTGTGTGTCCACAGCTGGAGTTTACTGCAGTGTGTTTGTGTTGTGTGTCCACAGTTGGAGTTTACTGCAGTGTGTTTGTGTTGTGTGTCCACAGTTGGAGTTTACTGCAGTGTGTTTGTGTTGTGTGTCCACAGCTGGAGTTTACTGCAGTGTGTTTGTGTTGTGTGTCCACAGTTGGAGTTTACTGCAGTGTGTTTGTGTTGTGTGTCCACAGTTGGAGTTTACTGCAGTGTGTTTGTGTTGTGTGTCCACAGCTGGAGTTTACTGCAGTGTGTTTGTGTTGTGTGTCCACAGCTGGAGTTTACTGCAGTGTGTTTGTGTTGTGTGTCCACAGCTGGAGTTTACTGCAGTGTGTTTGTGTTGTGTGTCCACAGCTGGAGTTTACTGCAGTGTGTTTGTGTTGTGTGTCCACAGTTGGAGTTTACTGCAGTGTGTTTGTGTTGTGTGTCCACAGTTGGAGTTTACTGCAGTGTGTTTGTGTTGTGTGTCCACAGTTGGAGTTTACTGCAGTGTGTTTGTGTTGTGTGTCCACAGCTGGAGTTTACTGCAGTGTGTTTGTGTTGTGTGTCCACAGTTGGAGTTTACTGCAGTGTGTTTGTGTTGTGTGTCCACAGTTGGAGTTTACTGCAGTGTGTTTGTGTTGTGTGTCCACAGCTGGAGTTTACTGCAGTGTGTTTGTGTTGTGTGTCCACAGTTGGAGTTTACTGCAGTGTGTTTGTGTTGTGTGTCCACAGTTGGAGTTTACTGCAGTGTGTTTGTGTTGTGTGTCCACAGTTGGAGTTTACTGCAGTGTGTTTGTGTTGTGTGTCCACAGTTGGAGTTTACTGCAGTGTGTTTGTGTTGTGTGTCCACAGCTGGAGTTTACTGCAGTGTGTTTGTGTTGTGTGTCCACAGTTGGAGTTTACTGCAGTGTGTTTGTGTTGTGTGTCCACAGTTGGAGTCTACTGCAGTGTGTTTGTGTTGTGTGTCCACAGCTGGAGTTTACTGCAGTGTGTTTGTGTTGTGTGTCCACAGTTGGAGTTTACTGCAGTGTGTTTGTGTTGTGTGTCCACAGTTGGAGTTTACTGCAGTGTGTTTGTGTTGTGTGTCCACAGCTGGAGTTTACTGCAGTGTGTTTGTGTTGTGTGTCCACAGTTGGAGTTTACTGCAGTGTGTTTGTGTTGTGTGTCCACAGCTGGAGTTTACTGCAGTGTGTTTGTGTTGTGTGTCCACAGCTGGAGTTTACTGCAGTGTGTTTGTGTTGTGTGTCCACAGTTGGAGTTTACTGCAGTGTGTTTGTGTTGTGTGTCCACAGCTGGAGTTTACTGCAGTGTGTTTGTGTTGTGTGTCCACAGTTGGAGTTTACTGCAGTGTGTTTGTGTTGTGTGTCCACAGCTGGAGTTTACTGCAGTGTGTTTGTGTTGTGTGTCCACAGTTGGAGTTTACTGCAGTGTGTTTGTGTTGTGTGTCCACAGCTGGAGTTTACTGCAGTGTGTTTGTGTTGTGTGTCCACAGTTGGAGTTTACTGCAGTGTGTTTGTGTTGTGTGTCCACAGTTGGAGTTTACTGCAGTGTGTTTGTGTTGTGTGTCCACAGCTGGAGTTTACTGCAGTGTGTTTGTGTTGTGTGTCCACAGTTGGAGTTTACTGCAGTGTGTTTGTGTTGTGTGTCCACAGCTGGAGTTTACTGCAGTGTGTTTGTGTTGTGTGTCCACAGCTGGAGTTTACTGCAGTGTGTTTGTGTTGTGTGTCCACAGCTGGAGTTTACTGCAGTGTGTTTGTGTTGTGTGTCCACAGCTGGAGTTTACTGCAGTGTGTTTGTGTTGTGTGTCCACAGCTGGAGTTTACTGCATGTGTGTTTGTGTTGTGTGTCCACAGCTGGAGTTTACTGCAGTGTGTTTGTGTTGTGTGTCCACAGCTGGAGTTTACTGCAGTGTGTTTGTGTTGTGTGTCCACAGTTGGAGTTTACTGCAGTGTGTTTGTGTTGTGTGTCCACAGCTGGAGTTTACTGCAGTGTGTTTGTGTTGTGTGTCCACAGTTGGAGTTTACTGCAGTGTGTTTGTGTTGTGTGTCCACAGCTGGAGTTTACTGCAGTGTGTTTGTGTTGTGTGTCCACAGCTGGAGTTTACTGCAGTGTGTTTGTGTTGTGTGTCCACAGTTGGAGTTTACTGCAGTGTGTTTGTGTTGTGTGTCCACAGTTGGAGTTTACTGCAGTGTGTTTGTGTTGTGTGTCCACAGCTGGAGTTTACTGCAGTGTGTTTGTGTTGTGTGTCCACAGCTGGAGTTTACTGCAGTGTGTTTGTGTTGTGTGTCCACAGCTGGAGTTTACTGCAGTGTGTTTGTGTTGTGTGTCCACAGTTGGAGTTTACTGCAGTGTGTTTGTGTTGTGTGTCCACAGTTGGAGTTTACTGCAGTGTGTTTGTGTTGTGTGTCCACAGCTGGAGTTTACTGCAGTGTGTTTGTGTTGTGTGTCCACAGCTGGAGTTTACTGCAGTGTGTTTGTGTTGTGTGTCCACAGTTGGAGTTTACTGCAGTGTGTTTGTGTTGTGTGTCCACAGCTGGAGTTTACTGCAGTGTGTTTGTGTTGTGTGTCCACAGTTGGAGTTTACTGCAGTGTGTTTGTGTTGTGTGTCCACAGTTGGAGTTTACTGCAGTGTGTTTGTGTTGTGTGTCCACAGTTGGAGTTTACTGCAGTGTGTTTGTGTTGTGTGTCCACAGCTGGAGTTTACTGCAGTGTGTTTGTGTTGTGTGTCCACAGTTGGAGTTTACTGCAGTGTGTTTGTGTTGTGTGTCCACAGCTGGAGTTTACTGCAGTGTGTTTGTGTTGTGTGTCCACAGCTGGAGTTTACTGCAGTGTGTTTGTGTTGTGTGTCCACAGCTGGAGTTTACTGCAGTGTGTTTGTGTTGTGTGTCCACAGTTGGAGTTTACTGCAGTGTGTTTGTGTTGTGTGTCCACAGTTGGAGTTTACTGCAGTGTGTTTGTGTTGTGTGTCCACAGTTGGAGTTTACTGCAGTGTGTTTGTGTTGTGTGTCCACAGCTGGAGTTTACTGCAGTGTGTTTGTGTTGTGTGTCCACAGTTGGAGTTTACTGCAGTGTGTTTTGTGTTGTGTGTCCACAGCTGGAGTTTACTGCAGTGTGTTTGTGTTGTGTGTCCACAGCTGGAGTTTACTGCAGTGTGTTTGTGTTGTGTGTCCACAGTTGGAGTTTACTGCAGTGTGTTTGTGTTGTGTGTCCACAGTTGGAGTTTACTGCAGTGTGTTTGTGTTGTGTGTCCACAGTTGGAGTTTACTGCAGTGTGTTTGTGTTGTGTGTCCACAGTTGGAGTTTACTGCAGTGTGTTTGTGTTGTGTGTCCACAGCTGGAGTTTACTGCAGTGTGTTTGTGTTGTGTGTCCACAGTGGAGTTTACTGCAGTGTGTTTGTGTTGTGTGTCCACAGCTGGAGTTTACTGCAGTGTGTTTGTGTTGTGTGTCCACAGCTGGAGTTTACTGCAGTGTGTTTGTGTTGTGTGTCCACAGTTGGAGTTTACTGCAGTGTGTTTGTGTTGTGTGTCCACAGTTGGAGTTTACTGCAGTGTGTTTGTGTTGTGTGTCCACAGTTGGAGTTTACTGCAGTGTGTTTTGTGTGTGTGTGTCCACAGTTGGAGTTTACTGCAGTGTGTTTGTGTTGTGTGTCCACAGTGGAGTTTTACTGCAGTGTGTTTGTGTTGTGTGTCCACAGTTGGAGTTTACTGCAGTGTGTTTGTGTTGTGTGTCCACAGTGGAGTTTACTGCAGTGTGTTTGTGTTGTGTGTCCACAGTTGGAGTTTACTGCAGTGTGTTTGTGTTGTGTGTCCACAGTTGGAGTTTACTGCAGTGTTTTGTGTTTGTGTGTCCACAGTTGGAGTTTACTGCAGGTTTGTGTGTGTGTGGTTTGTGGTTGTGTGTCCACAGCTGGAGTTTACTGCAGTGTGTTTGTGTTGTGTGTCCACAGTTGGAGTTTACTGCAGTGTGTTTGTGTTGTGTGTCCACAGTTGGAGTTTACTGCAGTGTGTTTGTGTTGTGTGTCCACAGCTGGAGTTTACTGCAGTGTGTTTGTGTTGTGTGTCCACAGCTGGAGTTTACTGCAGTGTGTTTGTGTTGTGTGTCCACAGTTGGAGTTTACTGCAGTGTGTTTGTGTTGTGTGTCCACAGTTGGAGTTTACTGCAGTGTGTTTGTGTTGTGTGTCCACAGTTGGAGTTTACTGCAGTGTGTTTGTGTTGTGTGTCCACAGTTGGAGTTTACTGCAGTGTGTTTGTGTTGTGTGTCCACAGCTGGAGTTTACTGCAGTGTGTTTGTGTTGTGTGTCCACAGTTGGAGTTTACTGCAGTGTGTTTGTGTTGTGTGTCCACAGTTGGAGTTTACTGCAGTGTGTTTGTGTTGTGTGTCCACAGTTGGAGTTTACTGCAGTGTGTTTGTGTTGTGTGTCCACAGTTGGAGTTTACTGCAGTGTGTTTGTGTTGTGTGTCCACAGTTGGAGTTTACTGCAGTGTGTTTGTGTTGTGTGTCCACAGTTGGAGTTTACTGCAGTGTGTTTGTGTTGTGTGTCCACAGTTGGAGTTTTACTGCAGTGTGTTTGTGTTGTGTGTCCACAGTTGGAGTTTACTGCAGTGTGTTTGTGTTGTGTGTCCACAGTTGGAGTTTACTGCAGTGTGTTTGTGTTGTGTGTCCACAGTTGGAGTTTACTGCAGTGTGTTTGTGTTGTGTGTCCACAGTTGGAGTTTACTGCAGTGTGTTTGTGTTGTGTGTCCACAGTTGGAGTTTACTGCAGTGTGTTTGTGTTGTGTGTCCACAGTTGGAGTTTACTGCAGTGTGTTTGTGTTGTGTGTCCACAGTTGGAGTTTACTGCAGTGTGTTTGTGTTGTGTGTCCACAGTTGGAGTTTACTGCAGTGTGTTTGTGTTGTGTGTCCACAGCTGGAGTTTACTGCAGTGTGTTTGTGTTGTGTGTCCACAGTTGGAGTTTACTGCAGTGTGTTTGTGTTGTGTGTCCACAGCTGGAGTTTACTGCAGTGTGTTTGTGTTGTGTGTCCACAGTTGGAGTTTACTGCAGTGTGTTTGTGTTGTGTGTCCACAGTTGGAGTTTACTGCAGTGTGTTTGTGTTGTGTGTCCACAGTTGGAGTTTACTGCAGTGTGTTTGTGTTGTGTGTCCACAGTGGAGTTTACTGCAGTGTGTTTGTGTTGTGTGTCCACAGTTGGAGTTTACTGCAGTGTGTTTGTGTTGTGTGTCCACAGTTGGAGTTTACTGCAGTGTGTTTGTGTTGTGTGTCCACAGTTGGAGTTTACTGCAGTGTGTTTGTGTTGTGTGTCCACAGTTGGAGTTTACTGCAGTGTGTTTGTGTTGTGTGTCCACAGTTGGAGTTTACTGCAGTGTGTTTGTGTTGTGTGTCCACAGTTGGAGTTTACTGCAGTGTGTTTGTGTTGTGTGTCCACAGCTGGAGTTTACTGCAGTGTGTTTGTGTTGTGTGTCCACAGTTGGAGTTTACTGCAGTGTGTTTGTGTTGTGTGTCCACAGTTGGAGTTTACTGCAGTGTGTTTGTGTTGTGTGTCCACAGCTGGAGTTTACTGCAGTGTGTTTGTGTTGTGTGTCCACAGTTGGAGTTTACTGCAGTGTGTTTGTGTTGTGTGTCCACAGCTGGAGTTTACTGCAGTGTGTTTGTGTTGTGTGTCCACAGCTGGAGTTTACTGCAGTGTGTTTGTGTTGTGTGTCCACAGTTGGAGTTTACTGCAGTGTGTTTGTGTTGTGTGTCCACAGCTGGAGTTTACTGCAGTGTGTTTGTGTTGTGTGTCCACAGCTGGAGTTTACTGCAGTGTGTTTTGTGTTGTGTGTCCACAGTTGGAGTTTACTGCAGTGTGTTTGTGTTGTGTGTCCACAGTTGGAGTTTACTGCAGTGTGTTTGTGTTGTGTGTCCACAGTTGGAGTTTACTGCAGTGTGTTTGTGTTGTGTGTCCACAGCTGGAGTTTACTGCAGTGTGTTTGTGTTGTGTGTGTTTTGCAGTGTGTTTGTGTTGTGTGTCCACAGTTGGAGTTTACTGCAGTGTGTTTGTGTTGTGTGTCCACAGTTGGAGTTTACTGCAGTGTGTTTGTGTTGTGTGTCCACAGTTGGAGTTTACTGCAGTGTGTTTGTGTTGTGTGTCCACAGTTGGAGTTTACTGCAGTGTGTTTGTGTTGTGTGTCCACAGTTGGAGTTTACTGCAGTGTGTTTGTGTTGTGTGTCCACAGTGGAGTTTACTGCAGTGTGTTTGTGTTGTGTGTCCACAGTTGGAGTTTACTGCAGTGTGTTTGTGTTGTGTGTCCACAGTTGGAGTTTACTGCAGTGTGTTTGTGTTGTGTGTCCACAGTTGGAGTTTACTGCAGTGTGTTTGTGTTGTGTGTCCACAGTTGGAGTTTACTGCAGTGTGTTTGTGTTGTGTGTCCACAGTTGGAGTTTACTGCAGTGTGTTTGTGTTGTGTGTCCACAGCTGGAGTTTACTGCAGTGTGTTTGTGTTGTGTGTCCACAGTTGGAGTTTACTGCAGTGTGTTTGTGTTGTGTGTCCACAGTTGGAGTTTACTGCAGTGTGTTTGTGTTGTGTGTCCACAGTTGGAGTTTACTGCAGTGTGTTTGTGTTGTGTGTCCACAGTTGGAGTTTACTGCAGTGTGTTTGTGTTGTGTGTCCACAGTTGGAGTTTACTGCAGTTGTTGTGTGTCCACAGTGGTTACTGCAGTGTGTTTGTGTTGTGTGTCCACAGTTGGAGTTTACTGCAGTGTGTTTGTGTTGTGTGTCCACAGTTGGAGTTTACTGCAGTGTGTTTGTGTTGTGTGTCCACAGTTGGAGTTTACTGCAGTGTGTTTGTGTTGTGTGTCCACAGTTGGAGTTTACTGCAGTGTGTTTGTGTTGTGTGTCCACAGTTGGAGTTTACTGCAGTGTGTTTGTGTTGTGTGTCCACAGTTGGAGTTTACTGCAGTGTGTTTGTGTTGTGTGTCCACAGTTGGAGTTTACTGCAGTGTGTTTGTGTTGTGTGTCCACAGTTGGAGTTTACTGCAGTGTGTTTGTGTTGTGTGTCCACAGTTGGAGTTTACTGCAGTGTGTTTGTGTTGTGTGTCCACAGTTGGAGTTTACTGCAGTGTGTTTGTGTTGTGTGTCCACAGTTGGAGTTTACTGCAGTGTGTTTGTGTTGTGTGTCCACAGTTGGAGTTTACTGCAGTGTGTTTGTGTTGTGTGTCCACAGTGGAGTTTACTGCAGTGTGTTTGTGTTGTGTGTCCACAGCTGGAGTTTACTGCAGTGTGTTTGTGTTGTGTGTCCACAGCTGGAGTTTACTGCAGTGTGTTTGTGTTGTGTGTCCACAGTTGGAGTTTACTGCAGTGTGTTTGTGTTGTGTGTCCACAGTTGGAGTTTACTGCAGTGTGTTTGTGTTGTGTGTCCACAGTTGGAGTTTACTGCAGTGTGTTTGTGTTGTGTGTCCACAGTTGGAGTTTACTGCAGTGTGTTTGTGTTGTGTGTCCACAGTTGGAGTTTACTGCAGTGTGTTTGTGTTGTGTGTCCACAGTTGGAGTTTACTGCAGTGTGTTTGTGTTGTGTGTCCACAGTTGGAGTTTACTGCAGTGTGTTTGTGTTGTGTGTCCACAGTTGGAGTTTACTGCAGTGTGTTTGTGTTGTGTGTCCACAGTTGGAGTTTACTGCAGTGTGTTTGTGTTGTGTGTCCACAGTTGGAGTTTACTGCAGTGTGTTTGTGTTGTGTGTCCACAGTTGGAGTTTACTGCAGTGTGTTTGTGTTGTGTGTCCACAGTTGGAGTTTACTGCAGTGTGTTTGTGTTGTGTGTCCACAGTTGGAGTTTACTGCAGTGTGTTTGTGTTGTGTGTCCACAGTTGGAGTTTACTGCAGTGTGTTTGTGTTGTGTGTCCACAGTTGGAGTTTACTGCAGTGTGTTTGTGTTGTGTGTCCACAGTTGGAGTTTACTGCAGTGTGTTTGTGTTGTGTGTCCACAGTTGGAGTTTACTGCAGTGTGTTTGTGTTGTGTGTCCACAGTTGGAGTTTACTGCAGTGTGTTTGTGTTGTGTGTCCACAGTTGGAGTTTACTGCAGTGTGTTTGTGTTGTGTGTCCACAGTTGGAGTTTACTGCAGTGTGTTTGTGTTGTGTGTCCACAGTTGGAGTTTACTGCAGTGTGTTTGTGTTGTGTGTCCACAGTTGGAGTTTACTGCAGTG
This sequence comes from Knipowitschia caucasica, assembly GCA_964034765.1. NCBI lineage: Eukaryota > Metazoa > Chordata > Actinopteri > Gobiiformes > Gobiidae > Knipowitschia > Knipowitschia caucasica. The sequence continues at coordinate 35,528,453 of OZ035841.1, forward strand.
TGTTTGTGTTGTGTGTCCACAGTTGGAGTTTACTGCAGTGTGTTTGTGTTGTGTGTCCACAGTTGGAGTTTACTGCAGTGTGTTTGTGTTGTGTGTCCACAGTTGGAGTTTACTGCAGTGTGTTTGTGTTGTGTGTCCACAGTTGGAGTTTACTGCAGTGTGTTTGTGTTGTGTGTCCACAGTTGGAGTTTACTGCAGTGTGTTTGTGTTGTGTGTCCACAGTTGGAGTTTACTGCAGTGTGTTTGTGTTGTGTGTGTGTCCACAGTTGGAGTTTACTGCAGTGTGTTTGTGTTGTGTGTCCACAGTTGGAGTTTACTGCAGTGTGTTTGTGTTGTGTGTCCACAGTTGGAGTTTACTGCAGTGTGTTTGTGTTGTGTGTCCACAGTTGGAGTTTACTGCAGTGTGTTTGTGTTGTGTGTCCACAGTTGGAGTTTACTGCAGTGTGTTTGTGTTGTGTGTCCACAGTTGGAGTTTACTGCAGTGTGTTTGTGTTGTGTGTCCACAGTTGGAGTTTACTGCAGTGTGTTTGTGTTGTGTGTCCACAGTTGGAGTTTACTGCAGTGTGTTTGTGTTGTGTGTCCACAGTTGGAGTTTACTGCAGTGTGTTTGTGTTGTGTGTCCACAGTTGGAGTTTACTGCAGTGTGTTTGTGTTGTGTGTCCACAGTTGGAGTTTACTGCAGTGTGTTTGTGTTGTGTGTCCACAGTTGGAGTTTACTGCAGTGTGTTTGTGTGTGTGTCCACAGTTGGAGTTTATGCAGTGTGTTTGTGTGTGTGTGTCCACAGTGGAGTTTACTGCAGTGTGTTTGTGTTGTGTGTCCACAGCTGGAGTTTACTGCAGTGTGTTTGTGTTGTGTGTCCACAGCTGGAGTTTACTGCAGTGTGTTTGTGTTGTGTGTCCACAGTGGAGTTTACTGCAGTGTGTTTGTGTTGTGTGTCCACAGTGGAGTTTACTGCAGTGTGTTTGTGTTGTGTGTCCACAGTTGGAGTTTACTGCAGTGTGTTTGTGTTGTGTGTCCACAGTTGGAGTTTACTGCAGTGTGTTGTGTTGTGTGTCCACAGTTGGAGTTTACTGCAGTGTGTTTGTGTTGTGTGTCCACAGTTGGAGTTTACTGCAGTGTGTTTGTGTTGTGTGTCCACAGCTGGAGTTTACTGCAGTGTGTTTGTGTTGTGTGTCCACAGTTGGAGTTTACTGCAGTGTGTTTGTGTTGTGTGTCCACAGCTGGAGTTTACTGCAGTGTGTTTGTGTTGTGTGTCCACAGTTGGAGTTTACTGCAGTGTGTTTGTGTTGTGTGTCCACAGTTGGAGTTTACTGCAGTGTGTTTGTGTTGTGTGTCCACAGTTGGAGTTTACTGCAGTGTGTTTGTGTTGTGTGTCCACAGTTGGAGTTTACTGCAGTGTGTTTGTGTTGTGTGTCCACAGCTGGAGTTTACTGCAGTGTGTTTGTGTTGTGTGTCCACAGCTGGAGTTTACTGCAGTGTGTTTGTGTTGTGTGTCCACAGCTGGAGTTTACTGCAGTGTGTTTGTGTTGTGTGTCCACAGTTGGAGTTTACTGCAGTGTGTTTGTGTGTGTGTGTCCACAGTTGGAGTTTACTGCAGTGTGTTTGTGTTGTGTGTCCACAGTTGGAGTTTACTGCAGTGTGTTTGTGTTGTGTGTCCACAGTTGGAGTTTACTGCAGTGTGTTTGTGTTGTGTGTCCACAGTTGGAGTTTACTGCAGTGTGTGTGTTGTGTGTGTTGTGTGTCCACAGTTGGAGTTTACTGCAGTGTGTTTGTGTTGTGTGTCCACAGCTGGAGTTTACTGCAGTGTGTTTGTGTTGTGTGTCCACAGTTGGAGTTTACTGCAGTGTGTTTGTGTTGTGTGTCCACAGTTGGAGTTTACTGCAGTGTGTTTGTGTTGTGTGTCCACAGTTGGAGTTTACTGCAGTGTGTTTGTGTTGTGTGTCCACAGTTGGAGTTTACTGCAGTGTGTTTGTGTTGTGTGTCCACAGTTGGAGTTTACTGCAGTGTGTTTGTGTTGTGTGTCCACAGCTGGAGTTTACTGCAGTGTGTTTGTGTTGTGTGTCCACAGCTGGAGTTTACTGCAGTGTGTTTGTGTTGTGTGTCCACAGTTGGAGTTTACTGCAGTGTGTTTGTGTTGTGTGTCCACAGTTGGAGTTTACTGCAGTGTGTTTGTGTTGTGTGTCCACAGTTGGAGTTTACTGCAGTGTGTTTGTGTTGTGTGTCCACAGTTGGAGTTTACTGCAGTGTGTTTGTGTTGTGTGTCCACAGTTGGAGTTTACTGCAGTGTGTTTGTGTTGTGTGTCCACAGTTGGAGTTTACTGCAGTGTGTTTGTGTTGTGTGTCCACAGTTGGAGTTTACTGTGCAGATGACGTGCGAAAGCTGTGCAAACAACATTAGAGGAGTACTGGAGGGGAAAGCAGGTATTTGACAGATGTTTATGCCGCCTGTGTCACCGTTCAATACCAGAGACTATTTCCACATGTATATTTCATTTATGTAGAGAACTCTGCTTTTAGTGTTACCCAAGTCGTTTGCTTTGGGTCTCTCATGTCAATCTATAAATGTCCACTTTACTTGTGGGTAAATATTCCTTGTAAATACACCGTATACATTCTGCTTAGGACTGATTGCGTGAAATAATTTGCTTTCCACTGTATTTTGACACTGCGGATGGCAGACCGCGGTAAAGTGGGCCGCATCTTTCACCTCTGAAGTAAAGCGGCCCGCATCGAGAGAAAAACAGTGCGTGTTTTGTTGACTACTTACGGTAATAGCGGAACAGCCTTTTACGGTAATAGCGGAACAGCCTTTTACGGTAACAGCGGAACAGCCTTTTACGGTAACAGCGGAACAGCCTTTTACGGTAACAGCGGAACAGCCTTTTACGGTAACAGCGGAACAGCCTTTTACGGTAACAGCGGAACAGCCTTTTACGGTAACAGCGGAACGGCCTTTTACGGTAACAGCGGAACAGCCTTTCGGAGTCAGCTTTTCTCCTCGAACAGAAAGCGCGCTGAGGAGACTCGTTTTTGTGAATAAACCAATATTTGGAAAGCATTTAATTTGGTCAAAAAGTGAAATTTTCAGCAACTTTTTTTACAGTAAAGACTTGTGTGGCTTATTCCACTGGGTTCATGACCTCGATATAGCTGCCTTCAACGCTGTGCCTACAACCACACACTTTACTGTGGAAATGTTGGGTCAAATTGAGACAAAGTACACATTAGTGCAAAATACACAATTTCCCGCTTTTGATCTACTGTAAAAAGGTGTGTGACTAATTTAACTAGTAAGTAAGTAATCTTTATTTATATAGCGCCTTTCACAGACCAGAGTCACAAAGCGGTTTATAATTGTTATTATTTTTGGGCATTTGTCTCTCACTCCACACAGAGATGGGAGCGGGGTCGCCGAACAGGAGGCACATGCCAGAACTATTGTGCATATTTTTAGTGGTAGGGGAAACCGGAGTACCCGGAGGAAACCTACGTAGACATGGGGAGAACATGCAAACTCCAGTCAGAAAGGCCCTGGTCCGGCCGGGATTCGAACCCAGGACCTTCTTGCTGACAGGCAAGAGTGCTATCCACTCAGCCACCGTGCCGCCCGTGACATACTGGATTCATGATCTCATTATTGCCCTCTACCACTGTACCAAAGACCAGAAACTTTTACTGTAGAAATATTGAGTAAAAGTAGCCATTTTGGTCCAAAATAGCCAAAAAATTGTCTAAACATGTCACATTTGATCTACTGTAACTTGTTACTGTAAAAAGGTGTGCGACTAATTTCACTGGATTCATGACCTGATGGATTCATGACCCAGAGTTCAAGTATCTCGGGGTCTTGTTCACGAGTGACGGAAGGATGTAGCGTGAGATTGACAGGTGGACTGGTGCAATATTTCTAGAGATGCACCGATCCAGCTTTTTTACTACCGATACCGATACCAGAGCTATGGGTATCTGCCGATACCAATATTGACCGATACCGGAAATGATCATGCTAAAATGTATTTAATAATTGAACTGTTTGTTCAAGTAACTGCAAAAGCAGTGGATGAACTAAAGCTAAACTTTCCAGATACAAATGGATTCAACATTAATGTGCAATAATGAACTATAAAGAGCTGCTCAATGTTCACATTAAATATTCAACTCTGTATTAGACCTTTTACATTTACTGAATATAAATGTACTTATATTAACTGTGTTTGAATAAAAAAAAACACTTAGAACAAAACACGCTGCATGAAAATGTAAATAAATAACAGTACCGTAGCTTTAAGTGGATTTCAGATATGTATTTGGCGACGGCATGGACCTGGGTTCCAAATGGTCTATGGGGCTGCGAGCCCATGATGAACTCCAACACTTTGGGGTTGTTGCTGAAAAGCTTTTTGTGACGCTGCGTCAGTGTCATCTGTGTCTCGTTGTTTTCACGTAATCTCCTTTCGATGCAAAAACTCCCCGTGCTGTTTCTCGTGCTGCTTAGTCGTGTTGTATTTCTCTGGTTTACCGCCGCGAGAACAACGCTCTTTCCTGCTCCACGCTGTGTTGTTGTAGAGCGCCACGAGGAAGTGTCACATCTGATACTTTTAATTCATTCATTTTATAAGTATATGTACATTATGCACAATGTATTTTAACACATTGTGCGGTACCTGGTATGGATTAAAAAATATATATAATGAAAAAAAAAAGAAAAGAAAATGGATCGGCAGCACGGCGCCTCTATCTACGCAGATATCTAATCCAGTATTTTTTCTGGTATCGGCGCCAATATCGATACCAGTATCGGATCGGTGCATCCCTAAATATTTCTCCAAATTTCCACAGTAAAAGTTTCTGGTCTTTGGTACAGTGGTAGAGGGCAATAATAAGGTCATGAATCAAGTGAAATTAGTCGCACACCTTATTCCAGTAAAAATCTCACAGTTACAATACTTGAAAATTGCACTAGCGGACCAAATTGTGTACGTTAAATATGTAAACAGTTGTACACAATAGGCTATCCTCCTGTGGACTCACAATCTGCAGGAGGAATCGTAGGGGGCTGGTGCTATGTGTACCGGGTGGCCTCTCTATAAGGTTTCAATCACAAAAACGTGTCTCCCAGACCCCAGCGCGCTTTCGGTTCGATAAAATTGCCATCGTTTGAGCTTTGCGGGGGTGCAGCCTCAAGAAGAGTTGTTTAATCTCTTTAGAGGCTATTGTTAGGCTGGGGGCAGGGCTGATGGGTGGGTCGTTAGAGTAGTGGGGGGTGGGGGAGGGAGAGGTGTCAGGGGCAGCATCAAAGCGACTGAAAAATAAGTTCAGTTCGTCAGCTAGCTTGTGGTCGTCAGCACAGGGGGGGGCTTTGGGTTTGTAGTTGGTGATCTCCCGTAGGCCCCTCCAGACAGAAGCAGTATCGTTGTTACCAAACTGCTCCTGTAGTCGTTCTCTGTGCCGGGACTTGGCTGCTTTCAGTTCTTTCCTGAACTGATATTTAGCTGCTTTGTAGCCGCTGCGGTCCCCCTCCCTGAAAGCAGACTCCTTTGCTTTCCTGAGCTGCCGGAGTTTAGCAGTGAACCAGGGTTTGTCATTGTTATAGATGACCATTAGAAGTTGCTAGAACATAACTGTTTTATACATTAGACAAGTTTCCTATAGCGGCCCTGTTTATTTTATGTAACGGACGTGATGATTTGACGGAATGGGCTTTGTGGAAGGTATTTTCAGATGTCCACATTTGATTCAGAGATTCAATTTTTTTTACACAAAGTAGATGCAAACTGATACTTTCATATTGTCAAGCAATTAAATGTGAAAACAGACCAGATTATTTTTGTTTAATTTTTAGAGAAAAGAGGACCGTCCTCATCACGTCCGTTATACATTTTTCAGGGGTCATTTAATTAATTAATTTATTTTTATTTTTATATCAAGTGATTTCCTTCTGTTGTGTTAACCATGTAAATCTTGTGGGATTTCATCTTCTGCTTTTTCAGACTGAGGACATTTTATTTTCTATGTAACTGGCGTCACAGTAGAATGGTCCAATCAGAGGTCATTTGGTCGTTTAAAATGTTGCTAAACATTTTTATGTCAATCTTTCCTTTTGATTTTTTCCACACTATCTCTTCAATCTGTCTGTGTTTGAAATCTTTTTTCCAATCTATGAAAGTAATTTTATTAAGTTATAACCTTTTAAAGTCCAGATACTTCAATTGTCACTTTACTGTGAACACACTCAGTTTTGTCAGGTAATCATCATTAGAGAAATGTCCATGCCTCCCTTTTTCGGATTTATGTGTTTGATTTGATCATTTGTTTCGCCGACCAAGAATGTCTTTTGTAGACTTCAGCCCTAGGATCATCCTGAATTGAAATCATCTTCCAGATTATAAGTAAATCCATATGGTAATAGGGCTTAGCCTCACAAAAACAATAAAAACTGGCCTAAAACCAGAGTCTAAGTGTGTGTTTTTGTTAGGGGTGCAGTCTGTGAATGTGGATGTGGCGTCAGAGGCTGTGCTGGTGGAGACCGTTCTGACCAGTGCAGAAATCCAAGGTCTGATTGAAAGCACCGGCCGCAGAGCTGTTCTGAAGGGCATCGGAGGATCACAACAAGGTGCCACGATTCCATTGAACTTTTAATTCTGACTATGTATTAGACATAGATGTAAACTTCCAGTACAGCTTCATATCATTTCACATTCTAACACTTGTAAAAACAAAGTAAGGTTGCTCACCCATCATCTGTACTTCAGTTAGCAGGCACATTTTAAGAATTGTATTAAATTGACCTCCTGAGCCTTAATTAAATATGGCCTTAGATACAAAATTAGTCATTTTATGAATTATAATATTACGGGTAAGTCCCGCCTTCTTTTATCTTAGCTCAAAATCGTCGGTGCTGTCCACCTGAACCAATCAAGTGAGGCCAAGGGCTGTCAATCACAGCGCTCGTGCTCGTAACTGCGCGCATGCCTATTTGTTTTTACATAGCCTCCGAAACAAGCCTCCACCATCAGTCCTGAGCGCAGCCATGGATCAACACTCAGCTCAAGAGCAGAAGTTACCCATTTCATGTGTTCCCCCTACCTCCAATAACTCCATTGTTGATACTGGTTGGCACGGAAAAATAACCGATCTCTCTCTTTGTTTCTGACAAAGTCCAGACTATCACTCTAAGGCTAGACGGGTCTGTTCGTATAGTGCAGTTTGTACACAATACTAATAAGGTGCTTAACAAGGCAACTCAAAGGAGACCAGAGGAGCCTTCCTGAGCTTTTCCTCTCCTCCCGTCAGACCTGGGGGCAGCTGTGGCCATGCTGTCCGGCTCGGGCTCGGTGCAGGGAGTGGTGCGCTTCCTGCAGGTGTCTCCAGATCGCTGCCTCATCGACGGCTCCATCGACGGACTGCAGCCTGGAGCTCACGGCCTCCACGTCCACGCTCTGGGAGACCTTACGCGCGACTGTCTCAGGTTCTTTTAGATCTTTCCAAGTTAATGTCCAGCACAAACATGTAGCTCTCCCGGCTTTTTAGGTTCTTCTAATAAGACAATTAAAGCAAAAAAAGCTAGTACTGCTTAAATACCTGACAAATCTTAGGAACACAGTCACAGGTATACTCAAAGCAGCAAAACTACCACCCAGCAACATATCAAAAGAGGAAAGAAGGGCACTCATTTCACTCACCAAGGACAAACACATTACAATAATACCGGCGGACAAGGGAAGAACCACGGTGGTTATGGACACACAGGACTACGAGGAAAAAATGAACTCACTACTAAGCGATACAAACACATACGAAATATTAAAAAATAACCCCACAGAGGAAAAGAAACGGAAACTGAAGTCATTACTCAAACCTCTAGCAGACGCAGGAAAAATAACCACACAACCATTTCATTCCCACAGCCAATATCACCCCACGTATGTATGGCACACCAAAAATACACAAAGAAAACACACCACTCCGCCCCATAGTAGACAGAACAGGATCAGTCACATACATCTATCTAAAGCACTAGTTGAAATAATAAAACCTCTCATTGGAAACACTAACCACCACTGCAAAAACTCAAAGGAACTGACATACAATTCACACATGAGGAGGAGAGTCCTTTTCTGGACTTAAACATTCACCACCAACAGGACGGCAGCATCAAGACCACAGTCTACAGGAAACCAACACACACTGATCAATATTTACTCTGGACTTCAGAACACCCCATTGCACAAAAACTATCTGTTGTCAGAACACTATTTGAACGCCTCAACAACATCACAGAGGAAGAAGACAGGATAAAAGAAGGACACATAATCCAAGCACTCAAGGTTTGTCAATATCCCAGATGGGCAATACAGAAAGGAAGACAACAGGTACTAAACAAACAGATCACACAAAAACAGAGAAAAAAGCAACCACAAAAACACAACGAACACAAAGACATAGTCACCATACCATACATACAAGGGGTCACGGAGCAGATACAGAGAGCACTCGGAAAACACAGCATCAATGCAATAATCAAACCACACAAGAAGCTCAGACAGATCCTCGTTCACCCAAAAGACAAAATACAACCGGAAAAAAGTGCCATGTCATATACGAAATACCATGTAGAACCTGCAATAAAACATACATCGGGGAAACGGGGAGAGCTTTCAGCACCAGAAGAAAGGAACATCAAAAGGAATGCGAAAAAGAAACGGCAGCGCGACTAACAAGAGCAACCAAGGAAAAGGCAACACAGGAAAACCTCAAATCAGCAATATCAGAGCACTGCAAAAGAGAGAATCACATCATGGACTGGGACAATGCAAAAATAGTAGGAACAGAAGAACATAAATACAAAAGATGGATACGAGGGCGACAGTAGCTCAGTTGGTAGAGCATTGGCCTTAAGGCCAGAAGGTCGTGGGTTCAATTCCCACCTCTGCACCTTCTCCACCGACTCCCACTGATGACTGCTGTCGTTGTGTCCTTGGGCAAGACACTTAACCCCACTTTGCCCAAAGCCCCCACTGAAAGATCAAGGCTATGCTCACACTCAGAGAGCAGCCGTCCTCCTGTGGACTCACCACCTGCAGAGGGTCAGTGAGGGGCTGGTGCTATGAGACTTGGGTGGCATCTCTGACTGCCACCCCCCTGACCCAGAAATGGATTAAAGGGAAGAAAATGGATGGATGGATGGATGGATACGAGAGGCGATCAAAATCAGGAAGCGGGGAACACGGACCATCAACAGAGATGAGGGGGCCTTCACCTTGGCTCACACTTCTCCAGAGACCACAGGGCGGCGGGGGACGTGGTCAGTCTGTCAGACTGACTGCTTTTGGCAACAACAGCTGATAAGAGACGCGTCACACCATCACGTGTCACCTCTGATGAAGGCGGAAGTGTACCGCCCAAACATGTCAGGTATTTAAGCAATACTAGCTTTTTTTGCTTTAATTGTCTTATTAGAAGAACCTAAAAAGCCGTAAACATAAGAAGACAGAATTAATTTTCCACATTTATGTAGCTCTCCCCTTCTGGGCGGCACGGTGGCTGAGTGATTGGCACTCTCGCTTCTCAGCAAGAAGGTCCTGGGTTTGAATCCCGGTCGGAACAGGGCCTTTCTGAGTGGAGTTTGCATGTTCTCCCCGTGTCTGCGTAGGTTTCCTCCGGGTGCTCCGGATTCAGATTCATTTATTTGCCATTTGCAGTAAAACCACATTGGAAAAACTGTGCAAGACTACCCCGGTGTGCACCACACACACCAGAGCTCTTGCCACTAAAAACACGCACAATAGGTCTGAATGTAAATGAGAGAGTGAATGATGGTGTTGGAGCTGATGGTCCAGTGTGTTCTGGACTCGCTTCTGTCATCACCGTGTGTGGAAGGATTGGAACAATATCTGACTCTGAACATTGGAAAGTGCTCTGGGTCTGTACCTTTGGGTCTGTACCTTGGTCTGTAACATGTGCTATATAAATAAACATTACTTACTTAGATACTTCTCCGCTCCTGTCTCAGTCCTGTAATAGTGTGATCAATCAAGGCAACACAAAGCGCCTCACATCACATCAAGCAAATCCTAAACATTAAAATCTACATATTCATTACATTTATATCAGTTACCACTATGACATCACACTCCTTTCTTTTATATATAAGGCAAGGCAAGGCAAGTTTATTTATATAGCACAATTCATACACAAGGCAATTCAAAGTGCTGAACAAAACAAGAAAGCATTAAAATCATAAATAATAACAGAACATTAAAAAGAAAGATAAAAATATAAAATCCCTCAGTTGTATGCACAGTTAAACAGAACTGTCTTTAACCTGGTTTTAAACATTGTCAGAGAGGAGGCCTGTCTCACATCTTCAGGAAGATTGTTCCAGATTTTAGCAGCATGAATCTGAAAAGCAGCCTCCCCATGTTTAGTTCTGACTCTGGGCACTAACAGGAGTCCAGTCCCTGTGCTCCTCAGAGTCCCAGCAGGAGTCCAGTCCCTGTGCTCCTCAGAGTCCCAGCAGGAGTCCAGTCCCTGTGCTCCTCAGAGTCCCAGCAGGGGAACAGGCCCTGTGCTCCTCAGAGTCCCAGCAGGAGTCCAGTCCCTGTGCTCCTCAGAGTCCCAGCAGGAGTCCAGTCCCTGTGCTCCTCAGAGTCCCAGCAGGAGTCCAGTCCTTGTGCTCCTCAGAGTCCCAGCAGGAGTCCAGTCCCTGTGCGCCTCAGAGTCCCAGCAGGAGTCCAGTCCCTGTGCTCCTCAGAGTCCCAGCAGGAGTCCAGTCCCTGTACTCCTCAGAGTCCCAGCAGGAGTCCAGTCCCTGTGCTCCTCAGAGTCCCAGCAGGAGTCCAGTCCCTGTGCTCCTCAGAGTCCGGGCTGGTTCATATGGGACTAACATGTCACTAATATATTTTGGTGCGAGGCCATGGAGAGACTTATACACAAGCAGAGTATAGCAGTTTTGTCTGCGTTTAGCTGAAGGAAGTTGTTTTGCATCCACTCACTGATCTGTTGGATACAGTGAAGGAGTGAGTCCACTGGTCCATGTTCTCCTGCAGTCAGTGAGACATAGATCTGAGTGTCGTCTGCATAGTTATGATAGGACACTTTGTTTCTGCGTATTAACTGACCTAACGGCAGCATGTAGAGATTGAACAGAAGAGGTCCCAGGATCGACCCCTGTGGTACTCCACAGGTCAGGGCCATATGATCTGAGACACAGTTTCCAATCTCCACAAAGTACTTCCTGTCTTCAAGGTAAGACCTAAACCAACTTAGGGTGGTGCCAGCGACGCCAACCCAGTCCTCTAGTCTCTGTAAGAGGATCTCATGGTCGACAGTGTCAAAGGCAGCACTTAGATCTAACAAGATTAAGATTGAGACTTTGCCTGCGTCAGTGTTCAGCCGGATATCGTTTGTAACCTTAACGAGAGCAGTCTCAGTGCTGTGGTGGGGTCTAAAGCCGGACTGAAACATATCAAACGAGTTGTTGATTATAAGAAATCTATTTAGCTGTTGGTAGACAACTTTCTCAAGGACTTTCCCCATAAATGGCAGATTTGAGATGGGACGATAGTTGTTAAGTACCGTAGCATCCAGACTGCTCTTTTTTAGCAGGGGCCTGATGACTGCAGTTTTCAGGGCCTTTGGGAATATTCCAGAATGAAGGGACATGTTTACTTTCTGTGTGAGTGAAGGTAACAGACTGCTCAGAACAGACTTCAGAAATCTAGTGGGTAGTACATCCAAGATGCATGTGGAGGAGCTCAGACTGGAGATTATCTCTTGGACAGTTTTATCATTTACAGGTGCAAAGTGAGTTAGCTCATAGAGCCTTTCTGGTTGTTGGATGGTTATCTGTGGATTGGAGACAATGGCGTTTTTGATGCCTTGAACCTTGTCATTGAAAAAATTAGCAAACTCATTACATTTACGTTTGGAAGTTAGCTCTAATGGCATTTGAACAGGGGGGTTTGTTAATCTATTAACTGTTGAAAACAGAACACGCAGATTGTTACTGCAGCCTTCAATCATTTCAGAAAAATACCTTTCTCTCGTACTACGTAGCACCCGGTTAAACTCGCACAACTTATCTTTGAAGATCTCGTAATCAACCTGGAGGTTGGACTTGCGCCACTTCCGCTCGGCCCTCCGGCACTTTCTCTTTTGTGCCCTGACCGAGTCTGCTTTAGCCCACGGCGCCTTCTGCTTATTTTTCACTATTTTAACCTTCACAGGGGCAACGGTATCCAGAACATTCAAAACACTAGAGGTGACAGAGTTAAACAGTTCATCTACAGTAGAATACGATGCATTCTCAAAGTTTATCATTCCCATAAATAGTTCACTCGTATTTTCATTTATGTGTCTTCTTCGTACAGTTGCAGAGTCCACTGGTGGTTTGTTAGTGAAACATGTCAAAAAAAACACAGAAATGATCCGAAAGAGCAACATCGACCACGTTTACATTTGAAATATTCACCCCCTTTGTAACTAACAGATCTAGAGTGTGCCCTCTGCTGTGGGTGGGGCCACTCACGTGCTGAGTGAGATCAAAGGATTCAAGTACAGAACTCAGCTCTTTTGCATTTCTGTCATCAACATTATCCACATGAATATTAAAATCACCTGTAATAACCAAACTATCAAAATCTGTGCATACAACTGCAAGCAACTCGGTAAAATTATCAATAAAACTGTGACAGGACTGCGGTGGCTTGTATAGGACAACGAAGAGTATTGGAGGAGATTGTTTTTGTTGTATTTTAAAAGACACATATTCAAAAGACGGACACTTCCCAAGAGACATTCTATGGGAGACAAAGTGGTCTCTGAAAATGGCAGCTACGCCTCCTCCTTTTTTGTTTTCCCGTATTTCAGATTCAAACTTGAAATTTGGTGGTGATGCTTCTATTAAAACTGCATTTCCTGAATTTTGGTCAAGCCAAGTTTCAGCCATGAACATAAGATCAAGATTATGAGAACAAATAAAATTATTGATTAAAAAAGACTTGTTACAAAGAGATCTGACATTAAGCGTAGCAAGTTTCAAAGTTTCAGTATCAGCGGTTGTGGTCGGCTGATTCTTACACGGAACAAGAATTAGATTTTCCAGATTAGACTGATTAACTCCAGATGTCTTTCTGTAATGTATTCTTTGTGTTATCACTAAGGGAATGGCACAGGTGGCTTCATGACAGGGCCCCAGCCGGGTCTCTCCTCTAACTAGACTGCCAGTGGCTGCGAAGCAGAGACCCTGTGCATCCTAGTGTTTAGAGCAGGGGTGCCCAAACCTTTTGCTTCCAAGGGCCAAAGTAAAAATTTGCCAGTGGGCCGCGGGCCAAATACACCGATATTATGCATGAAACACAAATAAATGTAGATTTGATCAAGTTCTTTTAAATGCATTATTATTGTCTATCAGTGCAAATCACAGCTGAATGAATGAAATCAACACAGTCTTAGTGAAGTGGAGGCTCCAGGGAAATATGCAGGTTTGAGGAGACTACAGTACGGAAAGATTCCGGCGGGTAATCAGGGTCCAGAGGAGGGAGATTATCTGTCATGGCTTATTTAAAGGTTAAAATCATATAATAAAACCTCAAAAAGAGAACAGAAACATACATTTTGTGTGCACCATGTGCACTTGTATATTGTAAATAGTAACTGTAACTCTATTTTAAATTTAAATGTATTCCTTAGAAGTGTTTTTTATTCTTTTTTTATTATCTCTGTTGCACTGAGCCAAAGCAATTTCCAAGTCTATTTTCATATATTTATTTTGAACAAAAGTTTTTAACTACATTTGAATCATATTACTTTATCTTAGCTTTTATCAAAAAGGGGAGACATCACTGATCAGTAGATCTGGTTTTAGCACACTTTTAAACAATACATTTTAACATTAAGTAATGAATTTGGGAACATAATTGCTAACTGCATTTTCTAAACATGATCAGGTTTTAACTCTGTTTTAACATAGGGCAAGTATTCTCAATTAGTAGTGAACTGAATATTAAACTAACAAAATCAGACTAGTTAACCATGATTTTTTCCTGGAGTTTTGTTTTGTTTTGCCTAAACACAGTACAACATTTATTCAAAACAACGTAACTGTTAAAGAGTCCGAGTTTCCGCTCCTCCAAAGGGCTCTTGAACGCATCATAAAACTCCGCGTAAGTTCTGACATTCAATGATCGCGAGTGAGGACGGCGCTTACCGGCTTCTTTCATGGGGTTGTAGAAGAGTTTGTTTTGCACAGTATTTGTTGCTTCTACTTGCGTGGATCGTGCGCTGCGATCCCTGCTTGTCCTGCTTGAACTCACTTTGAAGTGTTTGTGTCCGTCTTTTTAACACACCGGGTGGGTGCGGATTGCGCAGGTGAATAGTTCCACTCGCCATTTCCCTCCGGTGAGGAGGGGGAGTGGCAGTTCGCCAGCACAATCCTCTCCATTTGATAAAACATTAAATAGCTCCAAAAAATAATAATAGTAGGCTGAAAAAAAAACATAAATGGGCCTTGCACCCAATTGTTTTGAAAGATGTGTTTGATTTTAAAAAACATTTTAGTGCAAGTTGATGTGAACCATGATTGAGGAGTGTATCTCGATACAACACTTAAGTACTGGACAGTCGTAATTCAGAGGGCGACTATGCGCCCGCGCAACCTCAGACATTTCACTGTTTGTTCAGCGAGGCTGAGGGACGCAGATAGAAACTTATAGCGGAGGTGGGCAATGTTTGGCGGGCCAACTGAAATGGTCTGGCGGGCCAACTTTGGCCCGCGGGCCCCACTTTGGGCACCCCTGCTTTAGAGAAAAGAAGAGAAGGGGAAGGCGGGGGAGGAGGATGGAGAGGTGGGTGGCTTTTGGGTGTTGAACGAGGGGGGCAGGGAGGTGGAGGGGTTTTAGGTGATGGGTTAGGGCCGGGGTGGGTTGAGGCAGAGGTTTTGGATGTTGAACGAGGGGGAAGTGGGGGTGGAATGGTCATGAGGTTAGGGGAGGGACTGGCTGAGGTGGTTTTTGTAGGTGAATTGGAAACCCTGGGTGGTTTTGGAGGTACATATGGGGAGTGGTTTAGAATGTTGGACAGATCGAGCTAATATGGGTGTGAGAGGAATAGTCATCGCCGATTTTATTAGCCCTGCAGAGTGTTCAGGTAGGTCTAACAGTGAAGGCGGGGATGAAAAACAAAGGGAGGTGTCCCCATTCTCTCTTGATGGAGTGGACGTGGCAGGGGGGACCCAAGACAGGTCCATGGGAGGTGGCGAGGGAGTCTTTGATGGAGGGGCAGGTGGTTGAGGAAACCCCAGCACAGGCCTGTCTGCTGTAGGCTGGGGTGAGGATGGGGGCTTCAGAGGCGCTGTAGATGAAGAAGGCGTGACTGCTTTGGAGCAGGCTGGGGATGAGGATGGTGGTGGTGGTCGTGCTGCTGGTGCTGCTACTGGTGATGATGCAGCTGCTGCTGGTGATGATGCAGCTGCTGCTGGTGCTGGTGATGATGCAGCTGCTGCTGGTGATGATGCAGCTGCTGCTGGTGATGATGCAGCTGCTGCTGGTGATGATGCAGCTGCTTCTGATGACAGTGGAGGTGTTGAGATCCTTTGAGGCGGTGATGGTGTTGATCCTTCGAGGTGGTGGAGGTGTTGAGATCCTTCGAGGTGGTGGTGGTGTTGAGATCCTTCGAGGTGGTGGTGGTGTTGAGATCCTTCGAGGTGGTGGAGGTGTTGAGATCCTTTGAGGCGGTGGTGGTGTTGAGATCCTTCGAGGTGGTGGAGGTGCAGAGACTTTTGGAGTTGGCTTCCTCCCTTTCGATGGCTGCACGCGCTGCGCAGGCTGAGGTCTCAGGGCAAAAGAAAGGTTATCCATCAACACTTTTACTCCGTAAGTGTTCAGATGTGGCCCTTTCCCTTCAAAAAGCTCATGCCTATTCCAGAACAGATTAAAATTCTCAATGAAGGCAAGTCCTCTGCGTGAACATTCGTTGAGTAGGAAAGTATTTAGCTGATACAGACGACTGAATTTCATTTGCTTCCCGTCCACATTTGGTAGTGGGCCACTGATAACGATTTTTACGTCCATTTTAGCAAGGTCGTCCAATAAGAGAGAATAATCCCGTTTCAACTTTTCACTTGTGTTGTCATAGACGTCTACTGCCCCCACGTGGGTCAACAATCTTTTTACCCTGCCGGTCTCAGACAGAAGCCTTGGAGCCAACCGCCTTATCTCATCCACTTTGGCAGAGTGTACTGAGTGAACCTTGAGATTACGCATATTTACATGTCTTATCGCCGAATCCCCGATAAAGAGCGACTCAGCTGCATTTGACCTTGACTGAGACTGAGACTGGGACTGAGAGACTACTGCTGATTCATCTTCCAAAAGTGGTGAAAAGCGGTTTCTTGTAATTAAAGATTTTTGCTGTGGCATCATGACACTCTTGTTATCATTAGCTTTGCCTTGTTTGGGCTTGGCACCATATGTGTTCCAACAATTGTCTCTGTTGATTTTGGGAAATGAAATAGCGTCATCATAACTTACGTTCTGTCCATTTGGTCCATTTCCTTTCACTGGTATTGTTGTGTTCAGCCCCAATTCTGATTCAAGCACAAACATTCGGTCTTGAAGAAGTTTTAGCTCCTGTTTGAGTGGAAAACAGCCGTCGCAAAGTTTTGTTCTATTTTCCCGTCCTCCCGACTTTGCTGTAAAGTTAGGTAAATTCCACCAGTCTTGTGTTGAAGTTTGTTATAAAAGGAGTAATCCGTGTTTTGTGGAATAAAAATGTGTTTAAAGGAGTGGAGCAAGAGAAATGTAGAGCAGGAAAGAAATGTCGGCCCTTTGTTGCTATGACATTTACAATATGCATTTTATTACAGGTTGTATTTTAAAACTCTAAAAACGGCTTCATAAAATACATGAGCCGGTTTGAATTACGGTGGTTTTTTAGGTACGTCTTCATATACTTCATAAATTACAGTAGATGCAGAAATGAAATGCCATATCATGTCCAGAGAGGAAGTGTAACAAGGGCTACAATGTTGTTGAGAATGTTTTTAAAGAAGAATTATTAAGAATTTTTGTTGTCTATTAAAAAAATATGATACTGAAAAAAATAAAAGTTCTTCAGTAGAAAATATATGCTGAGACAAGCATGAAGGGTCAGAAATGCTTTTTTCCTGTAACTCCCTATATTACCACCAGAGGGAGTTGAATTTTATTTTTCTATTTTATTTTTTCAAATTTCTAAATTAGCAACTGAAGACACAGCCATGTGATAGTAAAGAGCATTTATTTTCATTTATATAAATGGCCAAAATCATTTAGTAAAGAATTAAAGCTATATGTTTGTGTGAGAAGGCAGAAAACGGCTCTCAGTGTGATGTCATAGAGGTACAACGACATCATACTATTATAGGACTGAGACAAGAGCTTTTAGACAGAAGAGGCAGAGTTACATGTTTGAGCCAGAAATTCCAGCATGGATTTATTTTATTATTTTATTTTGTTTATTTATTTGAATGGGACAGTGCATGCCAACATTATGGTTGCATGTTTGGAGACGACCTTAACCACTCCTTTAGGAGACTTTTTAAATGAAGTAAAACTAAGGACCTCTCTTACAGAAGTCGGCAAAGTGTTCCATTGTGCACAGCCCTTGTATGACAGAACATTTTGTCCGAAAGTAGTTTTTCTCACAGGAACCTCACAATCACCTCGACTCATGGCTCTGGTGGTTCGTGAAGTTTAATTGGTGGTAAGGGTGTGGGTTGGGGGGTTGGGTTGGGGTTGTTAGGGTTTTTTTGTGGATGTGGGGGGTGTTTTAATTGGGTGTTGTTGGTGGTGTTTGTGGGGGGGGGGGGGGGTGGGGGGGTGTTTTTTGGTGAGGGGTTGGGGTGATTTTTTGGTTGTTGGGGTTTATTGGGTGGAGGGGTGTGGGGGTTTTTTGGGTTGGTTGGTGTGTGTGGGGTTTTTTTGGGTGTGTTGTTTTTGTTGTATGGTTTGTGTTTTTGGTGGTAGGGATTGTTGGGGTAGTTTTTTGTGTTGAGTTTGGTTGTTGGTGTTTTATGTTTTTGTGGGTGGTGTAGTGGGGTTTTTTTTGTGGGTTATTATGGTAGGGGTATTTGTTATAGAGAGGTTGGATTGTGGTGTTAATGTTATAGGGGTGTGTTGTGGGGGGTTTGGGGGTATTTGTAGTGTAGGAGTGAGGTGTGTTATGTGTAGTTTTTAAGTAGAATTGGTATTTATGAAGTTTTGATTGGGGAGGAATTTTTTATTTTAGGTGGAAAGGGGGGGGATAATGTTTGAGGGGTGTTGGTTTTGGGTGGGGATATGGGAAAGTTTGAAGAGGTTTTTGATTTTGAGGATTTTATATTAGTTGTTTTGGATTTGTTGATGGGTTTTGATTGGTAGAAAGGGTGTAGGTTGTTTGGGTTTGAAGGAGAGGTTATGTGTTGGGGGGAGAAGGAAGTGAGAATGTATAGGTGGGGGGATATGTGATTAATTGGGGATGAGGAGAGATATGTTTGAGGTGGGAGGTGGGGGGAGGTTAAAGTTGAGGGGGGGGTGGGTTAAGTGGAGTAAGTATGGGTAGGGAGGGGGTGGAGTTAAGAAGGATTGTAGAGAGAGGGTGATTGGAGTGAGGTTTTATGGAAGAGGGTGGGGTGATTGGGGAGTGGTTGGTTTAATGGTTGGGGAGTTTAGAAGATTAGGGATGTATTGAGGGATGTGGGGGTGGATGGGGGAGGGGTTTGTGGTGTAGGGGTGATAGTGAAGAGAGATAGGAAGTATGGTAAGGGTGATGGTGGTGGTGGGGGGGGTCTAGGGGTGGGGGGGATGGGGAGTTGATAAAGGGGGAAATGGGGGAGGGGGGGATGGTGGTTGGGGGGGGGGTATGGTAGGGGTTGAGAGTGAAGGGGAAGAAGAATAGTATAAGGAATTGGGGAAAGGGGAAATTAAAGATGGGGGTATGGGGTGGGAGGGATGGAAGATAAGGTAAGGGATAGGATGAAAGGGGGGATAATAGGAGGTATGTGGGAAATGGGAGGGGGGGGGGAAAGGATTTGAGGGTTTGATATAGGTTAGTAGGGTGGATAAAGAGGGGTGGGGAAGGAAAAAATGGGTAAGGGGGGGATTGTAATTTTTATTAATAGGGGGGGATAGGGGTATGGGGGGTATGGTGAGATGAAGAGGGAGGAAGAGAGGATAATATATTGAGGGAGGGTTAAGTAGGTAGGGTATGAGTAGGTGGTTGTAGATGGGTAGTGTGGGGAGGAAAATGATTTGATTATTGAGGTTTTTTAGTAGTAGGGTGAGAATGAGTAGGTTGTTAAAGATTATGGTTTTAGTAGATGTGTTTGTTTAGGGGGTGATAGGGGGGGTGAGGGGGGGGAATTTTTTGTGTGTGAGGTGGTTTGTTTTTGGGGTTGTGTTAAGGTTAGGGTGAGTAGATTTTATAGAGAGGGGGGGGAGAAGAAATAGATTTTTTTTATTAATGGGGAGAGGATGAGAGTTTTGGGGGTGTTTGTATGTTGTGTTATTGATGTTGGGTTGGTGATGGATTTGTTGGTATTGATGGGTTGGAATGGGTGGGTTAGAATATAGAAGAAAAGGGTATTTAGAAGTGAGAGGAAGAGAAGTAAGATTTAATAGTTTGTTTTTGGATGTGGATAGTTGATGGGGGGGGGGGGGGTTGGGGGTATATGTATAGGAGTGGAGTGTGATAGGTTATTTGGGGTAAAGGTGGGTATTTTGGTGGGTTATTTGTTGGGTGGTTTGTTGTATAAGGGGAGTGGGTTTGATGGGGGTATATTGGTATGTTTTGTGTTTTGGGGTGTGGGGGTTTGTTGGGGGTTGTTTTGGGTTGGATTGTTGTTTTGGGAGGTGTTGGGGGGGGTGTTTTGTGTGTGGGTTTTTTGTTTTTTTTTTTGTAGTTGTTGTGGGTTTGTGGTGTGGGGGGTTAGTGGTGGGTTTGGGGGGGGGGGGTTTGGTGTTGGTTGTGGTGGGGTGGTTTGGGGGTTTTTGGGTGGGGTGGTTTGTGGGGTGGGTGGTGGGGGGGGGGAGGGGGGTGGGGGGGGTGTGTGTTGGTGGGGGTTTGGGTGTGGGGTGTTTTGGTGTGGGGGGTTGGGTTTTGTTTTTGGGGTGTGGGGGGTTGTGGGGTGGGGGGGGTGGGGGGGGGGTTTGGTGGGGTGTGGGGGGTGTGTGGTGGTGGTTGGGGGTGGGGGGGGTGGGGGTGGTGTGTGTGGTGGGGGGGGGGTGGGTGGGTTGGGGTTGTGGGGGGGGGTGGGTGGGGTGGTTTTTTTGGTGGTTTTTGTTTGGGGGGGGTTGGGGGGTGTGTTGGGTTTTGGGGGGGGTTTGGGGGGGTGGGTGTTTTTGTGGTTGGTTGGTGTATGGGTGTGTGTTTGGGGGGGTTGTTTTTTGATTTGGGTTGGGTGTTTGTGTTGGTGTTGGTTGTGTTGTTTGTGGGAAGGGTTTGTTGGGGTTTGTTGATTGTGTTGGTGGTGTGGTGTGGTTGTGTATTTGTTTTGGGGGGGGGGGGTTTGGGTGTTTTGGTGTTTGATTTTGGTGTTTGTTGTGGTGTTTTTGGGTTTTTTTGGTATGTTTGTTTTGGTTTTTTTAGTGGTTTTTATGTTTTTGGGTTATGTTTGTTTGATATTGTTTGTGTTTGGGTGGGGTGAAGAGTTGTGTTTTTTTTGTATTTTTTTTATTTGATTTTTGTTTGTATTTATTTTTGTTTTTTATTTATTTATATGGGGGGGTATATAGTTTAGTATGATGTTATGTTTTTTTATTTTTTTTTTAAGTGAGTATTTGTTTGGTGTTGGATTGGGGTGGTAAGTGTGTTAGGGTGGAGTTAGTTTGGGTATTGTGATAGGGGGGTTTGGGTGGTGGGGATAGGGGTTGAGGTTAGGGGGGTAGGGTAGGGTGGTGGAGAGGTGGGGTTGTAGGGGGGGGGGGGGGGGGGGGAGTTGAGTGGGTATTTGTGTGGGGTGTGGGGAGGAGTGGGTGAATGTTGAGGTTATGTATGGGGTGGTGTTGGTGTGAGTGGGTGGGTTGGGATGGGTGTGGAGGGGGTATGTGGTGGGGGGGGGGTGTTTGGTGTGTAGTTGGATTTGTGTTTTAGGGGGTGTTATGGTTTTTTTTGGATTTTGGTTTTGGTAGTTGGGGGTTGGGGGGTGGGTGGTAGGGGTGGTGAGTTTTGTGGTTGGGGATGGATGGGGGGGTGTTGTTTTTTTTTAATGATTGGGTTGATTTGGTGGTGGTGATGGTAGTTGGGATTGATGTGGGTATGGGGGGGGGGGGGGGGGGGGGGGGGGGGGGGGGGGGGGGGGGGGGGGGATGGTGGTGGTGGAGTTATTGGGGGGGGGGGTTGGAGTTGAGGGGAGGGGGGTGAGATAGGGGGTTTAGGAATTTGTGTGAATTTGTGAGTATGGGGGGGGGGGGGGGGGGAGTGATATTTGTATGATTTTGAGGGGGGGTTGAGAGAGGGGAGTTGAGTGAGATGGGGTGAGTGGAAGGTGAGTGGGGAGTATAGATGTGGGTATGGGGGATGTGGATTATGGATAAGATGGGGGTTATATTTGGTTGGGGGGATTGGTGAGTTGTTTAAGGTTATGTTTAGTTGGTTAGGGGTGAGTAGGGGTTTGTTTGAGGGGTTTGGGGGAAGGGTTATGGGGTGTTGTGATAGGGGGAGTATTTGTTGAGAGTGGGTTTGGATTAGTGGGGTGGATGGGTGGAGTTGGAGTGTGGGAAGAGTGGGGGGGTTAGAATTTGAGAGGAGATAGGGTATTTGTTGGGAAGTGGGGGGTTGGAGGGATAGGGGTTGTGAGAGTTTTTTAGAGGGTGGAGTTGTGGTGTTAAGGTGAGTGATTATTGGTGTTATGGGGTGTGGTAGTGGGGTTTAGAGGTGGGGTTTGGGGGGGGGGTGGGGTTTATTATTTATGGGTTTTGGAGTAGGGGGTTGTGGGGGTTATGAGTATTTTTTGGGAGTATTGTAGGTGTAGGTGTGGGGATTTGGGGGGGGGAGGGGATTGGAGTTGTAGGGAATGGGGTTGGGGGGGGGGATAGGGGGAGGGGGGGTATTGTATGATATTGTTAGGAGGGGAGGGGGAGGGGGGAGGGATTTGGAGGGGGAATTGTTATTGATTTGGAATTTATGTTATTTATTTTTAGTTTGTTTGTTGATGTGGTGAGGGAGATGGGTGGATAGATGATTGGGGGTGGGGGGTGGGATTTTGTGTTTATATAGAAAATGGGGAGAATATGAGATGGATTATGGTGAAATGAAAGATGGGAAAGGGTGGGGGTGGGTGGGAGATGGGAGGATGATGGATGGGATGAGGGTTATGATGTGGGGGAAATTGAATGGGGGGGGGGGAGAATTGATATGAGTGAGAATGTGTATGAGGGGATGGGTTGATATGATGATGGGATGGGATAGGAGGGATTTGGGGGGGGGGGGGGGGGGGGGGGATGGGGATAGATGGGAAGGTATATAGGTTGATGGTGGTAGAGAGTGGGTTGGATAGGGGTGGAGTAGGGTTATATTGGGAGTGGATGAGGGGAGTTGGGAAGATGTATTTTTTGATTGAGGATGGGTAGGAGAGTTTGGGGGGGGGGGGTGATGTGAGTTGGAGGATGATTGGGTTGGTAGGATATATGTATTTTGATTTTATGATTTTGGATTAGGTGATTGGTTGGAAGAGTATTGGTTGGGATTGGTTTATGGGAGGGGGTGATTTTTTGTAATGTGATTGGGGTGTTATGGTTTGTTGGGGTTTGGGTGTTTTGGGGTTTTGGGAGGGGGGAGTTGGGTATGGAGGGGGATGGTGATGTGGTTTGGGGGGTTGGGGGTGGGGTGTGGGGGGTGGGGGGGGGGGGGGGGTGGTGGGGGGGGGTGTGTTGGGTGTAATAGTTAAAAGGGTGGGGGGAGATTTGGGTTTATAGGGGGGGGGTGGATTATTTAGTTATATAGAGATTAGAAAGTGTGTAGAGTAAGTTATATTTATAATGATGAAGAATTGTTAGAGAGGATGAGAAAGAGAGAGATATTAATAATGGGATGATGGGGGGTGGGTATATTGTGGGGGGGATGGGGAAGGGGGGATAGAGGGTGAGGGTATGGGGTAGGGGGTGGGGGGGGAATGGATTGGTTTATGTTTTAATTTTGGGTTTTGTGTTTTTTTGGTTGTTTTTGGTTGGGGGGGGTGGTGTGGTGGGGGGGTGTGTGTTGGGGATTTGTATTGGGTTGGAGATGGGGGGTTTTTAGTGGTTTGGGTTTGGTTGGTGGTGTGGTTGGTTGTGTTTGGGTTTGTTTTTTAGTTTGGTTGGGGTGATTTTTATTTTGTGTAGTTGTGTTTTTTTTTGGGTTTTAGGGTTTATGGTGGTGTGGTGGGGGGTTGGGGGGGGTGGGTGTGGTGAGTGAGATAGGGGGTGGGGTTTTTGTATGTTTGGTGGTGTTGTTGGTAGTGTGTTTTTGTTATGGTTGGGGGGTTTTTTTGTTTGTTATGTTTGTTTGTATTTTGTTTTGGGGTGTTTTGTTTTGTGGGGGTTTGTTGTTGTGGGGTGTGGTGGTTGTTGTGGGTGTGTTTTGGTTTGTGGTGTGTTTGTGGTGTTTGTGGTTGGTTTTTGGTTGGTGGGGGGGGGGTGTTGGTTTGGTGTTGTTGGGGTATTTTTGGAGTGTGGTTGGGGTTATTGTAGTATTGTGGTTGTTTGGGGTTTTGGTGTTGGGTTTGGGGTTGTTTTGGAGGGGGGGTGTGGTTGTTTTGTGGGGGTGGGGTGTTTGGTTGTGGGTGGTGTGGGGTTAGGTGGGGTTGTGTTGTTTGGGGGTGTTGGGTGGGGGTTGTTGTGTGGGGGTGTGGTGTGGGGGGGTGTGTTGGTTGGGTTTTTGGTGGGGTTTGTTGGGGGGGGTGGTGTGGGTTTGGGTTTTGTGGGGTGTGTTGGGGGTTGGGGGGTGGTGGGTTGGTGGGTTTTTTGGGTTGTGGGGGGTGGTTGGGTGGTGGGTTTGTTTGTGTTGGGGTTGGGTATGTTTTTGTTTGTGGGGGGGTTTGTTTGTTTTTTGGTTGGTGGTTTGTTTGGTTTTGGGGGGGTTTTTTGTTTTGGGGGGGGTGGTGTTGGGGTTGATTTTTGTGTTTGGGTGTTAGGTTTTTGTGGTTTTTGTGGTTTGTGGGTGGGGGTGGTTGGTGTGGGGGGTGGGGTGTTTTTTGTTGGGTTTTGTGTTTGTAGAGGTAGTTTTTTATTTTTTTTTGGGGTGTTTGATAGGTTGTGAGATTTGGGTTGTTTAAGAGTTGGTTGTGGGGTTTGTTAGATAGTTTGAGAGATGTGAGATTAGGGTGTGTTTTTGAGATGGAGAATAGGGGTTAGAGGGGGGGGATAAATTTTTATTTTTAGATAGGGGAGGTGGTGGGTAGGTTTTTGTTTTGGTTTGGGGAGGTGGTAGGGGGGGGATGGTGATAGGGTGGGAGTTTGGGATTTAGGGGTGGGTATTTGGGAAAGTTGGTATTGGGGGTAAAGGGGGGTGTGGAGGGGTGGGGGGTTTTTTGGGGTTGTTGTGGGGGCGGGTGTTTGTAGGTGGTGATTTTTGGGTGTTTTTGTGGGGTGTGTTTGGGTTTTTTGTGTGGGGGGTGGGTGATTTGGGGTAGGGTTTAAAGGAGTGTTGTAGGGTTTTTTTTGTTGGTGTTTGTGGGGGTGTTTTGTTTTTGGTTGGGTTTTTTTTGGGTGTTTGTTGGGTGTTTTGGTTGTTTGGGGTGGGTTTTTTTTGGTGGTTTGTTGTATTGGGTTGTGGGGGGGGGGTATTTTTTTTGTTGTTTTTTTGGGTGGTGTTGTGTTTGGGTGTTGTTGGGTTGGTGGTTTTTTGGGGTGTGTTTGTGATGGGTGTGTTGTTGGTTTGTTTTTGTGATTTGTGGGTTGTGTTGTGGTGTGGGGTTTGGTTTTTGGGGGTTTGTTGTTTGGTTGTTGTTGGTTGTGTGGTTGGTTGTTGGGGTTTTTGTTTGTTTTTTGTTTTAGTGTTTTTGGTGTTTGGTGTTTTTGGGTTTGTGTTGTTTTTTTGGTTTGTGGGTTGTGTGTTTGATGGTGTTTTTGGGTGGGGTTGGTTTTTTTGTGTTGATGTGGGGGGGGTTGTTTTGTGGTTGGGGTGGGTTGGGATGTGTGTGGTATTTGGGGGGATGTGGGGTGGGGTTGTTGTGTATTGTTTGTTTGTTGTTGGGTGGGGGTTGGGGTTTGGTTTGTGTGGGTTTTATGTATGGGGGGTTTGGTTTGTTGGTTGGGTGGTGTGTTGGGGTTGGGGTTGGTAGGGGTTGTTGTTTGTGGTTGTGGGTGGTGTGGGTGTGTTGGATTTGTTGTGGTGTGTGGTTGTGTGTGTGGTGGTTTGTGGGGTTTGGTGGGGTTTAGTTGTGTGGGTGTGGGTTTGGGGGTTTTGGGGTTTTGGTTTTGGGGGTGGGAGGATTTGGGGATTTTTGTTTAGTTGATTTTTTGGAGGGTTTTGGTATGTGTGTTTGTTTGGTAGATTGTGATGGGGTTGTTTTTTGGGGGGTTTTTGTATTGTGTGGTGGTGGGGGGGGGGTGGGTGGTTGATGGGTGGGGTGGGTTTTTGGGGGTGGGTGGGTTGTGGTGTTGGTGGTTGTGTTTGGTTGGTTGTTTTTGTTGTGTTGGGGGTTGTTGTTTGGAGTTTGGGGGTGGGTGTGTTTTGGGGTTGGGTTGGTGTGTGGTTTGTTTTGGGGTGGTTTGGTTTGTTGTTGGGGTTTTATTGTGTTGGGGGTTGGTTGGGTGTTGGATGGGGGTTGGTGGGGGGTGGGGGTGAGTTAGGGGGATGTGGTTGGGAATGTGGTTGGGAGTGAATTGGATTGTTTTTGGTGGGTATTGGTGGTGTTTGTATGGGGGGGAATTTGGTTGGATTTTGGGGGGTTGATTTGGGGGAAGGGGGTTGGGGTGGGGGGATATGGATTTTGTTTGGGGGGTTGGGATGTGTTTGTTTGTTTGTGGTGTGGGTGGGGGGTTGGGGTTTTGGGTGGTTTGTTTGGAGTAGGTGGGGGGTGGTTGGGGGGGGGGGGGGAGGTTTGTTTTGTTGGGGGGGGGGGGTTTTTTTTGTTTGGGGTGGTGGGTGTGTTGGGGGGGTTTTTGTGGGTTTTTGGTGGTTTTTTATGTTGTGGTTGGGTGGTTGTGGTGTGTTGTTGGGGTTTTGGGGGGTTGGGGGGGGTGGGGTGTATATGATTGATATTATATGTTGAGATGTGTATTTGTTGGATTGGGTTGGTGTATTAGGTGGGATGGGTTGTATTTAAAATTGATATTGAGGATATGGAGGGGGTAGGGAAGGATGTGTGTATATTTTTGTTTGTAGGGGGAGGAAGGAGGATTTGGGGTGTTTGGTGGTGGGTAGGTTTGTTTGGAGGATTTGGGGGGTGTTTGAGATATTTGGGGTGTGGTGGGGTTTTTGTTGTTAATTATTTGGGGGAAATGGGGGGTTTTTTGTGTTGGGGGGGGAGGGAGTTTATGGGATGGGGGTGGGTGGGGATTTGGGTGTTGTAGGTGTTTATTTGGTGGGGGGTGGATGGTGGGGGGTTAGGGGTTTGTTGGTATTGTTGTGATTTTTGGTTGTTGTGTTTTTGGTTTGGGGTGGGGGTGGGGGTATTTGTTTGTATTTGGGTTTGTGTGGGGGTTGTTGGGGAGGGGTGTTTTTTGGGTGTTTGTATTTGTGATGTTGTGTTTGGTTTTTTGTGTGGTTTGGGTTGGGGGGTTGTTTTTTGTGGGAGGGGGAGGTGTTGTTGGATGTTTTTGGGGGTGGGGTTTTTTTGTTTTGGGGTGTGGGGGGGGTGGGGTAGGGGGGTGGGTGGGTTGTGTGTGGTGGAGGGGTGAATATGGAGGATTGGGAGTGATTGGGGTTGTTTGGGTGGGGTTGTGGGTGGTGGGTTTTTGGTGGGGTGTATGGGAGGGGTGTTGTTTTTTTTGTTTGGGGGTTTTGTGTTGGGGTTTTATTGTTTGTGTGATGGGGGTGGGGGGGTTTTGTGGGTTGGGGTGAGGGATGGGGAGGGGGATTTGGGGGGGGTTGGGGGAGGTAATTGGTATATTATATTTGATTTTGGGTGAAGGGTTTTGGGGGATGTGGGGGGGGTTGGGTTAATTTAGAAGGAGGGGAGGTTAATTGGAGAGTTATTGTGGTGAGTGTGGAGGATATTGGGTAGGGGGATGTGGAAGGGGGATTGGAGTGTTTGGGGGGATTATTTTTGTGATATATGTATGTGGTAGTTTATTTTGTATTTTATAGGGGGGTGGATAGGTGGTTGATATGTTTGGGTGTGGGTTTTTGGTAATGGGGGGGGTGGGGGGATGTGATTGGGTTGGTATTGTTTGGGTGTGGGGGTGTTATGTGATGGGGGGGTAGTGGGAAGGGTGGATTTTGTTTTTGTGTTTTTGTTGGGGGGGTGTTTGGGTGTTTTGTTTTGTTTGATTGGTGGGGGGTGGATTGTTTGTTTGGGGGTTGTGGTTGTTTTTTTGTGGTTTGTGGGGGGTTGTTTTGTAGGGGTTTGAGGGGGTGTTGTTGTTTTGGGGTTGGTTTATTTTGGGGGGGTGGGGGTTGGGGGTTTGGGGTGGTTTGGTGGGGGTGGTGGGGGGGGAGTGGTTTGTTGGTGGTTGGTGGGGGTGGTGTTTGTGGGTTTGGGTTGTGTTGGGGGGTTGGGTTGTTTAGGGGGTGGTTTAGGGGGGGGGGGGGTGTGGGGGGTTGTGTGGTTGGTGGGTTTGGGATGGGTGTTGGGTGGGTTTGGGGGGTGGGGGGGTGGAGGTTGGTGTTGGTTTTGGGTGGTGGTGGGGGGTGTTTGTGGTTTGGTGTGGGGGTGTTGGGTTTGGTGGGTGGGGGGGTGGGGTGGGTGGTGTGTGTTTGGTTTGTGTGTTTTGGGATGGGGTGTGTTTTTTTTGTTATTAGGGGGGTGTTGTTGTGGTGGGGTGGGGGGGTTTTGGGTTGGTTTGGTGTGGTGGGGTTTTTTAGGGGGGGGGGGTGTGTTTTTTGGGGGGGGGGGTTGGTTTTTTTTTTTTTTATGTTTTTTGAGTGTGTTGGGGAGGTGGTGATTTTTTTGGGGGTTTGTGTTGTTTATTGTGGTTTGTGTGGGTTGTGGGTTGGTTTTTTTGTGTTTGGGGGGGGGGGTTGGTTTTTTTGGGGGTTGTGGGTGGGTTTGTGGGGTTGGGGGGTTTGGTTGGGTGGGTTTGGTGGGTGGGGGGTGGTTGGTGGTGGGGGGGGTTGAGTTTGTTTTGGGGGTGGGGGTTTGTGTGGGGGGGTGTGGGGGTGGGGGGGTGTGTTAGGTGTGGATTGGTGGTTGTTTTTTTGGTGGTGTGGGGGTTTTGGGTTGTGAGGTTTGTATGAGGGGGGTAGGTGGTTGGGGGGTGGGGTTGGGTTTGGGGTTTTGGGGGGTGGTGTTGTGTTTGGGGGGGGGTGGGGGGGGGGGGTGTTTTGGGGGTGGGGGGGGGGGGGGTGGTGGGGTGGGGGGTGGGGGGGGGGGATGTAAGGGGATTTTTGTTGGTGGTTTTTGGGTGGGTTGGGTGGTTGAGGGGGTTTTTTGGGGGGGGTTTGGTGTTTTGATGTTGGTGTGTTTGGATGTTGTATGTTGGGTTTGGGGGGGGTGGTGGTTTGTGTGGTGTTTTATTTGTGGGGTGGGGTGTTGTTGTTTGTGGGGGTTTTGGTGGGTGGGTGTGGTGTGGGGGTGGGGGTGTGGGGGTGAAGGTTTGTGGGTTTGTTTGGTTGGGTGGTGGTGGGTGGTTGTTTGTTTTGGTTGGGGGTGTGGTGGTGTTGGGTGGGGGGTGGTGGGGTTTTTTGGTTGTGGTGTTGGTTTGGATTATTTTTTATGGGGTATGTGTTTGGGGGGGGGGTTGTTTTGGGTTTGTGGGGAGGGTTTGGTGGTGGTTTGGGTGTTGGGGTTGTGTTTTTGTGGGGGGGGGTGGGGGTTGTTGGGTTGGGGTTGGGGGTTTTGTGGGGGGGTTTTGGGGGTTGTTGTGGGGGGTTGGGGGTGTTTTTGGGGGTTGGTTGGTGTGGGGGGTAGGTTTTTTTTTGGGTTGGGTTTGGTGGGGTTGGAGGGGGGTGGTGTTTGGGATGGGGTGGTTGGGGGGGGGTGGTATTTGGGGGGGGGTTTGTGTTTTGTGGGTTGGGGGTTAGTTGGGGGTTTTTTGAATTTATGGGGTGGTGGTGTATGGTGTATGGGGGGTGGTTATGGGAGTTTTTTATGGGGGTTTGGTGAATGGAATTATGTGGATGATATGGGATGTGTTATGGGTTTGGGTTGGTAGAGGGGTGGGATAAGGGGGGGTGGGATAGTGGGGGGGGTTTGTGGTTTTTGTGGGGTAGGGGATAATTGGTTTATATATTATAGAGGTTGGTGATTTTTTATGGTTGGGGTGGGTGGAAGGGATTGTGGATTGGGGGTGGGGGTTGGGGGGGGTAAGAAGAGAGGGGGAGGGAGGGGGTGTTGGGTAGGTTTTGGTGTGTGGTGGATGTATGGGGAATGTGGTGGAGTGATTTGATAGGATGTAGTTTTGTGAATTTATATTAATAATTGATGGGGGTTGGATGTTTTAGTGTTAGGTTTTATATTGTTTTATTTGGGGGTAAGGGAAGTAGATGGGAGTGGGAGGAGGGGGGGGGGGAGAGGGGGGAGGAATTGGGGAGTGGTAAGAGGGGAGATAAGGGGAGGGTGGGGGAGGGAGGGTAGTGTGGTTTTGGTTTGGTTTGGAAGAGGGGGGGGGAGGGAGGGGGGGGAGTGATGGTGGGGGGGGAGAGGGGAAGGGGAGTGGGGGGAATAGAGAGTGAAATGTAGGATGGGAGGGATAGGTGAGGGATGTAGGGGGTAGTTGGTTGTTTGGGGTTTTATGGGGGGGGGTTTGTAGTTGAGGGGGGTTTTTTGTGATTTTGGGGGTAGGTTATTGTGGGGTTGGGTGTTTTGGGGGTGGGTTTTTTTTTTGGGTGGGTGTGTTGTTGGGGGTTTTTTTTATTGGGGGGATTTTTTTTATTGAGGAATGTGGTAGGGGGGGAGAGGGTTTGAATTTAGGTAGTTGGGGGAATTTGTTTGATTGGTGTTTAGGTTGGGGTTTGGGTTGGTGTTGGTTGTATGGTGTATTTTGGGGTTTGGGGGGAAGGGGTGGAGAGGTAGGGTTTTGGATGGATTTGGATTATATGTGTATGGATATGGAAGGAGGGGTTATATTAATTTAATTGGGGTTTATGGGAAAGGGGTATTGTTTTGGTTGTGTTTGATGGTGGGTAGTTGGGGATATTTTGTTTATTTTTGGGTGGGTTTATTTTTGGTTGTTGATTTTATTGGTGTAGGGGAATTGAGTTTTGGGGTTAGGTAGGATTGTTGGTGGGAGTTATGGGGGGGGGAGTATGGGGGGTGTATGGTGTGAGTTGTTGGATTATTGTGGGGGTTTAGTTTTGGGGATGTTGGTGGTGGTGGGGGTGTATTAGGGGTTTTTTTGGGTGGTGTTGTTGTTGGGTTTTGGTTATGTTGGGGGTGTAGGTGTTGGTGATGGTAAAGTAGTTGTTGTGGTGATTGGGTGTGTGGTGTTTGTTTGGGGGTTTGGGGGGGGTGGTGGGGGGTTGGGATGTTGGGTGGGGGGGGTTTGGTGTTTGTTGGGGGGTTGGTTTGTTTGGGGGGGTGTGTTTTATAGGGTGATGGATGTTTTGGGGGTGTTTAGGGGGAGGAGGGGGAGGTTGTGGGGGATGGGGGGGGTTTGTGGGGTGGATAGGGTAAGGGGGGGGGGTGGGATATTGGGGGGGTTGTTGTGGTGTTGGTGGGGGGGGGGTTGGGGGGGGGGGGGGGGGGGGGGGGGGGGGGGGGTGGGGTTTGTGGGGGGTGGGGGGTGGGGTGGGGGGGTTGGGGGGGGTTTGGTTTGTGTGGTTGTTTTGAGGGGGGTGGGTTTTGGGTGTTGTTGGGGTTTTAGTGGGGGGTTTTGTTGGGGGGGGTGTTGGGTGTTTTGAAGTTTTTTTTTGTGTTGTTGGGGGGGGGTGTTGGGGGGGGTGTTTTATAGGTTGGGTTTTGGTTTGATGGTTGGTTTGTGGGGGGTGGGGGGTGGGGGTTGGTGTGATTGTTATTTTGTTGGATTTTGGGGGGTGGTGGAGGGTTGTTGGGGTTGTGTGTGTGGGGTGGGGGGTTGGGGGGGGGGGTTTGGGGTTTTGAGTGGGGGGGTTTGTGTGTGGGGGTGTGGTTGGTGGTATGTGTTGTTGGATTGGGTTGGTGGGGGTGATGGTGGTGGGTGGGTGTGGGGGGGGGGTGGGGTGTGTGGGGGTGGGGGGTGGGTGGGGTTGGGGTGTGTTGGTGGTTGGGGTGGTTGTTTGAGGTGGTTTTTGGTAGGGGGTGGTATGGGTTGTTGGTAGTGTGGGTTGGGGGGAGATTTGGTTTGTTAGGGTATGGGAAATGGAGGGGTGGGGGGGGTATTGGTTGGTAGTTTTTGGATTGGGATTTGGTGTGGGATTTGGAGTTTTGTTGAAGAGTGTGGTGTGGGTTAGGGGGGGAATTGGGATGGGGGATTATATTTGTTGTTTGTTATTTTTATGGTGGAGAAATTGGGGGTTGGGGGGTTGTTTTTGTGGGGTTTTGTTTGGGGTTTAGTTGTTTGGGGTTAGTTGTGTGGGGGGAGGGGGAAGTTGTTTGGGAATTTTGTATTATTGGGGGGGAGGGGTAATGAGGGGTGGGATGTGATAGAGGGTGGGGGGGTTTATTTTGTTGGTTATTTGGTGTTGTTTTTGTGTGGGGTTTTTTTTGTGTTTTGGGTTATAGTGTTGGTTGATTATGGTTATGTGTTGGATGGGGGATGGGGGTGTGGTTGTATTGTAAGATTTGTTGGTGGGGGTAATGTGTTGTGTTTGTTAGGAAGAGGTTTTTAGGGTGTTTTTGGTTTGTTATGGTGAGGTTGGTTGGTTTGTTGGTTAGGTGATTAGGGGTATGTTTTTTGAGGGGATGATGGGAAGTGGATGTGGGGTATTTTATGGATGAGGGTAGGGGGGGGAGGTTTTTTTTTTTGTGGGAGGGATGTGGGGGGGTTGGGGGGGGGTTGTGTATATATGGAATGGGGGGGGGGGGGGGGAGTTGGGTGGTGGTAATATGGGAGTTGGGTAGGGGGGGTTTTTTTATTAGGGGTAGGTGTTGGAGTTGTAGTTTTTTGGTGAGGTTGGTGATGATTGGGGGGGGTTTGGGGTGTATTTGTTTGGGTGATTGGGGATTAGTTATGGAATGTGGGATTTGAGGAGGGGTATAATATGAAATTGAGAGAGGGGGGGGGGGGTGGGGGGTGGAGGGGGAGGGGGTGATGGTTTGTATTGATTAGGTTGGATGGGGATTTTTAATGGAGGGTGGTGGGTAGGGTGGTATTGGGGGGGAGTTGAAGGGAGGGTAGGTTATTTGGTTTTGGGGGGTTTATAGGGGGGGGGGGTGATTATTGAGATTGGGGGGGGTAGTTGGGTAGAATTTGTGGAATTGTTTTGTGAAAATAATAATGAAGGTTAAGGTGTATTGGATGTGGGGGGATTGAGGAGGGGGTGGTAGATTTGGAGTAAGTAATGAAGGGTTGGGGATGGGAGGTTTTGGTGGTGGTAGATGATTTATGGGATTTGGGAATTGAGGAGTGGATAGTGGGTATGGGGTAAGTGGGGGTTGGGGGTTTTATTGGGGGAGGGGGGGGGGTGGTATGGTGGGGGGATAAATGGGGGGGGGAGGAGAGGAGGGGGTATGAGAGGATGTGGGTTTTTGGAGGGGTTTTGTGTGGTGTGTTTTTTGGGGTGTTTGGGTGGGGGGGTGGAGTGTAGTTTTGTTTGATGTGGAGGATGTAGGTTGGGGAAGGGGTGATAGGGTGTGGGGAGAGGGGGATGTATGAGGGTTTGATGTTGTGGGGGGGGGGGTTGGGGATGGTTGATTGGGGGAAGGTTTGTAGATGTAATAAAGAGGGGATAGTTATTAAGTGGGGAAGAGGGATTTGATAGGTATGGTTTGGTGAGGGAGGAGAATGGAGTGAGGGGGGGGTAATGATGATTGAGAGGTATGGAATATGAAGTTTGGATTGGTGGGGGAGGATTGGGTGGGGGGAGGTGTTGTTGGGGGTGTTTGTGGGGTGATGGGTAAGATGTTTGGGGGGAAGGGTGGTGTGAAAGTGGGTTAGTATATTGTGTATTATGGGGGGGGGGTTGTTTTATGTGGGATAGGTTGGGGGATTTAAATTGGGGGGGGGATGGGTAGAATGTAGGGGGTTTTATATGTGGATGGGATATTATTAGGGGTTTGGTGGGGTATTGATTGTTTGGTTTTTTTTGGAATTTGGGGGGTGGGGTGTTTAATGTGTTATGGTGTGGGTGGGGGGAGGGTGGGGGGTTTTGTGTGGTTTGGTTGGGGTTTGGGTTTTTTTATATATTAGAATGAGAAGGATGTTAGGAGGGAGGTGGGGGGGGAAGTTATTGATTGTTTTGGTGGTTTGGGGGGTTGTTGGTTTTTTATGGTTGTTTTGTTGGTGGTTGGTATGTATTGGGGGATTTGTGGGGGGTGATGGGTGGGTATTTTGTTGGGGGGGTTGGGATTTTTTTTTTTGGTATTTGAGTTTGGGTTTTGTTGTGGGATATGTTTTGGTGGTGGTGGTTGTGGGGTTGGTGTGTTTGGGGGGGTAGATGAATGGGAGTTGGAGGGGGATGGGATGGTGGAATTTATGTTGTGGAGGTGGAGTAATGTAAGGGTTTTATTTTATGGTGGGATGTGGGTGTGGTTGTGTTTTGTGATGGATGGGGGTGGGTTTTTGGTTTGTGGGTGGTGGTTTTTGTTGGTTGTGGGTGGGGGTTTGGAGTTTTGTTTGGTTTTGGGGGGTGTTGGGTGTGGGGTGGGGGGTGGGTGTTGGGGTGTTTTGGGGGTGGGGGTTGTGGGTGGTGGGGGTGTTGGTGGGGTGTGGTTGTTTATATTAGTGATTGGGATGTTTTTTTTGATATGGTTTTGGGTTTTTGTAGGGTTGTTTTTTATGGGGATAGTTGAGTAGGGGGATTATTTGGATTGGTGGGGTTTGTTGGAGAGGTGTTATGTTGATGGTTTGTAGGTTGGGGGTAGTTGGGGTGATGTTGAATGGAGTGGGATGGTAAGTTTGATGTGGTTTTGATTGTGGTTTTTTAGAGAGATTATATATTTTTAGGGTGGTGGTGTTTTTTTGTGGGGGTAGTTGTGTGGGGTAGAGTGGTGGTTGGGTGTGTTGATTGGGGTTGTTTGTGTGGGTTTTGAGTGTTTTGTGTTGGGTGTTGTGTTGTTTGGGTTGTTGTGTTTGTGTGGTTGGGGGTGGTTGTGGGTGGGGGGAGGGGGTTGGGGGTGTTTGTGGGTTGGGGGGGTGGGTGGTGGGGGGGGGGGGTGGGGGGGGGGGGGGTTTGTGTTTGGGGGGGGGGGGTGTGGGGGGGGGGGGGGTTGTTGGTTGGGGGGGGTGGGGGTTTGTTTTGGGGGTGGGGGGTTGTGGGTTTGTGGTTGGTAGTGGTTGGGTGAGATTTTGTTTTGAGGTTTGGGGTTTGGTGTTTGTGTTTTGGTGGTGGGTTGTGGGGTGTGTTGGGTGTGGTGGGTTTGGTTGGGGGGGGGGGGGGGGTTGGGGTTGTTGGTGTTTGTTGGGTTGGTGTTTGTTGGGGTTGGGTTTTTTGGGTTGGATGTTTTGTTGAAGGGGTGTTATGGGGGGGGTTGTTATGGGTGGAGGGGGTTTGAATGTTTTGGGTTGTGGGGGGGTTTGTGGTGTGGGGGGGGGGGGGGGGGGGGGGGGGGGGGGGGGTTGGTTTTTTTGGTGGGGGGGGGTGTTTAGGTTTTGTGGTGTTTTTTGAGGATGTGGGGGTTGTTGGGTTGGGGGGTTTTTGGGGGGGGGGGTGGGGTTGTGGTTTTGGGTTTGGGGGGGGGGGGTTTTGTTTTATTGTTGTTTTGGGGGTTGGAGGGGGGGTTTTGATGTTTTAGTGTGAGTGTGGGGGGTTTTTTTTATTTGTATAGTGTTGGGGGTAGGGGGGGGTGGATGGGGATAGGGGGGTTGGGAAGGGGTGTTTGGGGGGGGTGGGTTTTGTGAGGTTGTGGTTGGGGGGTGGTGTTGTGTGGGGGTTTGTGGGTGTGTGTTTTATTTGGGGGTTTTGGTTGTTATGATTTGGGGGTTGTGGTTTTTTGGGGTTGTGGGAGGATGGGGTTTGGTGTGTATTTGTATTATTTTGGGTGGGTTTTGGTGTTGGTGTTTGGGGGGGGTGTTGGTTGGTTGTTTTGTGTTGTTTGTTGTTGGTTTGGGGGTTGGTTTGTGTTTGTTGGTGGTGTGGGGTTGTTTTGTGGTTTGGGTGTTTTTTGGGGGGTTGGGTTGGGTTTGGGGGTGGGGGGTGTTGGTTGTTTTGGTTGGGGGGTTTTTGGTGGGTGTAGTTTTGGGTTTGTTATTAATGATGTGTTGTGTGGTGGTTTTTGGTGTGGGTTGGTATTTGGTTTGGGGTTGTTGGGGTTTTGGTGGGTGGTGTTTTGTGTTGTGTGGGTTATTGGGGTGGTTTGTGTGGGGTGTTGGGGGTGTGTGGTTGTGGTGGGGTGGTGTGGGGGTGGGTGTGTGTTTGGGTTTGTTTTGTTTTGTTGGTGTTGTGGGTGGGTGGGGGTTTTGGTTTTGGTGTTTGGTGTTTGGGTTTGGGGTTTGGGTTGGTTGGGTTGTGGGTGGGTGTGTTTGGTGGGTGTGGGGGGGGTGTTTGTGTGGGGGTTGTTGGTTTTGGGTGTGGAGTTTGGGGGGGGGGGTGGGTGGTTTTGGTGTATTGGTGTTTTTGGTGTTGGGGGGGGTGTTATTTTGTGGGGGTTTGGGGTGGGGTGGTGTTTTGTGGGTTTTTGTTGGGGGGTGGGGTGTGGGGTGTTTGGTGGGGGGGGGTGGGTGGGGTGGGTGTTGGTGTTGTTGTGGTTTGGGTTGTGTTGGGTTTGGTGGGGGGGTTTGGGGGGGGGGGTGGTGGGGGGGGGGGGTGGGTTGGGTGTGGGGTGTGGGGGGTGGTGTGGGTGGTTGGGTGTGGTTGTGGTTGGTTGGGGGGGTGTGGGTTTTGTTGTGTGTGGGGGTATTGAGGTTGTTTTGGGGGTTGTTTGGTGGGGTTTGGGGTTGGGGTGTGTGGTGTTTTTTGGTTGTTGGTGGGGTGGTGGGGTTGTTTGTGTTGTTGATGGGGGTTTTGTGTGGTGGTGTTGTTGGGGGGGGGGGGGGGTTTTTGGGGTTGGTGTTGGTGGTGTGGGTGGTTGTTGGGTGGTGTGGGGGGGGGGTGGGGGGGAGGTGGTGGGTTGTGGGGGGTTTTGGTGGTGGGGGGTGGTGGTGGGGTGGGGTGGTGTGTTGGGTTGGGGTTTGGGTGTTGGGTTGGTGGTTGGGGGGGGGGGGGTTGGGTGTGGTGGGGGTGGTGTGTGGGGGGGGTGTTGGTTGGGGTGGTGTGGGTGTTTGTTTGTGTTGTGTTGTTTAGGGGGGGGTGTGGGGGTTTTTTGGGTGTGGGTTGTGGGTGGTTTGGGGTGGTGTGTGTGGGTGGGTGGGGGGGTTTATTTGGGGGGTGTGGTGGGGTGGGGGGGGGTGGGGGGGGGGGTTGGTGGTGGGGGGGGGTGTGTTGGGTTGTGTTTGTGGTTGTGGTTGGTGGGTGGGGTTTGTGGGGGGGGGTTTGGTTTTGGGGTTTTTTTGGTTGGTTTTTTGGTGGGTTTGGGGGGGTTGGTTGGTTTGGTGTTGTGGTTTGGTTGGTTTTTGTTGTTTTGGGGGTTTGGGGGTGGGGTGTTGGGGGTGGGAGTGTGGTTTGTTTTGTAGTTGGGTTTGTTTGTTGGTTTTTATGGGGGGGTTTTTTTTTATATAGTTTGTGGGATATTGTGTGTGAGATATGTATGTGGTTGGAATGGGGGTAGTATTTGTATTGGGGTTATGTAGGGGTGAGGGGGGGGGTTGATGAAAGTTGTTTGTTTTGTAGGGTTTTGTGATTGGTGGGTTTGATTTGTGTTTTTGTTGAGTGTGGGGGTTGTTATTGGTTGTTTGTTTGGTATAGGTGAGTTTTTTTATGTGTGGGTAGTAGGGAGGTGGAGGTTTTGATGAAGATGTTGATGTGTATTTGGGGTTTATGAGATTAGGAGGGGAGGGTGGAAATTTTTGGGGGGGAGGGGGTGGTTGGGTGGATATTGTGGTGGGTTATTTTTGGGTTATGTTATTTTTGGGTTTAGGAATTTAATATGGGGGTGGTATGTAGGGGTAGGGAAGAGTATTGTATTGTTTTGATTGTATTGGGTGGAGGGGTGTTAAAGTGGGATATTATTGATGAGATTGGGTAGGTTATTTTTAATGGGTTTGATAATGATATTGATGGTGGTTGATTGGGGGTTTTATATGGGTTTTAGTGTTTGGATATTTATGGTTTTTTGGGGGAATGTTATGGGGGGGGGGTTTGGGGGAGTTTGGGAAGTGATGATAGATGGGAAGGAGGGGGGGGTAGTTAGGGGGGTATTTAGGTATTTTTTATATAAGATAAGATGTGGTATAGGTTTTTGAGGTTTTTTATGTTTATATTTTGGGGGTTTTTGGGTTTTTTTGGTGATATTAAGAAGGGTAGTAGAGTTGTGAGTGTAAGTTTGATGAGTATGGTGGTGAAATGGGAGGGGGGGGGGGGGAGGATAGATGGATAAGGGGAATTGATAAGGAGGAGGGGTTTTTGTGGTATGTGTGAGGGGAATATTGGGGGGATGGGTTTGTTTGGGTAGTGTATTTGTTAGGGTTTATGATTTGATTTTGTGTGGGATTTTTGGTGTATATTGTGATGTGGGTAAGTGGGGGGTATGGGTTGTAAGTGGTAAGGGGAGGGATTGGGGGGGGTTTTGTGGGGGGTGGGGGTTTGGTTGGTTAGGGGTGTTGGGTGAGAGGGAAGGGATTTTGGTTTTGGGGTTTTGGTGGAGGGGGGGGTGATTGGGAAGGATGGGTTGGTGTGGGGGGGGAGGGGTTGAGGGGGATTTGGTGGGTATGTTTGTATATGTGTATGTGGGGGGTGTTGGGGTTGAGGTGGTTGGTTTGGGGGGATGGTTAGGTTGTGTGAGTTGGGGGTTTTATATGAGGTGGATAAGATAGGTAGTTTTATGTTTTTGTGTATGTGGGTTGGGGGGGGATTTTTGGGGGGGGATGGTTTATTGGTGGTGGTTTTGAGGGAGGGTTGGTGTTTTGTTGTGTGGGGGGTGGGTTTGTGGGTGTTGGTTTGGGTGTGGGGGTGTTTTTTAGGGTAGTTTGTTGTTAGTGTGGAATATGTGGTGGGGTAAAAATGAGAGGGTATGAGATGGTTAATAGGAAGGAGGGGAGAATAGGGGAGGGATAAAGTTATAATTATTTAATATGTAGTATTGTATAAATTATTTAATATTATTATGGTATGGGTATGGGTATGTGTAAGTATGTTAATATGGGAGGGGGGTGTAAAGGTGATGTTTATAGGGGGGTGATGTTAATGTGTATATAGTTAGTTGTATAGAGGTGAGGTTATGGGAATGGGGGGGGGTGTGGGGGGGGTTGGTAAGTTATGTTAGTTGGGGATGATGGATGTTTTTTGGAGGGGGGGGGGGTGTGGTTAGGGTGTGGGGGTGTTTGTTGTAGGGGGATTGGGAAGGTGTAGTGAGTTGGGATGGTTGTGTTGGTTTTTTTTTGTGGTGATTTTGGATTGAAGGTTGTGGTTTTTGATTATGTAGGGGGTGGGAGTTGGATGTGGGGGGGGGGGGTTTGGGGGGAATTTGTTTTGAGGGGTTGAGGAGTATTATGTGGGGAGTTTTGTTTGGGGGGAATGTTATTGTGGTTGTTTGGGTAGGGGGGGTGTTGTAGGTGTGGTGGGGGGGGGGGGGGGTTGTTAGGGTTTATGGGAGGGGGGATAGTTTTGGGGGGATGTTTTAATGGGGGTTGTATGGTTGTATGATATTTGGGGATGGGGGTTGTTTGGGGTGGGTTTTTGTGTGTTTGGGGGGGTTAGGTTTTTGGTTGTTTTGGTGTTTTGGGTTTTGGGTGGATTGATTTTGTTGGTGGTTTGGTTGGTTTGGGTGGGTTGTTGTTGGTGTGGTTGTATTTGGGGGTGTGGTTTTTTTTGGGGGTGGGTGGGGGTGGGGTTGTGGGGTGTGTGTGGGGTGGGGGTTGGTGGTTGTTTGTGTGGGGTGGGTTTGGTTGTTTGGGAGGGGTGTTGTGTTTGGTTGGGTTGTGTTTGGTGGTTGGGTGGGTTGGGGTGTTGGGTGGTGGAGTGGGGGGTGTTGGGGGTGTTGTGGGGTGGAGGGTTTAGTGGGGGTGGTTGGGGGGGGTGTGGTGGTGGTTGTGTGTGTTGGTGTTGGGGTGTTGTTGTTGTTTGGGGGGGGGGATGTGTTGTTTGGTTTTTGATTTAGATGTTTTTGTTTTGTTTGGATTGGGTGGTGTATGTGAGATTTGGGTTGTGTAAGAATGATATAGGAAGTAGGGGGGTATGGTTGGGAAGGTTTGTGTTTTGATTGGGGGGGGGGTTTGGGTATGAGGTGGATTTGGTGTGTTGGGGTGGGTTGGTTATTTTTGGAGGTTTTTGGGTGTTGAATTTGGTATTAGGTGGATGTTATGGATTGTATATTGGTGTGGGTTAGTATTTATGTTATGTTGTTTTTTTGTTGGATTTTTGATTTAGAGTTAGGTTTTTTTATGGTATTTGGGATTGAGGGTAGGTGTAGGGATTATTGTGGATTGGTTTTTTTTGTTTATTATTTTGTTGTTGATTGGGGGTTTGGTGGTGGTTTTTGTTGTGTGATTTTGGTGTTGGGTGTGTGGTTTTGGGGGGGGGGGGTTGGTTTTTTTGTTTTTTTTGTTGGTTGGTGGTGGTTGGGTGGGTTTGATTTTGGGTATTGGATGGGGTAATTGGTATTGTGATTTGATGGGGTTATTTGGTGGTTTTGGATTTGAATTGGGGGATTATTTGATGGATTTGGGGGGGTTGAATTGGGGAATTTGGGGATATGATTTGTTTTTGGGGGGGGGGGGGGAAGGGGAGATGATTGATATTTGAAGTAGGGGGTTATGGGAGGGGATATTGGGGGGGGGGTATGGGGAGTGATTGGGGTTGGTGTGGTGGGGGGGGGTGTTGGGGGGTGGTTTTTTTGTTTTGGGGGGGGGGGGGGGGGGGGGGTGGTTTTGTGTGTGGGGTGTGTTGGGGTTGTTTGTAAATGTTGGTTGTTATTTGGGTTTTGGTGTTGTGTGGGTGGTTTGGTTTGTTTGTTTGGGGGGTGGTGGGTGATGTGTTTTTTTTTATTGTTATTTGTGTTTTGTATTGGTTTTTTGGTTTTTGGTTTTTGTTTTAGTTGTGGTTATATGTTTTTGTTGGGGTGGTTGGGTGGTGGTTTGGGTATTTTTGTTGGGTTTTGGTTGGTGGGGTGGGTTTGGGGTGTGTTGGGGGTGGGGGTGGGTTTGGTGGGGTGGGGTGGGGTTGTGTGTTGTGGGGTGGGTGTGGGTGTTTGTGGTGTGTTTTGGGTTTGTGTTGTATGTGGGTTTTGGTTTTTTTGTTTGGGTGTTGGTGGGTTGTGGTTTTTGGGTTTTTTTGTTGGTTTGTTTTGGGTGGGGGGTTTTGGGGTTGGGGGGGGTTGTGTGGGGGGGTGGTTTTGTTTGGTGTTTTTGGGGGGGGGGTGGGTGGTGGGGGTGGGGGGTATTTTTTGAATGGTTTGGGAGGGTGGGGGGTATGTGTGTTGTGGATGAGGGGTGTTGGGGGTGGGGGTATTATGTATGTGATTGTGGGTGGGTGTTTTATGTGTTGGGGGGTGGGTTTGGGGGGTTAGTTATGTTATTTTGGGGGATGGGGTTGAGGGGGATTTATGTTTAGGGGGAGGGTGTGGTGTGGATTTTGTAGATGGGGGGGGGGTGGGGGGGGGGGGGGGGAGTTAGTTTGTGAGGTGGGGGGAGTGGGGGGATATTGGGGAGTTTTGGGGATTTGGGTGATGTGGAATGGTTTGGGGGGGTTTTTTTTGTATGTGGGGTGTGTTGGGGTTAGGTTGGTTATTGGGTTGTGGGTTTGGTATTAATGAGT
Organism: Knipowitschia caucasica; assembly: GCA_964034765.1. Lineage (NCBI taxonomy): Eukaryota > Metazoa > Chordata > Actinopteri > Gobiiformes > Gobiidae > Knipowitschia > Knipowitschia caucasica. Next base: position 35,569,416 of record OZ035841.1, read on the forward strand.
TAAGGAGTTATAATAGATAATAAGGTGGGTGAGGTGGGGGGTTGGTTTTGTGGTTTAAATAGGGTAATTTTAAAAATAGGGGTTTGTGATTGGAGTGGAGATATAGATGTTGTGATAAGGAAGAAGGGGGGGTAGATAAGAGATTGGATGGTGGAGGGGGGGATGTCTAATTTTGTGGTTTTTGTGGTTTGTGTGTTTTAAGTATTAATGGTTTGGGGGGTTGGGGTTTTGGGGGTGGATGGGTGGGGATGTAGGTATGTAATGTGTGTGAGATTTTTGTATGATATTGTTTATGTTGTTGTTGGGGTGGGGGGAGGGATGTTTAAGGGTATGTAGTGGTATTATATTATTGAGGGGTGTTGGTTGGGGGTTGGGTGGGTGTTGGTAGGGGTGATTGGGGTGAATGGGTGGGGGGGGGGGGGAAGGGGGGGATATTGGGGGGTTGTTGGGGGTGTTTGTGGTGGTATTTTTGTGTTGGGGGATGGTGTTTTTTTTTTTGAGGGGGGGATTTGGTGTGGTGTTGGTTATTTGGTGAGGGGGGGGTAGGGTGATTGGTGAGAGGTTTTGAGTAAGTTAAAAAATAGGGTTGTTTTTTTGAAATAAATGGGGATAAGGATGGTGTTGGGGATGGTAGTTTGGGGATTTGATGTTTGATGTGGGGTGGAGTGGTTTTTTTGTAATGGAGGGGATTTATGGGAATGGTGGGTTGGGGGGGGGAGTGGGGGTGTTTGTTTGGGTATGGGGGTTGGGATGTTAAGGGTTATTTGGGGGGGGGGTTTGGGTTTAGATTGAGGAGTGGGGATTTGGATTTGGATTGTTGGGTTTGGGGGGTTGTGTGTTGGTTTTTGTTTTTTATAGGGGGGGGTTGGGGAGAGGTGGGGGTGGGATTTGGAAGTTGGAGTGGGGTGTGGGTTTGGGTTGGTTGTGGGGGTGAGGGGGTGATGGGGGAGGAGGGGGTGTATTGAGGTATGTGTTATGGGTGGTAGGGGATGGTTGGGTGTTGAGTAAATTTGGATTAGAGGTTGGGGGGTTTTTTGTGGGAAGGGATGGGTTATGAGTTTTTTTTGGTAGGGGGGGGGTTTTTGGTTTGGGGGGGGGGGGGGTTTATTTTTGGTTTGGAGATTTTTGGTTGTGGTAATTTGGTTTAGGTTGGGTGGTTTTATATGGTTTGGTTTGGTTGTGGTGTGTTTGTTGTTTTTTTGGTAGTGGGGTGTGTGTTGGGTGTTTGTGGTATTTGGGGGTTGTGGGGTTTGTTGGGTGGGGTGGGGGGGGGGGGTTGTTGGGGGGGGGTGTTTGGGGGGGGGGGGGGTGTGGTGTTTTGGGTTTGGGTTGGTGGTTGGGGATTTGTGTTTTATGTGTTTATGGTGTGGGTTGTGTTGGGGGGGGTGGGTGGGGGGGTGGGTGGGGGGGGGTTTTGGGGGGGGGTTGTTGGGGGGTGAGGTTTGTTGTTGTGGGGTTTGGTTAGGTTATTTTGGTGGGGGGGATGATGTAGTGGATGGGGGATTAGAGGGTGGAGGTGGTAATAAGTGGGGGGGGTGGTAGATGGTTATGAGTTTTATTGGGGGTGGGTTGTTGGGGGGGGTAATGGTTTTTTTTTATTATTTTTTGTTATTGTGGGTGGTGGGGGGAGATTGATATTTGGAGATTGATAGAGTAGTATGGGGATGGATGGGGGGTATGGGGTTGGTGTGGGAATTTTGTGGTTGTTGGGGGAGTTTGTGGGAGGGGGGGTTTGAGGGGGTAATTGGTTTTGATTGGGTTTTTTGGTGTGTTTTGTGTATTAAGTAATAGAGGAAATTGTAGTGGGATGTTAGGAGGATGATTGAATTAAGGAGAGGTTGTGTGTGGTTGTGGAGTGGTGGGTGGAGTGGGTTGTATTGTGGGAAGTAGGATGTTAGGGTTATTGGTATAGTATTGGGTAGAATGGGGTTGGGTAGTGTGGGGTAGGGAGAGGGGGGGGTTAGTGGGTGGGAGGTGGGGGGGGGTAGGGGTTATTGGGTAGTGTTTTAGGGGGGGTAGGATGGGGAAGGAGTTTTTTTTATTGGGTTTAATGGTTGGGGGTGGGTTTTAGGTTTGTTTAGGAAAATTGGGGGGGGGATATTAATTAGTGAAGAATGGGGGAGAGGTTTGAAGTTATTGGGGGGGGGGGGTGTTGAAGGAGAAGGGGGGGAATGGAGAGGGTGGGGGGTGGTGGGGGGAGAGGGGGGAGGGGATAGATTAGTTGTGAGGGGATGGGGAGGGGGAGGTAGGGTGGAATGATGGAGGTTGTGGAGGGGGAGAGGGAGGAGGGGGGGGGGAGGGAGAGAGGTATTGGGGGGGGGGGTTTGGGTTGTGGTTATTGGAGGTTTTGGGATTAAGAGGGTATGGGAAGGGGGGTTAAGGGGGTATTGGTTGTTGGGTTGATGTATATGGGGGGGTGTTGTGGGTTTGGGAGGTGTTGGGGGGGGTGTGGTGAGTGTGGGGGGGGGGGGGTGGTTTGTGTGTGGGTTGGGGGTGGGGGGTTGTTGGAGAGGGGTTTTTGGAAAGGTAAGTGGGGTGGGGTTTGGGATAGGGGGGGTTTTGAGATGGGGGTTTGGGAATAGGGGTAAGAGGTTTGAAAGGGGTTTTGAGAGGGGGGTTTGGGAATGGGGGGTGGAGGGGGGGGTTTGGTTAAGGGGTTGTGTGAGAGGGTTTAATAGGGGGGGGTGTTTTAGTAGGGTTGGGTTTGGGTTTGTGAGTTGGGTTTGGAATAGGGGTGGTGTTTTATGGGGGGTTTTTTTTTTTTGGGTGTTTGTGGTTGTGGGTTGGTTTGGGGGGGTTGTTTGGGAGGGGTTTGGGTAGTTGGGATTGAGGTGTTGGGGTATTTTTATGTTGTTTAATTGTGGATGGTGATAGGGGTTTGGTATGTTTTTGTTTGGGGTGGGGGGGGGGTGGTTATTGGGATAAGGTGGTTGATGTGGGGTGAGTTTGGGGTGGGGATGGTGTTTGGAGGGAGGTGGTGGGTATGGGGGGGGGGGATGGGGGTGTGTTTGGTAGTGTTTGGGTGGTGAAGTTGGGGGGGGGGGGGGGTTTTTATGGGGTGGGTTTGGTGGGGGGGGGGGGGGGGGGGGTGTAATGGTTTGTTTGGAGTAGGGGTTTGTATTTGGAAGGTGGGTTGGGGGGGTTGGTGTGTTGGTGTGGGGTTGGTGTTGGATGTTGTTTTTTTTAGGTTGGGGTGGTTGGTTTTTGTTGTGTGGTTTGGTGGTGTGGTGAGGGGGTAGGGGGGGTTTGGTGTAGTTGAGGGAGTTTGGGGGATGGGTTTTTTTAAGTTGTTTTTGGGGAGGGGGTGGTGTTTTGGGAGTTGGGGGAGGGTGTGGGGGGGGGAGGGGTGTGGGTGGATGGAAGGTTGTGGGTGGTTTGGGTTTGGGTTTGGGGGTTTATATGGGGTTTAGGGGTTTATAAGTGGGGTGTGTTTGGGGGGTTGGTGAGGTGGGGGGGGGGGGGTTTAAATTTGTGGTGGGTATTTGGTTGGGTGGGGTGGGGGTTTGTGAGAGGGGGGGGGTGATTGGTGGGTGAGGTTGGATGATGTTGGGGTAGGTTTTGGGGGGGTTGGGGGGTGGGTTGTTTTGGTGGTTGGGGGATTTTTGGTTTGGTTTGTGGGTTGGTGGGGGGGGTGGTGTGGGGGGGGTGGTTGGTGTGTTTTTTGTTTTGGGGTTTGTGAGGGGGTGTGTGTGGTGTTGGTGTAGTATTTTGGTTATGTTTATGGTAGGGGGGGGGGGGGGTTGTATAGAGTTAGGGAGATTAATATTTTTGTTTTTGGTGTTTTGTTTTGGGTGGGGTGGTGTGTTTGTGTTTGGTTGGTGTGGTTTGTGGGGGGGTGGGTGGGGGGGGGGGGGGGGGGGGGGGTGATGGGGTTGGGTTGGGGGGGTTGGGGTGGTTGGGTGGGGTTGGAGGTGGGTTGGGTGTTTTTTTTGGGGTTTTGTGTGGTGGGTGTATATTTGGTATTTTGGGTGTGTTGGTTTGGGGGGTGTTGGGTTTTGGGGGGGGGGTGGGGTGGGGGGGGTGGTGTGGGGTGGGGGGGTGGGGGTTTTGGGTGTGGGGGGTGGGTTGGGGGGGTGGGTGGTTGGGTTGTGTGGGTTTGGTTGTTGGGGGGGGGGGGTGGTTGGGTGTGGGTGGGTGTGGTTTGGTGGGGTGTGTGTGTTGGGGGTGGGGGGTTTGGGGGTGGGGGGGGGGGATTTTGGATTATTGGGGGGGTGGTTTGGAGGGGTTAGTAGAGGGGGTTTTGTAATTTAGAAAATGTTTTTGTTTTTATTTGTGTGTTTATATGGAATTTGTTAGATTTTATTGTTTTTTGTGGGGGGGGGTTGGTGTATAATGGGGTGTTTGGGTGGGTGTGGTTTGTGGGTTAGATGGTGTTTATGTGTGGGGTTGGGGGGGATTGGGGGGTTTTGATATTATGGGGGTAAGGGGTTAAGTATGGGGGGAGGGGGGGGTGGGAGGTGTGTATTAAAAATTTTGGATGTATATATATATATATATATATATATGTAGATTGATATGTATATTATTTATATATGGATATGGGTATGTGTTGTATTTTTTATGTTTTGGTTTTGTAGGGGGTTTTGGGTAGGTAGAATTGGTTTATATGTGGGGGTTGGGAGGGATTTGGTTTGTTGGTGGGGGGGGGTGGTTTGGTTTGGTGGTTGGTGGGTGGGTGGTTGGTGGTTTGTTGGTTGTTTTGGGGTGGGGGTGGGGGTGTGGGGGGGGTGGTTTGGTATGGGGTGTTGATTTGGTGTGTGTGGTTTTATTTTTTGGTTTTGGGTTTAGAGTGGGTGGGGGGGGGAGGGGGGGTTTGGTTTTATGATTTTGTTTTGGGGGGGGGGTTTGGTTTGATTTGTAGGTTAAGGTGTTGTTATAGTATGTATTGAGGGGGGGGGTTGTTTAGTGGTATAGGATTTTATGGTAAGTTGGGATGTGGGGGGATTTGGTAAGTGGGGTGGATTTGGGGGGTTTTTGGGGGTGAGGGGGTTGTTTGGGATGTGAGGTTTATTTTTGAGGTAAAGTTGAGGTGGAATGTGTATGGAAGTGGTTGTTAGGGGTTAAGTAAGATAAAGATGTTAAATGGTTGGGTTGAGCGTTAGTGGGGTTTAGGTTTGTTTGAGGGTGGTGGGGTGTGGGGGGGGTTTGATGTAGGGTGTGGGGAGTTTGGATATGTTTTAGATGGTGGTGGGTTAGGGGGGGGGGGGGGAAAAGTAGAGGGTATGAGGGTGGTAGTTGTAGAGAATGAGGATTTATTTTTTTAATTGGGGTTTTAGGTAGTGAGGTGGAGTGGGGATATTAATTTAAGGGTATTTGGGGGGATTATATGGGTTTGTGGATTATAGGTATGTATTTTTAGGGGGGGTTTTGGGTGTTTGGGGGTGTTTGGTGGGTAGGGGTGGGTGGGTTTGTGTGTTTTTTGGGGTTTTGGTAGGTAGGGGGGTGTTTATTTGGGAATATGTTTGGGTTTTGTGTTAATGTATTGGTGAAGGGGGGGTGTGTGATAGTGTTGGGTTTATTGTGGGGTGGTGTGGTTTTGGGTATGTTGGATATTTAGTGGGTTGATGGGAGGGGAGATTAGGGGATGAATGGAGGGGGGTGGTTTTTTGTGGTGGTTTGTGTGGTGGTTGTTTGGGTTGATTAATGTGGAGGGATTTGGTGTGGTGGTGGGGTGAAATGAGTTGTGATTGGTTTTATTGGGATATTGAGGGTAGGATTTTGGTTTGTTTGGTAGTATGGGGTGGGTATGGGGGTGGTTGTAGGGGAAGTTTGGATAGGGGGGGGGGATTTTGTGGGGGGTAGTGTATTTTTGATTTGTGTGGGGGGGGGGGTTAGTTGGTTATGTTTGATTTGGTTGTTGGGTTTTTGTGGTGGGGTGGTTTTTATTGGGGTGGTGGGGGGGGGGGGTTGTTGATTTTTATTTTGTGTGTGTGGGGGGGTGTGAGGGGGGGGGGTGTTGTGTTTTTAGTTGGTTTTGTTTTTGGGTTGTGTTATTTGGGGGTGGTTGGTGTTGTTAGGGTAATTTAATTTTAGGAGAGTGTTGGTGAGAGGGGGTTGGGTGTGGTAGTTGGGGGGTGGTTGGTGGGTTTTGGTATGATATTTTTGGGGAGGTTTTGTTGTGAGGGTTGTTGTTTTTGGTTTTTTGATTAGGGGTAATAGTGTGTTGGGGGGGGTGTGGGGGTAATGGGGGGAAGGTAGGGGGGGGGGATATGGGGTGGTGGAAGGTTGGTGTTGTGTATGTATTTTGAAATAGTATTGTTGAATAGGTGTTGGGGTTTGGTTTAGTTTTTTGTGGGTGTGTGGTTTTGGTGGGGGTTGTGTGGTGATTGTTTATTTGTTGATTTTATGTGGGGGGTTTGTGGTGACAGTTGAGGGGGGTGTATATTGTGTGTTGATATGTTTTGGTATTGGAATATGAGTTGTGTTTTTGGGGGGTTTTTTTTTATGGGTTTTTTGATGGGTTTATTGTTGATGGTTTGATTTGTGTGTGGTATGTATTTGTTTTTTGAGTCAATTGTGGTTCTCCAGAGCTCGGTTGTGGCGGTGGGTTTGACGGTTCTGCTGAGTTTGCTTGTGTGTGCCTATCAGTGTTGGTGGGGGGTGGGTGTTATTTTGTTTGGGTTTTTGAGGTGGGAGTTGTTTTTTGTTTGTGTATTTGTTACCAGTTTGAGGGATAAAATCCATCTGATATGGATTTGGATGTGTATGAGTTTAATGATTAAATGTTCTTTGTTGTATTTTGTGTGGGTATATGGTGGTTTTGTTGAGGTTGGTTCTTTTGAATATTTAAGTGTTGGGAGAGGAGGTTGAGTGTTCACAATGTGAGTTATGGGTTCTTGGGAGGTATAGAGTTAGCTAGCAATATCGGCCTACCGTGCTAGGACTGTACATGGACTTCTACAAGGACTCCATGTTATGACTATGATTTGACTGTCTCTTTGTTTGACACTTATGTCTGTGCAATGTGTGACGGGACAATGACTATGTAAAAGTGTGTAATGCATGATGACTGGTGTCAGGAGGATAGAATCAAGGGAAACCAGTGGAATGAAAATAATTAAATGTAACTGCATGAGTTTTGGCACACCACGATCCTCTCTGGGTCTGCCTAAATCCCGTACAATTCATCATGTCAATCAATCATATTGAAATCACTTCTTAAATTAAAAGAGATTTTTCTAATGAATCTAAACATTTTAGCAATTTGTTTTAAAAGCAGCTGAATATATAAGATATTTTGGGTTACATATACAGGAAAAATAATATCGACTTTTTGAGATTACCAAAAGACACTTTAGAAGATTCCCTGATGACTCGGAAAGTTGATCGGGGGCGGGTAAACAAATTGTGCTGACATATTATAGGTCTTTCATAATATTGCGGAGTATGGAGTAGTGTATATAAAACAAGGCGGGAGTACGATCTATCTGGGCGGAATACAAAATTCAAATAATTAAGACTGTGGATGTGGGAGAAAGGATTTTAATCAAAAAAGGGAAAACATGTTTTTTATAAGAAAGGTTAAGATTATGGTGAGTGGTGAGGGGAAAGCGCTGTGGGAGTTGAGTGAGTGTGTGATTTGACCAGATTATTTGAAAAAAAAATTAATTTATTAATTGTATTTAATGGAGTTGGTGAATAATGTAGTAAATAAAAGTAAAAATTTTGGATTATAAGGAGAAAGATAATGGTGGTATTTAGAATAACAGAAGAGGCCTAAAAGAAGGGACTATTTTGGGTAGTACTGAGGGGGGGTATGAAAATGGGGTATATTAATAGAGTAAGTGGGGTATAGCTGTAATAGTATGTAATGGGTGTGAAATGAATTTGAGAGTTGTTATTGTGAAGTTTTAAGCAGTTAGGGTTTGAGAGAGAGAGCAGGCGATGAGGTAGGTTTGGCAGGGAGACCGGGGTGGAGTTAAAAATAATGAATTCTCACTTGAACTAAAATTATTTGAAAGCAGGCTTCATTATGATATGTGATATTTATGTATTATGTAGATATGATTAGAAGATCAAGAGAAAAGGAACTGCTTGTTTTCTGAGATGGTAGGAGACACCCAAGAGGAGATGTTTGAGGATGATGATCGTCTCACCGTATATTACATGAGGTTTAGCTTTCATGAATCATATTCAGATGAGTTTGGATTGTGACTAAAAGTGATATAATGTTTAAGGGTGATAGGGGATGGTGGGTTGGGTGTAATGTATAGCGGGTTATTACATGTATGGAATGAGTATAGGTTTGGACTAAGTGTTGATTTACATTTTGTGGGGTGTGAGCGGGGATGTAAATACTCTTAGGGCGATAGATAGATTATCATAAGTTTGTAATGGATAAATTGGAGTAAGAAAATGTGTGTTGTAAGGTAAGAGATGAAGAAAGAGAGATGAGAAGAATAGGGTATTAAATGATCTAAAGTGCAAACTTGTGTTGATGTGTCATTTCGAAGAGGAATAGGGGGGAAGGATTTGTAATAGATAGAGTGTTATATAGGTGTATAGTGGGGGTGGTAAAAGGATTGAGAAATAAAGTATGGGGGTAAGTATGGTGATTAAGTAATGGGGGAAAGAGGTTAGTGTATGGAGGGGATGGGTAGGTAGAAAAATGGAAATAAGGAGGTGTGGGCAGGGATAAAGATGTGGTAGTTGGGTGGTAATGGATAAGAGATAAAGTAATATTAAATGAATAGTATTGGGGTATAGTGTTTGAATTGGGTTATTTAGTAAGGATTTTTAAGTTGTTGGATTTTAAGTTAAGAGGTTGGAGGTAGGAGATGGAGAAGTGATGATAAGTATGATAAATAAATATTTCGAATTTGAAAGTGTATGTATGTAGGAGGTGTGGTATGAAGTAAATGTTAGTAAAGTGAATCGAATAGTTTGATATTAGTATTGTAGGGTATGGGGTTGAATTGAAGGGTTGTATGTTGAGTTGAGGTTTGGTGGGGGGGGTATGATATTATAAGATTTGGATTGAAGTGGTTATGATAATTGTTTAAGGGGTGAATATAATAGTAGCTAGTAGATTGTAATTGTAGAGATTAATAGTAGTGGTTGAGTGGTAATATTTAGGGGAGGAGGTGTTTGGATGGAGAATTGGTGTTGGGGTTGTTTAGTGGGGTTTAGGTGGAGTAGAATATGGGGTGTAAGGGTGTGGTTAAAAGGAGTGTGGGGATAAAAAAGGTTAAGTAGATGAGGGTGTGAGGTTAGTGATGATAGATTATTTGTGGGGGGTTGATTGATGGAATTGTTTGAGTTAAATATAATGATATTGAGGGATTAAGAGTGAATATGTGTGTGAAGCGGAAATTTTAGGATGTAAATTACGGTTTGTTAAGATGTAAGTAGGGGTTTGTTAAGAAGTGGGTTTGGAAAGGGGAAGGTTTGTAAGAAGGTTGGGGGGTGTTGGAGGAGGATTTTTGGTATAATTATGAAGATATTGGGTGAATGGGTGTTTAGTATTTTGATGTGGGGATGTGAGGGGGTATGGTAGTGTAAAGATGGAGAGTAGAAAGAGTATGATATGAGGGGAGGAGAAGGGGGAGTAGGAGGATGGTGTTGGTGATAGAATATGGGTATGGTAAGTGTGGATGGATATTTGATTGGATTAGTGAAGTAGTTGGGATTATGAAAATGTGTAAAGTGGGGATAAGATGTTGTTTGTTTGGAATTGATGTTGTGATTATATGAGTTAGTTTTAGTAGGGGTATAGGTAGTTTGGGGAGTGAGTTGTAGTTTTTTGAAGTTGAGAAGGTATTAATATATTTAATTTGGATTGAATTGGTAAGGGGTAGGATAGGGAGGGGAGAGGGTTTTTTAGATAATAGGGAATTGATAGGAAGGGGTAGAAGGGGGAATTGTTTGGATATTTTTGGGTTTGGTTAGTATGATGGGGGGTGGGGATGGGGGGGTTTTGTGAATATGTTTTATTTTTTATTAATAGTGGATTTAGGGATGATTGGATTTGTGGGTGTTGATTTTTATTAAAGAAGGGTGGGGGGGGGTTTGGGGGGGGGGGTTTTTGTTTTGATTTGTTGTGTGTATAATGGATGGGGTAAGATTTTTTGTGGTGGGATTTATGGTTTGGGTGAGATGTAGGATAGGGTAATAGGGATAAAAATATTTGTGATTTTTATTGTGGGGATGTAATATTGATTTGTATGAAATTGGGGGGAATTGTTTTGGTAATTTTTTGGATTTTGGAGTATAGGGTGGAGGGGAGGAGAATTGGATTTGTTGGAAGGGGGGGGGGGGGGGAGGAGTAAAGTGAATATGGAGATTAAGTATGTGGGGTTAGATATTGATGTTTTGTCTTGATTGTAGGTTAGATTGGTGTAGTTTGATGAGAGAGTGTGTAGGAGGGTGAGAATAATGGAGTTTGTTTGGGAGGATATTTGAGGAGATGGAGTAAATTTTGAGAGGTGGGATTGTGATTTTTATGGTAAGTATGGTGGATTTTGGGGTTGGGGGATATAGGGAGGTGGGATTTTGGGGGGGATGTGTATTTTGTTTTGATATTTGTATGGAAGTGTAGGGTTTATATTTGTGGGATTAATATTAGGGGTGGGGATTATAAGAATTAAGTATGATGGATTGGGGGGGGGGGGGGGGGAAAGGGGGGTGGATGAGATGTGTAGGAATAATATGATTGGGGAGAATGAGGTATGTGGTTGGTGTATAGATTGGTTTTTGGTGTTGGTGAGAGAGATTATTATTATAGGTGGTGTTGGGTTTTTTTGTGGGTGTTTGAGTTAGGGGAGGGGTGGGGAGGTGTTAGGATTAGGGGAATTGTTTTGTGGTTGAGAGGGGATGTTTTTAATGTTTTTTATAATATAAGGTTAGGGAAGGTTTGAGGGGGATAGATATGGGGGGGGGGGGATTGTTGGGGGGATAGATGTGGGGATGTGGGGGGTGGGTGGGAGTAAGATGAGGTATTTATGGGAAAATTTTTTTGGTTTAGGTATTTGGGGATGTTGGGTTGGGGGGGGAGAGGGATAGATATGGGGAGGAGGTGAGGTGATATGGTGGGAAATGGTAGTGAGTTATTGAGAGTTTGTAGGATGTGTGGTTTTTGGTGGGGTGAGATGGGGAGGGATGAATGGGGAAGTTGTGGTAGGGTGGTGTGAGAGTAGTGGGTGGGGAAGTGAAGGGGGAAAGATGGAATGAGATTTATAAGTTTTTATTTAAGTTGGGGAATTGAGGTATGTATTATATGGGGGGTTAGGGAGGTTGGGGGGGGGAGGATGGGGTGGTATTTTTGGGGTTGAGATGGGGGGGGGGAGGGGGGAGTGGTATTTAGGGTAGGGGGTTATGGAGGGGGTAGGGGGGTTTGTAGGAGGGTTTTTTTTTGGATGGGGGGGGGGTGTTTTGTAGGGGTGGGGTATTAGGAGAAGGTGATGAATGATGTGGGGGGGGGGTGGGGAGTTTGTTTTATTTAGGGATTTTATTGTTATTGGGGGGGGTGAGATGTGGGTAGGTTGATTTGGGTTGTGGGGGGGGGGGGAGGGGGGGGGGGGAGGGGTGAATTGGGGGTTTTTTGATAGTTTAATGTGTAAGGAGTTGGGGTAGGGGGGGGGTTGGGTTGGTAATAATGGAAAATTGTGGTTTGTGGAGGGGGATATGGTTAAGTTGGATAAGAATGGTAGGGTGAATGAGGGGGGAGGGGGTTTTTTGTTGAGGGTGTGGTTTATTTATGGTAGGGTAATTGGGGGAGGTATAGAGGGTTTTTGATGGGGGGGTTGGTTGGGAGTATAGTGGTTTATATGAGGGGTGAGGTGGTGGTTAATTTGATTTATGATATTGTTTTAGGTGGAAGATGTTTTAAGGTTTTAGGTGGGTAGAGGTTAGGAATAGGAGATTAATTTTTTTGTTGGTGGGAGTAAGATTTAAAGAGGTAGAAAGGTAGGGGTAATTGTATATGATAGAATGTTGATTGTGTAAATGTTATAGGGGTGGGGGTTGAGGGTGTTGGGGGGTAGTTTTAGTGAAGGAGTAGGTGTTTAATTGGGGTAGTTTTAGAGTTGGAATAGGTAGTTATGAGGGAGTTTGAGTTGGGGAGGAAGTTTTGGTAATTTTTAGGTGATAAGGGGGGATAAGATTTAGTAGTAGGGTTAGGGTGATATGGGGAAAAGTTTTAAGAGGGGGTTGTGAGGAATAAGGGATGTTTATTATATAGTTGATTTATATGTTAAAGGGGGGGTTTTGATGGTAGAAAAGGGTGGTATTTGTTTGGGTTTTAAGGAGAGGTTATTTTGGGAGGAAGGAAGTGAGAATTTAGTAGTGGATGTGATTAATTGATTGGTAGATATTTTTTAGGTGGGGGAGTGGGGGGGGGGGAGGGTTAAAGTTGAGGGGGGGGAGGGATTATGTGAGTTGGTGAAGTATAGGGGAGAAAGGAGTTAAGAAGGGATGTGTAAGAGTGGGTGGATAGTAGGTTTTATGATGAGGGTGGGGGTATTGAGTGTTGTTTAGATTTAGTTTAGAATTTTAGGATGATTGATGATATGTGTATGGGAGGGGGGGTGTTGGTGGGTGTTAGGGTATTGTGAAGAAGAAGAAGAAGTTGGTAAGGGGGTATGGTGGTGGGGGGGTAGGTGGGGGGGGGATGGGGAGTGATTTAAGGGGAAATGGGGTAGGGGATGGTAGGTGTTGGTGAGAGGGTAAGGGGGGAGAAGAATGAGTATAAGATAGAAGAAATTAAAAAGGGGTAGGTGAGGATGAAGGGATAAGTAAGGAATAGGGATAGATAGTGGAATAGGAGGGTATGTGGGAAATGGAGGGGGGGGGAAAGGGATTTAGGGTTGATATAGTGTAGATAGGGGTGATAGAGGGAGGGGTTGGGAAGGAAAAAATGTAAGATTGTAATTTTATTAATAATGATAGGGGTATGGTATGGAGAGATGAAGTTGGTGAGGATGAAAGATAATATAGTAGGGAGGTTGAAGTAGTAGGTTGAGTAGGGTGGTGTGAAGAGAAGTGGGGAGAAAAATTATATTATGAGGGGGGATTTAATAGAAGGGTTTATTAATGTGAGTTGTTAAATGTATGGTGTTTGTTATGTGTTAGTTTAGGGTGTGAGGGGTGAGGGAATTTTTTGTGTTGTAGGTGGGTTTTTTTAGTGGGGTGGTGGTTAAGGTAGGTGAGGTAGATTTATAGAAGAGGGGGGGAGGAAGAAATAGAGGTTTTTTGATGTAAAGGGGAGAGGGATGAGAGTTATGGGTGTTGATTTTATGTTTTGTGTTAGTGAGTTGGTTGTTAGGGATTTGTTGTGTATTGAGGGGGTTGGATGGGTGGGGTTAGAATTTGGGAGAAGAAAAGAAATTTAGAAGAGAGAGAGAGTGAAGAAATTTAATATGTGTTTTTATTGGATAGATTGAGTTGGGGTTGGGGTAGAATGTATTGAGTGAGTTTATAGGTTATAAGGTAAAGGGGGGTGGGGAATATGTGTGGGTTATTTTGGTGGGTTGTTGGTTTTAGAGGAAGAGAGTGTAAAGTTGATGTAATGGTTAAATGGATGGGGGGGGTGAAGAGTGGTGTTGGTGAATTTGGAAGGATTTAGTATTTGGAGTGAGGGTTGGGGGATTTTGTGAGATTTAATTTATAGATATTATAGGATTATAAGGATATGTATAATGGAGATGTGGGTTTAAGAGGTTTGTTTGGGTATGGGGGGGGGGGGTGTGGAATGGGGTAATTTGAATAGGAGGTTGGGTGTATGGGTGTGAAAAATGTAGTAGTAGGATAGAGGGGGTGTTTGATAGGTTGTAGTTTGTGGGTGGGTTTGATATAAGTGTTGGTGATGATGAAGGGGGATAAAAAGAGGAGGGGGTATGATATTTAAGTAGTTGTTAGGGGGGTTGGAAGATTTTGTAGGGGGGGGGGGATTGGGTGGGTGGTTTTTGGTGTTAAGGAGTGTGTGGATAGGAGGGTGTTTATTTGGGGGGAGTTTTGGGGGGGGTGTATGTTTTTTGAGAGAGGTTGGGTTTGGTTGTTTTGTGTGGGTGGTTGGTTGGTTGGGTTGTGGGTGGGATGGTAGTTTATGAGGGGAATTTAGAGTTGGGGGGTGGGTTGGGAGAGATTGGAATGGGGGGGGTGAGGGGGGGAGGGAAGATTTTGTTGTTTATGTAATGGGTGTGTGATGGGATAGATATATGATTTTATGTAGGATATTTTGTATGATTGATGTGATTTATGTGGGTGAAAGGTGTGATGGGTATGAAATAGTAATGTGAGTAGGTGTATTGTAAAGAAAAGGGGGTGATTGTTGATATGGTGATAGATTTGAGTGGATTGATTGTTGGGTTTTTGTTTTTTTTTGGAATTTTTTTTGGATTTTTTTGGTGTTTTATTGTTTTGTGTGATGGTTTAGATGTTTGATGAATTTGATTGTGATGGTGGGGTGAAGAGTGAAGGGTTTTTTTGTTTATTTATTTTTTATTGATTTTTGTTTATTTATTTTGTTTTTATTTATTTATAGTGGGGTATATATTTTAGATGATTGATGGATTTTATATGGTATTTTTAGGTAGGTGAGATTTGTGTTGATTGGGATAGGGTGGTAGAGTGTAGGGGGTGGAGTTAGTTGGGGGGGGGGGGGGGGTATTAGATTAGGTGGGGATAGGTGGTGGGGATAGGAGGGTTTGAGGTTGTAGGGTGGGTAGGATGTGGATAGTGTGGGTTTTAGTGAGTTGAGTGGGTATTTGTGGGGGGGGGGGGTGTGGGGGGGAGAGTGGTGAATGTGAGGTTTATGTATGGGGTTGGAGTTGAGTTTGGAGAGAAGGTGGAGGGATGGTGATGAGGTGGGATGAGGGGGGGAGAATGGAGTGGAGATGGATATGATTGTTTTAGGGGTTATATGGTATTGTGGGATTATTGGGTATAGGAGTGTGGGGGATGGTGGGTGGTAGGGGGTGGTGAGTTTGTGTGGTGGGGATGTGGGGGGTGTGGGTATGATGAGTTGAATTTGGTGTTGATGTATTTATTGAGTGGGTGGATGGGTGGGGGGGATGTGGTGGTGGAGTATTGGGGGGGGGGGGGGGGAGTTGAGGGGAGGGGTTGAGTATAGGGGGTTTAGGAGATTGGTGGTATTTTGAGTAGTGGGGGGGGGGGGAGTGTATATTTGATGATTTTGAGGGGTTGAGAGAGGGGGGGGGAGTTGAGTGAGATGGGTGAGTGATGGTTGAGTAGTATAGATGTGGTAGGGGGGGGATGTGAATATGGATAGATGGTGTTATATTGGTGGGATTGTGAGTTGTTTGAGGTATGTTTAAGGGGTTGGTTAGGGTGAGTATGGGTTGGGTTTGGAGGGGGGTTTGGAAAGGTAATGGGGGTTGTATAGGAGTATTTGTTGAGAGTGGGGGGGGTTTATGAGTGGGGGGTGGGATGGGTGAGTTGGAGTGTGGAAGAGTGGGGGGTTAGAATTTGAGAAGATAGGTGATTTGAGGTGGAAGTGGGGGTAGTAGGAGAGGGGTTGTGTAAGTGTTGTAGAGTGGAGTTGTGGTTAGTGATTTATTTTGGGGTGTTATGGGGTTGGTTAGTGGGTTAGAGGTGGGTTTGGGGGTGTTATTATTTGTGATTTGATTATGGGGGTAGTAGTGGTTATGAGTAGTTTTAAGTATTGTAGGTTAGGGTATGGATTGGGGGGGGAGGAGTGGAGTTGTAGGGAATGGGGGGGATGGGGATATGGGGAGGGGGTATTGTGATGATGATGTGTAGGGGATTGGGAGGGGGGGAGGGGGAGGAATTTGGGATGGGGAATTGTGTGATTTATGTGGAATTTAGTTATTTATTTTTATTTTTTTGGATGTGTGAGAGATGGGTGATAGATGAATGGTGTGGGATTTTTGTGTTTATGATAGAAAATTGGAGAGAGATGGGAAGATGTGAAGATGTGGAGAAATGGAAGAGGGTGGGGGGTGTTGGGATATGGAGGAGATTTTGGGATGGGATGAGGGGGGTATGATGTGGGATTTGAACGGGGGGGGGGGGAGAATGTGGATATGATGAGAAGTGTAAGAGGGGATGGGGTTATATGATGGGGAATGGGATGGGATAGGAGGGGATTGGGGGAGGGGAGATGGAAGGGGTATATAGGGGTTGGGGATGTGGTAGAGAGTGGGTTGGGAAGGGGGTGGAGTAGGTTATATTGGGAGTGGATGAGGGGGGGAGTTGGTTAAATATTATTTTTATTGAGGGTGGGGGGGTAGAGAGTTGGGGGGGGGGGGGGTGATTAGTGGGAGATGATTGGTTGGTAGATATATGTATTTTGAATTTTATGATTTTGGGGGGATGTATTGGTATTGGTGTTTGTATTGTGTTTGGGATTTGTTTATGGGAAGGAGATTTTTTGAGTTGGATTGTGTTATTGGTTTTGTGGGGGGGGAGATGGTGTTTTGGGGTTTTGAGGGGGGAGATGAGGAGGGGAGGGGATGGTGAGTGTGGTTGGGGTTGGGTGGTGGGTGGGGTGGGGGGGGGGGGGGTGGGGGTGGTTGGGGGGGGGAGAGAATTAGAAATTAATAAGGTGGGAGATTGGAATATAGGGGGGGTGGATTAATTAGGTATATAGAGATTATAAAGAGTAGAGAGTAATTAAGAATAATGTTAGAGAATGTGTAAGAGAGGGATGGGGGGAAAAGAGAGAGATATAGATAGATGGTAGGATGGGAGGGTTGGGATTGTTGGGGGATGGAAGAAGGGGGGAGAGGGTGAGGGTAAGGGGAGGGGGGGGGAGGGGAAGGAGGGAATGGGGAATATGGTAAAAGAAATATGGGGTAATGTGAGGTTTTTATTGAAGGGGTTTATAATTGGTGTGTGTGATGGTGGATTGGTTTGGGGGGGGGAGAGAGGTTGGGATTTTTATTGGGGTGAGAGAGGGGGAATTAGGGAGTGGGTTTTTATGTGTAGGTGAGAGGAGATGGTGTATGGGGTTTTTAATTTTAGTTTGTTGGTGATTTAATTTTGGTTTAGATTTTATTTATTAAGGGTTTTATGGGTTTATGGGGTGGATTGTTAGGGGGTAGGGGGGGTGGTTGGTGATTGAGAAGGGGGGGAGGGTTTGTAGAATTTTGGTTGGTGTTTTTAGATTTTTTGGGTTATGGTTGGGGGGGGGGTTGTTATTGGTTTTATTTAGGTTTGATTTTATTATTTGGGTAGAATAGTTTAGGGTGGGGGGGATTGTTTTTGATTGGGGAGGATTGAGTAGAAGATGGAGAGTATATGATTGGATAAGGTGTTTTTATTTTTTTTTTGATAAAGGTTGGTTGGTGGGTTATTGTTTGTTTTGTATGGGATTTTTGGTTTTTTATGAAGTTGGAGAGAGGGAGGGGGGTTATTTAGTATTGATGGTTGATGAGGTTATGTGGAGTTGGGTTTGGTGGTTTTTAAGGTGGTTAGTTTTTTTTTATGTTTTTTTGGAGATAGTTATAGTGTTAGTGATTGTATTGTTGGAGATATTTTGTTGGATATGGGTTTTTGTTTTGGATTTAGGGGGGGTAGTTGGGGGGGGGGATTTTTATGTAGTTGGATTTTAGGAGGGAAAGTTGGGGGGGGGGTTTTAGGGGTTAGGGGGTGAGTTTATATTGGGGGATTTGGGGATTGGTATTTTGGTTAGGTTGTTATTAGTGTTTTGAATTTGGAAATTTGGATGTAGGGGAGGATTGGATAAATTGATGGGGGTGGTTTAAGGGAAAGTATTAATGATTTGTTTGGGATAGAATAAAAAATATATATGATTTTTGTATGTTGGTAGTTAAGGGATTTTGTAGGGGGGGTTGAGTTGTGTTAGTGGGGGGGAGGGTGTAGGGGGGGGGGGATGAATTTGAGTTTGGGTGATAGGGATATAGTGTTATTTTGATAGAGGGGGGAGGGTTTTAGTCGAGGAGTGGGTTGAGTGTGATTTAGTGGTTTAGATTTTGAGAGGGGTTTTTATTTTTGATTAGGGGGTGTTTGAAAGGGAGGTGGGAGATTAGTTGTTTTTAGAGATTTTTTGTTTGTTAGATATTTGAGAGATTTAGTTAGGGTGTGTTTTAGAGATGGAGTAGGGGTTAGAGGGATAGAATTTTTATTTTTAGAAAGGGGGAGGTGGTTGGGTTTAGGAGTGATAGGGTTTGTGGGGGGAGTGGGAGGTGGGATTGGTGATAGGGGTTTGGAGGATGGGATTTGATGGGGGGTTAATTAAGAAGGTTATAGGGAAAGGGGGGTGTTTGGGGGAGGGGGAGGGGTATAATGGGGGTGGAGAGATTTGGTAGGGTTAAAGGGTTAGGAGGAGATTGGTAGGTTTAAAAGTAGGGAGATTTGTAGGTTAAAATGGTAGGAGATTTGGGGGGGGTAGGGTTAAAAATAGATTGGTAGGGTTAAAAATTAGGGAGATTGGTAGGGTTAAAATAGATTTGTAGGGTTAAAATTGGAGGGAGATTTTAGGTTTAAAATAGATTGTAGGGTTTAAGAATTAGGAGGGATTTTGTATTGGGTTGTGGGGGGTATTATAATTTTTTTTATTTTTGGGGTGTGTGAATTGGTTTGTAGGGTATGGTTTTTTGGGAAGGTATGGTTGGGTTTTAAGGTAATTTTAGGGAATTTGAGGGAATTAGAGGGGATGGTGTTTTGTGGTTTGGGTTTTTTATTTTGGGTATGGTTATATTTTATGTAGTTATAGTGGAATAAGAGTTGAAAAGGAAATGTAGATATGAATGAGAGAAAAGGTTTTTTTTATTGATTTTAGAAAGATTTTATTGTTTGTTGTTTATTTATATAAGGGATGGAGAATAATTTGAGGTTGGGTTATTTTTTATGTGGGTTTTTAGTGTTGGGTGGTTGGTGTGTTTTGGTTTAGGGGTAGTGGGGAGGGGTTGTTATTGTGTTTTGGTGATTTGGGGTGTGTGTTGGGGTTTGTTTTTGAGGTTTTTTGGATATTTGTTATGTTTTGATGGGATTTTGGGTGATGGGGTGGTTGGGGTTGTAGTTTGTATATGTGGGGAGTGTATTGGAGTTGTTTGTTGATGTGTTGTGTGATAGGGGGGGAGAGGGTTGTTAAGAATGAAGGGTAATGAAAAAAAAAAAAAGGGGGAGAGGGGGTGTTGGGGAATGGTTGAGAGGTAAGATTTGGAGGGGGGAGAATGGGATATTTTTTAGAGGGGGGTAATTTTAGAGGATATGGGGAATGAGAGAATAATAGAGAGGATAAAGGGTATGGATGGTGTATGGGGGTGGGTGATTGTAATTAGTGGGAGGGTGGGGGGGATGGGGGGGGGTGGGGGTATATTGAGTTGTTTGTTATATGGAGGGTTGGGGGGTTTGGTGTTGTATTTGTGAAAGAGGTTGGTAGATATATTGGGAAGGGATATGATTTGTGGGGGGTAAAAAATTTTATATTTTTTTTGGGAAAGGGTGGAGGTTTGGGGTTGGGTGTGTTAAGGGTAGGAATTTGATATTTAAGGATATGGGTTTTTTATGTATGTTAGTTTGTTGTTATATATTGATGTGGTTGTGTTGGGAGATATGTAGGGGGGGGGTGGGGGAGGGATTGATATTATTTAGGGGATAGGATGGAATTGGATGATTGAATTGGATAATTTGGTGGAAATTGGATGTTGAATTGGGATTTTGGTGGTAATTTGGGTATGAATTGGGGGAATTTGTGGGGAATGTTATTTTGTGGTAGGGGGGGGGGGAATGGAGATATGAGAATATAAGTAGTTGATGAGGATTGGGGGAATTTGGGGAGGGGAATGTGATTGAGAGGGTGGGAGATGGGGAGGTGTTTTTTTTTTATAGGGGGGGTTTTTTTTTTGGGAGAGGGAGAGTTGGGGTATTATTGAAAAGATGGAGGTAATAATAAGGTGTTGGGTATGAGTGATAAGGGAGTGGTTTGGATTATTTTATGGGGGGTTGGGGAATGGGGTTTATATGATAGTTATATGATATTGTATTGTTTGGGGGATTGGTGGTTATTATATGGGTGTAAGAATGATATAGAATATGGGGGGGATGGGGTAGGGAGGATTGTGGTAGTTTATTTTTTGTAGAGGAGGATATGGGTGTTTTGGGTGGGTTAGGGTTATTTTGGGGGGAGATTTGGGGTGTTGAGTTATTTGGGGGTGTGGTGGGTTTATATTTTTTTTTATTTGGGAAATGGGGGTTTTTTGTGGGGGGGGGAGGTGTATGGGATGGGGTGGGATTTGGGGGGTTGGTAGGTGGGTATGGGAAGGGTGGGGGGGGTGGAGATTTAGATTTTGGTAGTAGTGTAGAATTTGTGTTATGGTTGGGTTTGTGTTATGGGTGGGTGGTATTGGGTTTGTTGTTGGGTGGGGGGGGGTGGGGGGTTGGGTTAGTTTTTTTGGTGGGTTGTGGTTGTTTAGTTGGGGTTTGGGTTTTTTGATAGGTAGATTTTGTTAGGTTGGAAGATTATTTAGAGGGGGGAGTTTGTTGAAGTTTATTGTGGTGGGTTTTGTTTTTGGTGGGTGATGGGGGATGGGGGTAGGGGGGTGGAGTGTTGTTGTGTGGTGGGGTAGGTAATGAATGTTGTATGGGTGTTATGGGTGGTGGGGTGGTTAGGGTGAGGGTGAATGGAGGTTGAATGGGAGGGGAGAATTGTGTTTTATGATAGTTTGTAAAGAGTGGGTGAATATTGTTAGGATGAGATGGTGGTAGTATGGGAGGGGATGGGGGGGAGGGGGGGAGTTGGGGGTTGGGAGGGGAAATTTATATTATTATGATGGATGATGGTGTAGGTGTTGGGATTGGGTTGGTTATAATAAGGAGAGGTTAATTGTGTAGTAATTAGTGTAGTGGGGGAGGGGATATGTGGGGAGGGGGGGAGGTGAGAGATTGGAGTGGATGGGGGATATGTTTGTGTATATGTTGTGGGTTAGTGTTATTTATGTATTTTATAGGTGATTGGGTTTGTTGGAGAATATGGGAGAAGGGGTTATTGGTATTTGAGGGGGGATGGTGATGGTTGGGTTGTATTGGAGAGGGGGTGTTATGTTGATGGGAGGTGGGAAGGGGTGGGGGTATTTTGTTTAGGTGATATAGTTTGTGGGAGAAAGGGTTTTATTTAGAGGGAGGGAGGGGGGGGGGGATTTATTGTTTTTAGGTTAGAGGATTTTTATTTGAGGATTGAGTGGTTGTTTTGTTAGGGTGAGGGTATGTAGTTATGGGGATGTTATATTTTGGGGGGGTGGGGGGGGGGGTTTGGGGGGTATGGGTTTATTTTGTGTGGTATGTGGGGGGGGGGGGGGGGGGAGTGGGTATAGTAGGTGTAGGGTGGGGGGGGGGTTATTGTGTTTATTTTTAGGTTGGGGTTGTTAAGGTGTTTTTATGGGGGGTTTGGGGTTTAGATGTTGGAGTGATTGGATGTTAATGTAGTGGGAAAGGGGGGAAATAATGGTTGAGTTTTAAAATATTTTAGTAGGGGGGGATAAGGGGGATTGGTAGTGGTGAGAATGAGGAAGAGAGGGTGTTGTATAGGATGAGTGGGGTGATGGGGGGGGAGGGAGGAGGGAGAGTAATGAGTATTGTTTTATGGGAAGGAGGTAGTTGGTTTAATGAAATGTAGGGAGATGAAGAGGATGGGGGGGGGTTGGGTGGGAAAGGGAGGTATGAGTTTTAGTTGTAGGGGGGGGTATATTTTTGGGGGGGGGGGTTAATTTTAGGGTTTTAAGATTTGTGTTGGGATGAGGGTGATGATATGGGGTATTGAGATTATGAAAAAAATGTGGAATGATGATGGGGTGAGGAGTTATTGTATTATAATGAGAAGAGGTGAGGTATAATGGGGGGGTTATTTGGTGGTATATTGGGGGGGGTATGGTGGGGGTTATTGAGGGGGGTGGGATTGGGGGTATGTTTGGGGGGGTAGTTGGTGGGAGTTGAGGGTATAGTTGTTTAGGTGGGGGGGTTTTATAGATATTTTTGGATAGGAGTGGGGGGAGATATATTTGGATAAGGGTTTTTGATTATATGTGTTGGTAGGGGGGGGATTGATTGTAGGTTAATAATGATAGTGGTTGGGTGGGGTAGTTTGGGGGGTATTGGGGGGGTGTTTTGAGTTTATGGGTGTGGGGGTTGGTTATTGGGGTGGGGGGGTTGTGGTGGGGTGTGGGTGGAGGGGTAGAGGGTGAAGGGTGGGATATAGTTGGGGTGTATTTGGGGGTTGGGGGGTGTGGGATGTTATAGGGGTTATTTAGGGGGGGTTTGGGTTTAAGAGATGGAGTATTGGGAGATGTTAATGTAGGGGAAAGGGGGGGGGGAGTGAGGTTGGAATTGAGTATGGGGATATAAGGGGATAGAGTGGGGTGGGGAGAATGGAAGAAGAGAGGGTTTGTATAGGATGGAGTGGGTGAGGTGAGGGGGAGGGGGAGGGGGAGAAGAGAATGATATTGTTTTATGGTGGAGGAGTTGTTTTAATTGAAATTTAGGGGCTGAGGAGATTGATTTGATGTTTGTGGGTTTTATGTATGATGTATGTATGATGTATAATATATTGGTATGTGTTTGGGGGTGGGTAGAGATAGTTTGTATGAGGGGGTTATGGTTAGTGTGGATTGGGGGGGGGGGGTTTGGTGAGATAATTGTGAGTGGGGGGTGGGTTTTTTATTTTGGGTTGGGATATGGTTTTTTGTTGTTGTTGGGAGGGGGGGGGTATTGTTATATTGGTTGAGGTGTTGGGGTTTTTTTTGTGTTGGGGTGGTGTTGGGGTGGGGGGTGGTTTGGGGTTGGGGTTGGTTTTTGGGGTTGGTTATTATGGGTATGGGGGGGGTGAGTTGGGGGGGGGGGTGTGTGGTTTTTTTGGGGGTGTGGTGTTTTGTTGGGGGGGGTTGTGTGTGTTTTTTTTGGGTTGTTGTTTGGGTATTTGTGGTGGTGTTTGGTTGGGTGTGGGTTGGGTTGGTTGTGGGTGGTTTGGTGGGGGGGGGTGTTTGTGGGGTGTTTGGTTGTTTGGGTTGGGTTTTGGGTTGTTTGTTTATATGGGTTGGTGTTTTTTGATTTTGGTGGTGGATGGATTGTGATTGGGGTGGTTGGGGGTTTGTTAGGTGGGGGAGGAGGGGGGTTGGGTTGGTTGGTTGTGGTGGTGGTTGGAATGGTGGTGGAGTGATTTGATTAGGGGGATTGGAGTTTGTGAAATTTTAGTAATAATGGTTGGGGGTTGATTTTTTTGGTTGTTAGGTTTTTTATTTGTTTTATTGGGGGTAAGTAATAGAGTGGGAGGAGAGGGGGAGTGGGAGGGGAATGGGGGGATGTGAAAGGATGAAAGGAGGGTGGAGGGGAGTGTGGTTTGGTTTGGTGTGGTAGAGGGGGGGGTGGAGGAGTGGGTATGGAGGGGGGAGGAGGTTGGGATGAATAGATTTATTTAATGAGGTATTGGTAGGGATGTGGGAGATATGGATGAGGAGAAAATTTTTGGGGGTTTGTTAGGTTGGGTGGTTGAGTTTTAGGTGTTATTGTGGTTATGTATAGTGGGTTGGGATTAATTGGGGGGTTTTGGTTTTATTTGGTGTGTTGTTGGGGGGGTTGTTTTTATTGGGATTTTTTTTGGTATGAAAGTGGTGGTAGGGGGTAGATTAGAATAGGTATGAATTGGGGGGAAATGTGAATGATATGTGTGTAGGTTGATTGGGTTGGTGTTTGTGGGTAATGGTGGGTTTTTTGTGGTGTTGGGGTAGGGTGGGAGAGGTAGAGGTTTTTGATGGATTTTGATTATATGTGTATGGAATATGATAAGGGTTATATTTAATTGGGGTATATGGGAAGGGGTATGTTTTTGTGTATGAGGTGTTAGGTAGTTGGGATATATTGATTAATTTAGTGTGATTAATTTGGGAAGATGGATTTAATGGGGGAGAATGGAAAATGAGTTTTGGGTTAATGAGGATTATGTTGAGAGGGAGTTATGGGTGGGGATAATGGGGGGGTGTAATAAGTTGTAGAGGGAAGTGAGTTAATGGGTTAAGAATAAGGGATTTTGTTGTGGGGGGATTAATGAGAGTGGAAATTTTAGGGTTGGGGGGTTTTATATTTTATTTGGTAATTAGGTAGTGAGGTGGAATGGTGATGAGAAAGGAAGGAAGTTGTTGAGTGAAAGGGAGATTTTGGGGGATAAAGAAAGGGGGGAAATTGGGGGTGGTTTTTGGGGAAGGGAGGGATGGTGGGAGGAGGGGGGGGGTATGGTGAATTATGGTGGGGAATTAGTTTGTGGGTGGTATGGTATATGGTGATTGATATTTTTTTTATGGTGTATGGGGAGGAGGGGGGGGGGAGGTGTGGGATGGGGGGGTTATGTGTTGGGATGTAGGGGGGGGGGTGGGATTTGGGGGGGTTGGAAGAGGGTGTGTATGATGGGGGTGTAATGGAGAGTGTATTTTGTTTGGGGTGTGGGAGGGGTGGGTGGGGTTTGTGATTTGTTTAGGGGGGTATGAATTATGGAAGGGTGGGTGGGGGTGGGTTAGTAGAAGTTTGGTTTTAAAGAGGGGGGGGGGGGGGGGGAATTGATGGGGGGGGGAGAAGGGTTTATATGAAATTAGGTGGAGGTTTTATTTATTATGAGATTGTTTATGGAAGTGTTGGGTAAGTGTGGGTGAGGGTTGTGAGATGTATATGTTGTAAATGATTGGGGGAGGTTGGATTGAAGAAAGGGAAGAGGAGGATAGAGTGGTGATGGGGGGGGGTTGATGGTTGTAAGGTTGGTGGGGTTTGAGAGGGTGGTGGTTAGGTGGTATTAGATGGATGGATATATGGGTTTAGGGTGGACAGGGAGGATGGGTGGGGTTGTGTGTGGGGGTGGTTGGGGGAGTTATAGGGATGGGTTGGGGGGAGGGATGGTGAAGGTATTGAAGGGGAGGGAATGGGGTGAAGTGTTGTTTGAAGTTTGGTTTTTGGGGTAAGGGGGAGGAGGGATGTTTAGTGTGTGGGGGTTGGGTGAGGGAATTGGGTATGGTAGGGATGGGAAATGAGGAGGGGGGGGTGTATTTGGGGTTGGAGATTTTTGATGGATGTTGGATTTGGGATTGGGGGAGTAGTTGAATATGTGTGGGGTGTGGGTAGGGGGGAAAAGGATTGATTAAATTGATTGTTGTTTTATTTATATGTGGAATGAAATGTGGGGGTTGGGTTTTTATGTGTATATTATTATTTTTTGGTATGTTGTGGATGGGTGAGGAGGAAGGTTGTTGGGGGAATTTTGTATTATTGGGGGGGGGGGGAGTGAAAGAGGTATTTGAAAGAGTGGGTTTATTTTGTGTGGTTATATTGTTGATATATGAGGAGGGGGTTTTTATTTTATAGGGGGGGATAGTTAAGATATGTATGGGATTTATGGTGATGGATGGGATTGTGGTGGTTGTATTTTAAGCTGTTGTAGGGAGGGTAATAGTGTTTGGTTTGTTAGAAGAGTTTTTAGGGTGATTTTGTTATGGGAGAGATTGGATGGGGGGTTGATGGGTATTGAGATAGGGAAGTATTTTGAGGGGGGATGAGATGGAAGTTTGGGTATTTAGTGAAGGTAGGTGTGGAATGTGGGGGGGGTTGGGGGGTTTGTATATATGAATAGTTAGGGTGGTGTATTAAAGGAGTGTTAAGGTAAAAGGGGAAGGTAGGAGGATTGTTGATTTTTGTAGTATTGGATGATTGGGGGGGGGGATGGGGGGGTGTAAAAATTTTTTAATTAAAAAAAGATTTTTATGGGGAGGGATGTGGGGGATAAAGATTTGAATGGGGGGTGATTTGAGGAGGGGTATAATATGAAATTTGGTGAGGGGTGGTGGTGAGGGTAGGGGGGTGAATGGTTGTTTATTTGGTTGGATGGATTTTTTATGAGGTGGTGGGGGTGAGGTGGTATTGGGGGTGATGGAGTAGTTTTGATTTTTGGTATAGGGGTGATTATTGAATTGGGTTAGTTGTAGATTTGTTGGGTATTTTTTTGGGAAAAATAATATTAAGTTAAGGTGTAATATGGGTGAATGAGGGATGGGGGGGGGTAAATTTGGAGGGGGTAAAGTAATGAATTGGGGATGAGTTTATTTAGATGATTAATATTAGGGGAATTAGGAGTGGGAAGTGGGATGTGAAGATGGTTGGGTTAAGTGGGGAGGGGGGGGTGGGTATGGATAAAGGGTAGGAGGGAGATGTATATGAGAGGATTGGGGTATATGGGGGGGTTTTGAGAGAGGGTGTTTTTTTGGTTTTATTGGGTGGTGGTGGGTGTGGATGTGTTGATAGATGGGGATTGGATATTGGGTTTGTTTGTTGGGGTGAGGGGGATTTTTGTGGGTTTGGTGAGTTTGGGGGTTTGGGTTGGGTGTGTAGTTGGGTTGGGTTTGTTGTTTTTTTTGGTTTTGTGTTTTTGGGTATTGGTGTGGGTGAGGTTTTGTGTGGGCGGTGGTGTATGTGTGTGGGGGTTTTGATTAGTGTGTGGGGTTGGGTTTAGGTTGTGTGAGTGTGGTATTGGTGGTGTGTTTGGGGGGGGTGGTGGTGATGGGTGTGTTGGTGGATGGTGGTGGGTTTGGGGTTTTTAGTGTGGTATTATGGGGTGGTTTTTTTGGGGTTTGGTTGTTGTTTGTGGGAGGAGGGTAGAAGGTAGGTTTATATGTGGGAGGGGGGATTTTGGATTGGATTGGGTGGGGTATATATTGGATGTTTTTGATTGGATTTGGGAGTTTTTTAA
Source organism: Knipowitschia caucasica (assembly GCA_964034765.1). Classification (NCBI taxonomy): domain Eukaryota; kingdom Metazoa; phylum Chordata; class Actinopteri; order Gobiiformes; family Gobiidae; genus Knipowitschia; species Knipowitschia caucasica. Next base: position 35,596,072 of record OZ035841.1, read on the forward strand.
TTGTTAGGGTGTGTGGGGGAGTGGGGGTTTTTTGGTTTGGATGTGGGTTTTTTTTAGTAATTTGAAAAGAAAAAGGAAGGGAGGTGGGGGGGGGGGGGAAGTTATTGATTGATTAATTGGGTTTGGGTTGATGTTGTTATATGGGTGTTGTGTATGGTGGTTATGTATGATTGGGGATGTTGGGTGGGTGGTTAAGGATGTATTTTTGTTGGGGGTTGGGGATATATTTTATTTTATTTGATGATTGGTTATTTTAGTATTATGATGGATTGGTGGGGGTGTGTTAGTGTAGGAGTGTGTTTGGGGTAGATAGATGGGATTGAGGGGGAGGGGATGGTGGGAATTTAAGTTGGTAGGTGGAGGTAGAGAAAGTTTATTTAAAGTGATGAAATAGTATATGAAAAGGTGTGGTATAAAGGGGATGATAGGGGGTGGTGTGTTTAGATAATAGGGTGGGGGGTGAGTGTGAGTTTTTGGTTAGGTAAAGGTTGTGGAATTTGTTGTTTTGTGGTGGGGTTGATGAGGTGTATTGGGGATGGGTGGTATTGGAGGATTGTGTTGGATGGGTTGGGATATTGTGATTGGATGTTTTTTTGATATGGTGTTGGTTTTTGAAGGGAGTATGGGATTTATGATAGTTGGTTGGGGATTAATTATTTTGGGGTTTGGAGTGGAGAGTGTATATTGAATGGTTTGTAAGTGGTAGTATGGTGTATTGGATTGGTTATTGGGGTGTAGAATTTGGTTTGTTTTGGTTTTGAGAGAGTTATTGATTTTTTATTATTTTTTTGTTTTGGGGAGTTGAGGGTGGGGTAAGAGTGGGGGTGTGGATGTAGTTTATTGTGGTGTTTTGGTGATTGATTGATGTGTGTTAGTGGTAGGTTTTGTTGTTTGGGTTTTATATGGTGGTGGATTATTTGGGTATGGGTTTGGGGGGGATGGTGTTTTTGAGGGGTTTGGGGGAGGGGGGGGGGTGTTGTGTGGTTTGTTTTTGTTGGTGTTTGAGTTTTGGTGGTTTGGATGATGTAGGTTTGGGTGTGTTTGTTTTGGGGTGTGGGTTGTGGTAGTTGGTAGGGATGTGGTAGTGTAGATTTTGAATATGGAGGAATTGGGTTGTTAGTTGATTAGTATTTGGGGAGGGGGTTTGATGTAGGAAATTGGAAGATATTGAGAGAGGATGTGAGATGGGGGGGGGGGATGTGGAGATTTATTAAGAATGGTGGTTTAGTTGGTTTTAGTTATTTGTTGAAGTTTATGAAAAGGTGATAAATGGGTTGTAGTTAGTGTTGGAGGTTGAATTGAAGAGATGGTGGGAAGTGTGGATTGGTGTGGGGGGGGGGGGGGGGGGGATGGTTTTTAGGTGGGGGGGGGGGGGGAGTTTGAGGTTGTTTGATGGTGGGGTTTTAAGATGGGGATGGGGGTTGTTGGTGTGGGTGTTGGGGGGGGAGTTTGTTATGGTTTGTGGTGGGTGGGGGTATTTATTAATTGATTTTTTGTGGTAGGAGTGGGGGATTTGATGTAAAGAGTGAGAGGGGGTTATTTAGAATGTTATGGATAGTGTTGGTGATGGGGGTGGATAAGGTTGGAAGGGGGTGTTGGAGGTAGTTTTTAGGAAGGAAGGGGGGATGGGTATGTAGGGGAATGTGGTATTTAGATTATTAATAGGGGGGGATAGGTTGGTTGAGGGGGGGAGAGGATTAATTGGGGTTGAGGAATGGTTTTGGTTGTGTTAGAGATAAAATAGGGTGGGTATAGTGAATTAGATAAGGGTTGTATTTGGAAGGTGATGAATTGATATGGAAAATTAGATGGATTGGGTGGATGGGTATGATATTGTATGAGGAGGTGGGATTTATTGGATGATTTTGGGGTTGGTTTTGTTGGTTAGGGGTTGGTAGGGGTTAGGGGGATGGGGGGGGGGGGTGAATTAAAGGGGAGGTGGGAGTTTAGGAGTGAGTAGGTTTTGGATATTATATATTAAATGAGAGTTGGTTTTGGGGGATTTTGGTGTTTTGTGAATGTAATTGGAGTTATTTGAAATGGGGGTTGATTGATGTTTAATTAGATTAGTTTAATAGGGGGTTTTTAAGAGAGGGTGATTTGTAAGAGAGGGTTATATGTTGGGGATTTGAGTTGATGTGGGAGTATATGATGGTTTAATATAAGGGGGAAAAGAAGGATTAGTTTTAAGTTAGTGGTATTGGATATGTGGAGATTAGTTTGTGTATTTTGTATGGTGGGGTTTTTGGGGAAGGAGGGGGTGTGAGATGGGATAGGGGATTATGTAGGGGTGGGGGGTGGATTTGGTGATTATTATGGTTTGATGGGTGAATGAAGGAAGGTGATTAGGGGAGTGAGGGGGGGGGGTTTGTGGGGAGGGATAGATGGGGGTGGAAAGGGTGGTAATTGGGTATTGGTAGATTTAAAATTATGGGTAAATGGGGGAGTGGATAGGAAAATGATGTGTTTTATATGGGGATGTTTAGATTTGATGATATTAGGGGGGGGTTATGTATGTTTGGAAGTGGTAGGTTGGGAAGAAATATGATAATGGTGAGATTGAATTTTTAGTAGGGGGGTGGGGGGGGTGTATTTTGGGGATGATGGGTGGGATGGGTATTTGAGGATTTTAGGGAGGGGGGGGGGGGGAGTGATTTATGTAATTTAGAGTTTGAGGGAATAGTAAGGGGTTGTGGTTTTTATGTTGGATTTTGGGGGGATATAGTAGTGATTGGGTAAGTTGTTTGGTGATAGGGTTGAAGGGGGGGATGAGATTTAGGATTTATGTATTTGTGATTAATAGTTTAGGAATAGTGGGGAATTTTGAGAGTTTGGTGGGTTTTTGGGGGGGGGGTGTAATGAGGGTTGTAGAGGATATGTAGGGATATGGTATGTTTTTATGGAGAGGAGGGGGGGGTGTTAAGGGGGATTGTAAGGTGGGATGAGTGTGGATATGGTTGGGGTGGAGTGTGGAGGTGGTTGTGATTGTGTTATGTTGTTGATGGGAAAGGGAAATGGTTGTGAAGTGGGGATGATTTTAAGGGGGGGGGGGGGGTTATTTTGTTAGGGGAGTGTGAGGGGGGGATTGTGTGGGGGGTTATGAATTTTGGAGATGATTTAGTTTTTTTTATTTAGGGGGTGGGATTTGTGGTTATTTTATTTGTTGTTGTGGTGGGGTAGGAGAGAGTGTGATGTGGGGTGGAAATTTGTTTTATAGGGATTTGATGGTGGGGGTGTGGTGGTGGGGGGGGGGATGGGATTGGTTTTTTGGGTTTGTAGTTTAGTGTTTGGTGTGGGTGATTGGGGTTTGTGTTGGAGGTTTGGGGGGTGTTGGTATGGGTTAGTTTATTTAGGGGGTTTGGTTTGATGGTAAGGATTTATTAGTATTAGAGATAGGAAGGTATATATTATAGTGAATGGGGGTTGGGTTTAGGGTGGTTTAGATAGATTATATGTTAGGTGTTGTTTTTTTTTTGGTTTTATGGGTTTATATATTAGTTGTGTTTTGTGGTGTGGTATATGTATGTTTATGGGTAGAATTTTGGTATTGGTTATAGGGTGAGGGTTGGATGGAAATGATTGAATTGGGTAGGGTATTGTATGGATTATTAGGTAGAGTATATTTAGGTGTGTATTGGGGTAATGATGGTTTTAATGAAGATAGATAATTTAGGAGTGAGTAGTAGGGATTTGAGGGTTATATAAGATGATGATGGTGTATTATGGGGTTAAAGAGATTAGAGGAGGGGTGGAAAATATGGGGGGAGGGTGTTTGTATATTTTGGGTGGGTTATTTTGGGGTTATGGATATGATGATGGGTTTAGGAAGTTAATATGGGGGGTGGGTATGTATGGGGTAGGGGGAAGAGGTTATTGTATGTATTGTATTTATTGGGGTGGAGGGGTGTTAAAGTGATATTATGTTGGATGAGATTGGTAGGTTATTTTTTTAATGTTTGATAATTATATGGATTTGGGGTTGATTGTGGTTTATATTTTATGTTTTTGTGTTGTTTATATATATTTTTTTGGATATGTATAGGGTTGTTGAGTTTGGAATGGTGATGATATATGGAAGGAGGGGGGGGGGGGGTATATTAGGGTAGTTAGGAATTATTTATATAGATGATATTTTTTTTAGAGGTTTTTAGTTTAATATGTGGTAAATGGGGGTTTTGGTGGAAGAGAAAAGGATAGGTAGGAGTTGTTAGTGTAAGTTGGAGTAGTATGGTGGAAATGGGGGAGGGGGAGGAGGATGGTTAGAGGGGAGGTTATAATAGGGGAGTTTTTGTGGTATGAGGTGAGAATATATGGGGATGGGGTTTGAAAGGGTTGAGAGAGGAATGAGTAGGTTAAGATGTGATTTATGAGGAATTAATGGATGAAATTGGAATGGTGTGAAGTTGGGGTTATGGGTTGTAGTAAGTTTAAAGGGGGGGGGGGGGGGGATGGTTATTTGGGGGGGGATATGAGGGGGGGAGGGGAATGGTAGTAGGTGATGGGGGGTGAGGAGTTGAAAGGAATTTTTTTTGGGTTTTGGAGGGGGGGGGGGGTTTTAAGATTGGGTTGTTGTGGGGGGGAGGGGTTGAGGGATTTGGTTGTGGATGTTAATTATTATGTGTATGGGGGGGGGGGATTTGGGGGGTTGAGGGTGTTGGTTTGGATGGTTAGGTGTGTTGGTGGTGATGAGGGTTTAAAGAAGTGGATAAGATAGGTATGTTTATGGGTTTTTTGTGATGGGATGGGGGGGGATTTTGGGGGGGATGGTTTATGTGGTGGTGTGTATGAGGGAGGGTTTTGGAGTTTTTTGAGTTGGTTGATAGTGGGGTGTTAGGTTTGTGGGGTGTGGGGGGTGTTTAATTAGGTAGGGTATGATGTAAAGAGAATAGCAGTGCTGAAGGAATTGACTAAGAGTACCACACTTGATCGCTTCAAGAGAGCACAGAAAAGAAAAGAAAAGTTTGCTACCCACAGCACCCTATCGTTAACAGAAAAAAAACCATCAAACTGTAGTGTGATCAACATGCATCTAGTTTGCTCCTAGATCAATGACCAAAAATTATCTGAATTTGTTTGACACAACACTTGAAATTTAAAACTAACAAATTGCAGTCGATTTTGTTTATGCAGACATATATATAGTAGCAAATTGTGTTTATTGCTCTTATTTTACACTGCAGTAAAACCGTACCTGCAGATAATGAGCTGCATTTCCAATGCACAGTTAAGAATTAAAAGATTCCATATTGCAATGAGGTTGTGTACAACAATTGATACAAGCACCTTGTGAAATAGAATGTTGTCCCCCATATGAAATACATAAATAAAAAATACATGTTGATTTCTAATGACCAATTTGAAAAAGTAGTACTTGGGAGGTTAACTGCTACAAAAATGGTAATCTGTGTAAAAATACAGATTTTGCTAACAAATGTATTTTCCTTGAAAACAAAATTACCTCCTGTATGAAAAAGTCATTGCATCTACAAAGTAACTAGTCATGCAGATTTTTGTACATAATGCCTAGCCTGGAAATTCTTGGTAAGATGGTATTTATAGTACAAAACTAGTCTACTGGTCGCTGCTTTCTAGTCATAGTCGACTATTATGACTTATCGTCCCAATCCAACTCAATACTAAATATACTGCCGTTTAGTAACACCAGGAAGCCGAGTGAGTGAGTGGTTGGTGGTGGTCGGAGGGGCCGATGGCGCAGACTGGTCGCCTCGCTTCAGTCAGTCTACCCCAGGGCAGCTGTGGCTATAATAGTTGCTTACCACCACCAAGTATGGAGTGAATGAATAGTGCAATGTTAAGCGTCTTTGAGTGTCCAGAAAAGCACTACATAAAACTGATGCATTATTATTATTATTATAAATATGAGGCCATGACTTAAAATTTCTGTGATCATTTGCAAAATATATACCTTTTATCTATTTTTTTCAGCACCATCCACTACTCTAGTATCACGAAAGGAAAGGAAGGTGAAGAAGCAACTGGAATTTGAGGAGACAAGTGTCCCAGAAGAGTTGCAACAAGAAGTGTCAACACCCTGCATGGAAATGCAAGACCTGCAGCAGACGGAATTAGGCATTGACAAAATCAGCAATGATTCGGTCTCCACCATCATAATACTAAATACACCTGAAACAAAAGAAAATGAAGAAAGGGAAATAATTTTATTTTTATACATTAACATATCACATCTAGGAGAGTGACAATTGACCAGAGCAAAAACACTGACAAATTGCAAGTAAATGATACAAATGTTTTCATGTCAATCTTCACGTCTTTTAGTATTTCTACTTATACAATGTCTAATAAACTATTTCTCATTAGAAATGTTAAAGTCTTGCTGTTGTCGTTAGACACTACATATATAATATAATAAAATGTAATCTGATGACTGGTTATTGCAAAAAATAACCGGTCATAAAAAGTGTGAATAGAGGGTATGCCATTTTACTTTAAAATTTAAATAGAAATGTAATCTCAAATGAATGGACACATTGAGGGGCAAATCAAAGAATAACAAAATAATACCAATGCCATGCCACTGTTTTCTGTTGCTATGTTATGACATCGCTATGCATAATGGTCGGCAGCTCTACACCGATAAGCAACAATGAAATGCACTAGTTGTGTGGGGAATAAGTGGAATTTCTGCAGTTAGCCTTTTTTGGCTTTTGAAAAAAACTGTCCCTCACTTACACTGTACAAGCTGTGCCACTGACAGACTGAGCTCATTACAGCCACATTGTAACAGAATGCTTTTGAATGTCATAACATAGTTAATGTTATCGATGCTTGATGGGTATTTAAATATTACTACAAGTGTAGGACACATGGTATGTACACATGGTGTTCATACCAGGGGACTTGATGAGGTAATTGTATATGTCTGGATACTCGAGCCTGGGCCATGCCTTTGGGTTGTTTTCCCAGGACTCTGCTGGATGCCGATAGGGACAAGATTGTAAACCTACAAGCGACAGCTTTCTGTGGTACCTTAGCCTGGCCTTTGCCATCCGTAAACTCCGGTCAAATCTTTTTTTCCCGGGATGTACCCTCTGTACGAAACAAGTACGAGGGTATGGTAAAACCAGGCTAGTGGTACCTGGTCAATGCAGGCGCTAGGAGACTGTCAATATACTGATATGACATGCTGCAATAGAAGAAGAAGATCTGTATTCATATAGTGCCTTTCACAGACATGTAGCTAGTCACAAAGCGCTTTACATGAGTGTTTAATCTCACATGTATGGAGTGAATGTAAACTAAAACTGGCGATTATAAGTGTAAAACTACAACTGAAAAAGGTGGTCCTCTTGTGGCTTAAGGTGCAAGAACAAGAGGAATGACATTTGCGTTAATAAAATAAGGTTTATCTGATATTTCCAACAACAGTTAGACATTTCTTTATTGTTACTATGACAACAGCTACAATGGAAATAGATAGGAATTTAGATTCCTGCCTCCAGCTAAGCAAGCCCTGAATGTTTACACCACCAACATACATTCGCATACACAGATATCATTCATCAATAATTCAAAGTTGTCCGTTAGTATCCATAACTGACATAATCCACGGCAAAACATATGTAAATAGATACCTTTTGGATTCGCCTTCGGTTTGTTTTACCCTTCAAACATGGCGGCGGTTGGTTGCTACGCAGGTCACATGATTCGTGACGTAACGCCGACCTCGAGAATAGGTGTACTCTCCATAACTCAACAGAAAAACTGCACCAACAAAAAAACGTGAGGCAAAATTTAAATAGTCCTGAAAACAGCCTCAAACTACAGTCAGATTTTTGAGTGTAGAAAAAAAATAACTCATCAAACAAAACACGTATCAAAAACGCCTCAAAACATGTTTATATGTAAAACAAAGTCATTCAGCAGTAATGTAAACACCATTCAACCTCATCAATGGCAAAACTCGAGGGCATCCAACACAGGTACAGATCACTACCACCTCCTCCAAGTCGCAACGGGTCCGAGTGGAGCTCCGCGGGCGCGCGCACCAGTCCACGCGCGGCCCCGATGTGTGCAGGGGAGAGGCGCACGAGCGGCCCCGAGTTGAAGCGTGGGAGGCGGGCAGACAGCGGCGGTAAGACCCGCTGAATCCTGGATGTAGCTCCCGCGCGGCCACAGCTCTGAGGCGTCCACAGGCTAATCCCCTGCTCGATGTCGCCACAGAAAGCGGTCACGGCACCAGTGTAACGTGGTTGACTCTGCGTTGTGTTGTGAGTAGAGTAACCGCCAGGAGACAGGGTAGTATAACAAGTTCTTTATCTGTGCAACACACAAAATGGCTGGTCAGCCTTGGACCTGGGACACCGCAAACGAGCAGCAGCTAGTGGGGTATACATTTTAAAAGGTTAACATTCCTATATGTACTGAACTGCAATCAAATTTAACTAAACATTGACATTTTCAAGTTTACAAGCATCCCACACAGTCATACAATTGACAAATAAACATACAAATGCAACTTTAGCAGACACACCAATTTTGTGACCTTACCTCGGCTTGCTTATAGTGAAAATGGCGCCGCGCACATTTTTCCCCAAGACTTAAAGGATCTGTCACCCCAAGAGGGCGCTGTTCCACTATAATACAGTGTCTATAACAAGTGGAATACAATACTTTTACCTGTTACACTCGCCTTGCACTGATGAGGTAAACTCTAGGCCTGTGTGAGACACACTGTGGGCCTCACTGTAGGCCTCAGTGTGGGCCTCACTTTGGGCCTCACTGTAGGCCTCATGTATGAAACCTGCGTACGGCCAAATCAGGGTAAATGAGGCGTACGCAAAATATTACACTTTTCCGCATTTATCTATCTGGACGTGAGCGTACAATACGCAAAAAATAAACGCCAGGTCTGGAGGTGGTGTAAATCTATACGCTGAACTCAACCTTCGGCACAACACGCATGAAATTCAAGATATGTACAACAATAAACATATTCCCTCTGGCAAAATTATATGCTGTGTTTTCATTGAGGATCATGTTTCAAAATTTGAATTTGCGCATCAGAAAAAGTCTAATGGAAACACGCAAACTTCGAATAAATCACAGCTCATGAGGACCCTATATTAAATCTGACTTGTGTGTGTATTATTTTGATCTGTATGTTTTTAAAATGTGAAGCGCTTTGTGATCCTGGACAGTGAAAGGCTCTATATAAATACACTTTACGCAACAGGGATGTGTGACCTATTGCTGTGGCAGGCTCTGCGCTGCGTAATTACGCACGGCTATTTGTATTCCTCATTCACATCTAAAGCAATGTGTTATTTCATTAGATTTGTGTAAGCCTCACACAGACACACACCCCAATAACGCATCGATGGTATTGCTCACTCAAACGTCTCACTGCCCTGTCCAGAGTGCGCAGCGAGTGCCGTGAGAGGTCGCGCCACATGTGCAGAAGTTTTGGCTCCAGAGTTTCTTTGTGAAATCTGGACCGCAAACGCTCTCTGAAGTGTACAGTGCCTCAATGCGCACTTCTACCCCGAGCCAGGCTGCGTCCAAGACGCTGCAGACGCTTCATTCAGAGCCACCGCTGCATAATATATATGAATTCATTCATTCATTCAATCAATCTATATTTATTCACTTCTACAATTCAATAAGGATTTTTCTAATGTATCAAAACATTTTGGCAAATTGCGTAAATGGAATATACACCCAAAATATACACCTTTTTCAACGCAAGTTTCATAAATGAGCTTGTGTGTATGTGCGCGCGTGAGTGCGTGTGCGTGCGTGTGTGCGTTTGAACCATATTCTTTGAAACCCCAATTCCAGTTAGCCCTTGTAGTTTGCAAGCGAATTTGGCCTACTTACTAATCTGCAGGCCTACCCAAAATTGCAAACCTGGCGCCGATACTGTTGCGAGGATGAACGGAGGGAGATATGTTTCCAAAAAGAAAAGGTGGTGGAGCTAATTTTACTTTTCTTATCTGCAACACGTTCTTATTCTGAGGTGGTAGGTTGTAAAAATGTAGTTGGCTACTACAATGCGAGATTTACAAGGCTTATAATATAAAGTATTCAGTAGCCCTAGACTAGTTATGAGCGAAAGCCGCTTGTTGCTCCATTATCCGCGCGCAGCAATAACATGTCTATGAGCGAGGCCCGCAGTCGGGGAACACCGGGCCCTCCGGCGTTTGGAAGGTCCGATGTTCCCCGGGTCCAGTGTTCCCCGCCCCGGGGAACTCCGGACCCGGGGAACTCCGGACCCGGGGAACACCGGACCCGGGGAACATCGGACCCGGGGAACATCGGGCCGACCCCCTGCTGCTGTGAAGAGCTCTATAACAAATTGTAATTAAATATTAGAATATATTCTAATGTTTAAATTAATAAATTTGGACGCAAAACTAATGGTATTCTTTTACTTATATATTGTGTTAGCAGTGCATTGCTTTAGTGCCATTTCATCAGTGATTGTTGTACAGCTTACAAGTTGCGCTAATACTAATGTTAGCATACGTATCAGATTGCAAATACAACTAGGTGGCTCCGTGTTATGAGAGCGTAGGGGAAATGAGAAGCCATTGAGCGAGTTGGGGAGCGGTGCTAAACATTCAAACATTGCAGAAACGGGTATAGCGCCTTTAACTATTTATCATTTATTTATTGGTTTGGAGGTTAAGCCACTTAAACTGTATAATCTTGTTATGACGGGTGATGCTGTGATGGACTTGTTAAATGGAGTATATTCTTCATTCATGATTTAAAGCTTGTGGGAGCCAACGTTGAAACCAAAGGAAATGAATGAACTGTGTAACACCATCCCTGTTTCCAGCTCCTCGCTCTCAAAACTCCTTGTTTCTATCACTACTTTTCACCATAGACTATAAATAATAACAGATGTAGTCATGTCTACATCCGTTGGGCGTGACTACATCCGCCTAACGGATGTACCAACACTTTAGTTTGAGCGGCTCCCGCAGCCATTTTGGGGCTTTTTCAAAATGGCCGCGGGAGCTGGAAAATGTGAAAAAACGCATTTGCGCATGCGTTAGCCGGTACAAGCCCCATTCATTTAACAAGTGCGTTCTAAAGTCCAAAGAGGCAAAACTAGACTGGTCCAAACAAAAAACTCCCCTCAGCATTGACACATCTGGAACGTAGTGTTAAAGTGGACATATTGTGTTTTCAAATAATAGATTTTTACATCTAAATCATTAATTTGTGGCCTATATAAAGCGTAACTGCAATGCCTGGGTCTGAGTCTCATTATTTGTAGCTCCACGGGCCTTTCTTCTACACCTGTTCTGAGGTGCGTCTGAGAGTAACCTGTTTTGGTGCTGTCTCTTTAAATGCAAATGAGGCGCTTTTGACCACGCCCCCATCCAGGTGACACTGGTTCAACTCCACCCCGAGCGGCCATTTTTGTAGTTTCTAAGCACAGATACAATTATCTCATAGAAACTTCTCATTACATCGCAAACATGAAGCAGGCCTTCCTCATTGACTGAAAGCAAATGTTAAGTTTCATTCTTAGTCCAGTCTTATTATTGACTCTTCTCTTTTTAGCTTTGGGATCCATGCGTACAGTCTATGATGCTCACACGCCAGTTTGACAGACACGTTGACAGAAAATTTTAAATTGAATATTACTTATGCACAATTTTACAGTATTTAAAAACGTTAAGAACGTTTTTCCTTCTACAGAAGGAAAGAGACGCATGCGCCTCCGGAGCCGCAGGTTGCCGACTCCTGGTTTATACAGTATGTGGAAGCAAATACTGTAGAGGATCAGGATATGTGCAGTTTCAACAATAAAATAAAATGCAATAGTCTACATTAAAGAGAGTAATGAACATGTCTCAGAGTGAGGGAGGTGGACACAGACAACACTATTGTTTGTTACAGGGATGAGAATTGGTCAAAAAAGACTGAAATGCATATTGTCAGCCATTTGCTGGCTCTAAATCTGTTTAATTTGTTCACAACATTTTACTTTTGGGCTCAAACATGAACTTTTTATTCAATGCAAAATGTAGGTATCAGAACTTTATTTAGGGCGTTTAATGGCGCTTCGAGAGGAGAGGGAGACGCGGACTGTTTCCTGCAGCAGTGTATTTATTGGGTGCACAGATTACTCAAAGACACGCATGGTCCTGTGCGCGTTTATGGGGTTGGGTACATGGCCACGATGAGGCTGCGCGCTCAGCCACAACACGGTGGAGCGGCTGCGAGCGGCTGGACGCTCACAGCCTCTCGCAGCCGCTGGACGCGGAAGCTGCTCATTACAAAGCGGCCGCAGATGCCCCGGAACACTGCGGCCGCTGAGGTGGCGGAATCCCGTTCGAGTACATACAGCAGGTGCCCCGCGGATACGCGCGCCCCGCTCCAACAATTCTCAACGGATTTACACTTCTCATAAACATGTGTTTTGTATGAGGCAGACAGACCGGCCCAAATATGGGCATAGGCCCTTTGGGCATTGCCCGGTACGCCCGATGGCCAGTCCAGCCCTGTGCGCTGGCATCCTTGAGCTTTGACTACAAATTAAGTGATGCACAGTAGAGGAGGGCTGGGCCGAAGTGTTTTGTTAGACGCCCATGCCCTTATATAGCAGTCTCGCTGCAAATACTGTGACGTCATAATTCTAAACACGTAATAGAGAATGGCAAAATCAGAACGGGTTGAAAAATCTTACCTAAGAAGAATATGAATTGTTCTCTGCAACCCATGAAGAGACTGATTTCAACTTTTTTGCACTTCTAGAGGCTCCAACTATACAACATAAGGCATTTAAGGCACAAACAGTGGATTTTTCATGATATGTCCCCTTTAAGCCAAGAGCGACTCTTGGACAAGCCCCGGCGAGCCAAGATGGCGCCCTATTCAAATGAATGGTTGTGCTCAGTGGTGCTTTGTGACGGCATGGGGGCTGAAAGATTAGCGGAAGTCGCCTGGAACTCGCAAAGATCTATGGGAAACTCTCAAAGATCTATGGGAAACTCTCAAAGATCTATGGGAAACTCGCCTGTATTTGGGCATCGTCTGGTCCTCCCGGTTCTGTGCAGTGGATGATCTCCCATAATGCATTGCCCCAAACACACGTGTGTGGGTCTCACACCGGGTCTCACGCACGTGCACAGAGGGGCTTGGCCACAATCATCTCCACTGTCTTCTGGGCGTTCAGCTCCAGGTTGTTACCACTGCACCAGGACACCAGCCGGTCCACCTCCCTCCTGTAGGAGACACCAGGACACCAGCCGGTCCACCTCCCTCCTGTAGGAGACACCAGGACACCAGCCGGTCCACCTCCCTCCTGTAGGAGACACCAGGACACCAGCCGGTCCACCTCCCTCCTGTAGGCGGACTCATCGTTGTTGGAGATGAGTCCAATGAGGGTGGTGTCTTCCGCGAACTTGATCAGCTTCACGGAGTCGTGGCTGGAGGTGCAGTGGTTGGTGTACAGGGAGAAGAGCAGGGGAGAAAGAACACAGCCCTGTGGGGCTCCTGTATTTATAATCCGAGAGTCCGAGACATTCTTCCCCAGACGCACTCGCTGCTTCCTGTCCGTCAGGAAGTCAGTGATCCACCTGCAGGTGGAATCGGGCACGTTGAGCTGGGAGAGCTTGTCCTGGAGCAGGGATGGCAGGATTGTGTTGAAGGCAGAGCTGAAGTCCACGAACAGGACCCTGGCGTAGGTCCCCGGGGAGTCCAGGTGCTGTAGGATGTGGTGGAGGGCCAGGTTAATGGCGTCGTCTACAGATCTGTTGGCTCTGTAGGCGAACTGCAGGGGGTCCAGGAGGGGGGAGGTGAGGGACTTGAGATGGGAAAGAACCAGGCGTTCAAAGGACTTCATGACGACAGACGTAAGTGCTACAGGTCTGTAGTCATTGAGTCATGTGATCCTGGGCTTCTTCGGGACGGGGACAATGATGGAGGATTTGAAGCAGGCCGGGACATGGCAGGACTGCAGAGAGGTGTTGAAAATGTCCGTGAACACAGGAGTAAGCTCACTGGGGCAGTGTCTCAGAGTGGCCGGAGACACGTGGTCCGGGCCAGGAGCTTTGCGGGGGTGCAGCCTCAGGAAGAGTTGTTTAATGTCTTTAGCGGCTATTGTTAGGCTGGGGGCAGGGCTGATGGGTGGGTCGTTAGAGTAGTGGGGGGTGGGGGAGGGAGAGGTGTCAGGGGCAGCATCAAAGCGACTGAAAAATAAGTTCAGTTTGTCAGCTAGCTTGTGGTCGTCAGCACAGGGGGGGGCTTTGGGTTTGTAGTTGGTGATCTCCCGTAGGCCCCTCCAGACAGAAGCAGTATCGTTGTTACCAAACTGCTCCTGTAGTCGTTCTCTGTGCCGGGACTTGGCACCAACATCAGAGATGTGCTGTGACCATGAGTGTGCTCCTTGTGTTGCAAGTAAAAATGGATCCTTGTCTGTTGTATTGTCTTTGTCCAGGCACTGTAGTTTTGAACTAGCTTTAACAGTATGTAAAAGGAATCAGCCAATCCGCTCTCAGTATTTAAAAGATGTTTTCTCATAAGATTATCAGCGTGTCGTGATTTGTTCAAAAAATCTTACAAAACTCTTTCTGTTAGAACAAACAAAATGTATTTATGGAACTCCAGCTTTAAGGTCGGTCTGCTGCATGATCAGGAAATAAATATTGATAGCCCTTAATTATTAATTTGGTATTTTAAACAAAGAAAAAACAGTTGTTTAATTCAAGTGAATTTTTGAAAATTAGAATAATTTTCTAAAGCTCTTTATATAGTTCAAGTTAAAATATGAAGCCAGTCAATGATAGGTATGAAGCATTATGAAACAGTATGATGCAGTATGAAGCAGTATGAAACATTATGAAACAGTATGAAGCAGTATGAAGCAGTATGATGCAGTATGAAGCAGTATGATGCAGTATTAAGCAGTATGAAGCAGTATAAAGCAGTATGATGCAGTATGAAGCAGTATGATGCAGTATGATGCAGTATGAAACAGTATGAAGCAGTATGATGCAGTATGATGCAGTATGAAGCAGTATGAAGCATTATGAAACATTATGAAACAGTATGAAGCAGTATGAAGTAGTATGATGCAGTATGAAGCAGTATGATGCAGTATGAAGCAGTATGAAACATTATGAAACAGTATGAAGCAGTATGAAGCAGTATGAAGCAGTATGATGCAGTATGAAGCAGTATGATGCAGTATGAAGCAGTATGATGCAGTATGAAGCAGTATGAAGCAGTATGATGCAGTATGATGCAGTATGAAACAGTATGAAGCAGTATGATGCAGTATGAAGCAGTATGAAGCAGTATGAAGCAGTATGAAGCAGTATGAAGTAGTATGAAGCAGTATGAAGCAGTATGAAGCAGTATGAAGCAGTATGATGCAGTATGAAGCAGTATGAAACAGTATGATGCAGTATGAAGCAGTATGATGCAGTATGAAGCAGTATGAAGCAGTATGATGCAGTATGAAGCAGTATGAAGCAGTATGATGCAGTATGAAGCAGTATGAAGCAGTATGATGCAGTATGAAGCAGTATGAAGCAGTATGATGCAGTATGAAGCAGTATACTTTGGCCTGTTCTGGAAGCGTCACGTGGCCTATCGTCCAGATGGTCTGCACCCGAACAGATACGGTACCAGTTTGTTGACGGACTTCCTACGCCATGTTGTTCAGTGCTCCCCGAGGGGGGCGTGACTGTTTACATCTGAGGCTTCTCGGCCCCCACCACCCCCCTCCTCCTCCTCCTTACCAGCACCGGGCTGGATTACTGCAATGGCCTGCTCACAGGTATCTCCAAACATGCAGTAAAACAGCTGCAGTACATTCAAAATGCTGCAGCCCGAGTCCTGACTAGAACCAGGAAGTACGACCACATTAGTCCGGTCCTCAGGTCCCTGCACTGGCTTCCCGTGGCCCAGAGGATAGACTTTAAAGCAGCTCTCCTGGTGTACAAGTCTCTCCATGGCCTCGCACCAAAGTACATCCATGATATGCTAGTCCCATATGAACCAGCCCGGACTCTGAGGAGCGCAGGGACGGGACTCCTGTTAGTGTCCAGAGTCAGGACTAGACAGGGGGAGGCTGCTTTTCAGATCTATGCAGCTAAAGTCTGGAACAGTCTTCCTGAGGATGTGAGACTGGCTGCCTCTCTGTCAATGTTCAAATCCATGTTAAAGACTTTTCTTTTTTCCTGTGCATACAACTAGAGAATTTTATCTTTTTAACACACCTTGTTATTTATTGTTGTAACTTTTTGTGTTTTTAACTATTTTATTGTTTTTAATTACTTGTGTGATTCTTATGTTTTTAAATTACTTATGTGATTTTAATGCTTTTTAATTACATATGTGTTTTTAATTGTATTTTAATGGTGATGATTTGTGCATTGTGTGGTGTGGACTGTGAGGCGCTTTGTGTTGCCCTGTGCAGGAAAAGCGCCCTATAAATAAAGATTGATTGATTGATTGATATGATGCAGTATGATGCAGTATGAAGCAGTATGAAGCAGTATGATGCAGTATATGAACCGAAAGACAAGTTTCAAAAAGAGTTTTATACTTCATTGTCCCGTCTCAGTTGGTAGAGCATTGGCCTTCAGGCCTGAAGGTCGTGGGTTCAATTCCCACCTCCACACCTTCTCCACCGACTCCCACTGATGACTGCTGTCGTTGTGTCCTTGGGCAAGACACTTAACCCCACTTTGCCCAAAGCCCCCACTGAAAGATCAAGGCTATGCTCACAGTCAGAGAGCAGCCGTCCTCCTGTGGACTCACCACCTGCAGAGGGTCAGTGAGGGGCTGGTGCTATGAGACTTGGGTGGTATCTCTGACTGCCACCCCCCTGACCCAGAAATGGATTAAAGGGTAGAAAATGGATGGATGGATGGATGTCCCCGTCGGCAACTTTCCTTCATTGGACCCATTTCCATATTTGGATTCTGGCGGATTTTCACAATTGTACATCCGGAGCACCTGGAGAAAACCTAAATAGATATGGATAGAACATGCAAACTCCACTCAGAGAGGAGTTGGTCCGACTGGGATTCAAACCCAGGACCTTCTTGCTATTGTGACGTTATAATGAGATGCTATAACTGTACAAGTACCACTCCTACTCTTCCTGAAAAGTATTTAGGATTTTCTACGTCCGGGTGGATCATCAAGACTATTGGGCCTCCTCATTGTCAATCATTCTTTCCTAAAATATGGGGAAAGCCTTCGAACCTTTTAATAACATGGGGAACATTTATTATTCAAACAGCAATCTATCAAAGAAAAACACTTTAGGGAAAACAAACAAATATGTCTTAGGTCATTGTTTTAAGAGTTACCTAAGTCTTAGGTCCTAAGACATAAGGGTTAGGCTCAAAACAATTATGAGTGACTTTATGTATTCACCTTTTTCAAACTGGGTAACTTACTTTTTAACCACAACATTTTAACAATGTAAACAAAATAAACAGTTTGGTTCCATCACTAGTTTTTTTTAACTTGCATTTACAGCTTTGTCCAAACAAAACAGTAATAGTAGTAATCTTTATTTATTTATTTATTTATTCTCAAAGCGGTTTACAATTGTGATTTTTTGTGAGTGGGGCCAGTACAGGAGGCACATGCCAGACGTATTGTACATATTTTTAGTGGTAGGGGAAACCGGAGCACCCAGAGGAAACCTACGCAGACACGGGGAGAACATGCAAACTCCACTCAGAAAAGCCCTGGTCCAACCGGGATTCGAACCCAGGACCTTCTTGCTGAGAGGCGAGAGTGCTATCCACTCAGCCACCGTGCCACATTTCAGGCTTCAAAAATAAAGATATAACATTTTAATTTTTTGTCATGAATCAACAACAAGTGGGACACAATCGTGAAGTTGAACGAAATTTATTGGATAATTTAAACTTTTTTAACAAATAAAAAACTGAAAAGTGGGGCGTGCACTATTATTTGGCCCCTTTACTTTCAGTGCAGCAAACTCAGTCCAGAAGTTCAGTGAGGATCTTTGAATGATCCAATGTTGTCCTAAATGACTGATGATGATAAATAGAATGCACCTGTGTGTAATCAAGTCTCCGTATAAATGCACCTGCTCTTTGATAGTCTCAGGGTTCTGTTTAAAGCACAGAGAGAACCATGAAGACAAAGGAACACACCAGGCAGGTCCGAGATACTGTTGTGGAGAAGTTTAAAGCCGGATTTGGATACAAAAAGATTTCCCAAGCTTTAAACATCTCAAGGAGCACTGTGCAAGCAATTATATTGAAATGGAAGGAGTATCAGACCACTGCAAATCTACCAAGACCCGGCCGTCCCTCCAAACTTTCATCTCAAACAAGGAGAAGACTGATCAGAGATGCAGCCAAGAGGCCCATGATCACTCTGGATGAACTGCAGATAACTACAGCTGAGGTGGGAGAGTCTGTCCATAGGACAACAATCAGTCGTGCACTGCACAAATCTGGCCTTTATGGAAGAGTGGCAAGAAGAAAGCCATTTCTCAAAGATATCCATAAAAAGTCTCGTTTAAAGTTTGCCACAAGCCACCTGGGAGACACACCAAACATGTGGAAGAAGGTGCTCTGGTCAGATGAAACCAAAATCAAACTTTTTGGCCACAATGCAAAACGATATGTTTGGCGTAAAAACAACACAGCTCATCACCCTGAACACACCATCCCCACTGTCAAACATGGTGGTGGCAGCATCATGCTTTGGATCTGCTTTTCTTCAGCAGGGACAGGGAACTCAACTCAACTCAAAAACTTTATTGTCCCCAAGGGGAAAATTGTTTGCATGTGGTGGAGCAATACAAATAGCAATACAATACAATAATACAAAGATCTCAGTGAGTATGGCACATATCAGGGAACATCACAACATAATCAAGAGGAAGCATGCCTAGATCTTTAAAATTGTCTGTTCAACAGATTAACTGCGGAGACCACAAATGAACATTTGAAACGATTTGTTCTAGCCCTGGGAAGCCAATATCTTCTCCCAGAGGGGAGCAGTTTGAACTCCAACCTCAGGGGGTGGTCACAGATGGACAAAACAGACTGAACTTTGTTCAGCACCTGTCTTTCATATATTTGTGTCAGAGACATTTGTTGTTGGCCAATTATACGATTGGCCTCAGACACAATTTTTCCCATGCGACTTCTGTTTTGGACAGACAGTCCAAAACAGACAGACAGACAGTTTAGTTTCCGTAAAAGGAAACTAAACAGAAGGACAGAACAGACTCGATAAAGGACTTATAAAAAAGCATAATCAGGGACTTGTCCACATCAAAAAACTTTAGTCTGCGTAAAAAGTACATTCGTTGTGCCCCTTTTTTGCAGATTTGGGAGATTTGTTCTCATCAAACCTCAGACGGTTGTCTATGATGGTTCCCAGATACTTGTATGACTCCACTGTCTCCACTGCACAGCTGTGGATGACAGTTGGGGGCAGTGAGAGTTGTGGAGCCTTCCCAAAGTTAAGGACCATTTCTTTAGTCTTCTTCACATTCAGAGTGAGGACGTGCCTGTCACACCACTGGACAAAGTCCTCCATGACTGGTCCATGCTCCACTTCTCCATCCTGCAGCAGACTGACCAGGACTGTGTCATCTGCAAACTTCAACAAATGTCTGTTTGGATGCTTGCTCTGACAGTCATTTGTGTAGAGTATGTACAGAAGGGGTGAGAAGACGCACCCTTGTGGAGATCCTATGGATGACTCTTTTTTTCTCAGACATTATTCCATTCACTCGAACTCTCTGCGGCCTGCGTGTTAAAAAGTCATCAATCCACTTCACCAAGTTTGGATTCAGACTAAAATCAGCCAATAATTTAGAAAATAAAATATGTGGCTGAATAGTATTAAAAGCAGAAGAGAAATCAGCAAATAGCAGCCGAGCTTGAGTCCTGCAGCCTTCCAGATGCTTGGAGACCAGGTGGAACAAGGTAACGGTTGCGTCCTCCACTCCTCTCCTGTCGCGATATGCAAACTGCATGGGGTCCAGTCTCTCCTGAACTTCTGTTGTTAAAAACTCCTTCACTAGACGTTCAAAGCTATTCATTACTAGTGAAGTCAGAGCGACCTGCCGAAAGTCGTTAAGCTCTCGTGGAGACTTTGTTTTTGCCACTGGCACGATCACTGACTCTTTCCACAGTGATGGAACTTTGTGCTGTGAGAGAGAGCAGTTTAAATGTCACTAAAACCGTCACAAAGCTGGTCAGCACAGGACTTCAAGAGTTTCCCAGTGATCAGATCAGAACCTGGACTCTTCCTCCAGTTGCATTTTAAAAAAATGCCTTTGACATCTGATGCACTAACGTTGAGAGCAAGTGATGCCATGTGATCACTCAGTATCTCCCTAGTAGCATCTATTTGTGCATTTGAGAGAGCAGTGTCAGTATTAAACCTTAAATAAAAGTAATTAAAAGCATTTGCACTCTCTGCACTGTCTTTTAGACCCTCAATAGAGATGTTCTCAGTTTTTCTTTTTGACTGACCCGTCATAGCTTTCATGCCATCCCACACCGCTTTCATTTCATTGCTGTGGAATTTAGCCTCAATCTTATTTTTATATTGAAGTTGGGCTTTTGGTATTACCACTTTGGCTTCTTTCTTGGCCTCCCTATATTCATTTGCATCCCCATGGAGGAAAGCAATGTGTTTCCTATGTAGGGCCTCTCGAGCATCTCTGTTAAACCAGGGCTTGTTATTAGGAAAGACTTTGACTTCCCTAACTGGTATGATGCTGTCTTTGAAATAGTTCACATAGGAAGAGACAACAACTGTCCACTCATCAAGATCGGAGGAGACAAAGACACTCCAGTCTGTTGTCTCCAGTGCTCCCTTCAGTTCATCAATAGCACTGGTGCTCCACGTCTCTACTTTTTTGACCACTTTCTTTCCTCTTTTCAAGAGTGATCTGTAGCTGGGGCTCAGGAACACAGAATTGTGGTCTGAAGACCCAAGAGGAGACAAGGCAGTAGACTTGTAGGCTCCCTTTATGTTGCCATAGCATAAATCGATGGTTTTGTTGTGTCTGGTTGGACAAGAAATGTACTGATAAAAACTATTCATACACTTTAGGTTACAATGATTAAAATCTCCTAACACCAGGCATGGGGCATCGGGACAGTGGGACAAGAGTTTATCTGTGACCTTATGAATTGTTGACACTGCATTTTTAGCATTGGCCTTGGGTGTATATAGACCATCCATCCATCCATCCATTTTCTTCCCCTTAATCCATTTCTGGGTCGGGGGGGTGGCAGTCAGAGCACAGGCGCACAGAAATTGATAGAAGTTCTATGTCTTCAGTGCACAGTGATTCTTTCACTGTGAAGTTGTTACACCACCGCTGGTTGATAAAGAAGCATACCCCGCCTTCTTGGGATTTCCCCGTGACGTCAGGATCTCTGTCCAAGCGAATTGGCGCACCAAAACCAGGCAGCGATAAATCCATCTCTGAATCTGCAGACGTGATCCAAGTCTCACTGAAGGCCAGAATGCACGCATTTTTGAACTTCTCCTGGTGGACAACGTTGGCGTGCAGTTCATCCATCTTATTCCTGATGGACTGAGCGTTGCGTAGAATAATAGATGGGAGTGGTGTACGGCGGAATCCCAGGCGCTTGAGTCTGCGTCTGACTCCTCCCCGGCTTCCGCGTTTCCATGGTTTATCATTCTTTATTTCACAATAATCCTTAGGATCACTGTAGATGCCCACTGAAGACAGAGTATCTGTTAATATGTCCGACAGCGGCACATTGGAACCTCTCCGGTTGAGTAAAAAGTCTTGGGAGTACAGGACCATGGCACTTGTTTAAGAGCCAGGTCGTAAGTGTTCCACAGCGTAATGTAACAAACCCCACGTAATCCAGAGGAAAGTAATGCTCTCCAACGTTTGCAAGATGCACAAGCATCACTTGACAGGCTGTATGTTGCCCCGATTGTCCATACATGTACGTTAAAAGCAGTAAGAAACCAAGTTAAAAGAGCGCACCACCACTGCTTGTCGCCACTTGCGCAGCGCCACCTCCCATTCTAAATTGATGGGAAGATGGATGGAGCCAAATACAGGACCATTCTGGAAGAAAACCTGTTGGAGTCTGCAAAAGACCTGAGACTGGGACGGAGATTTATCTTCCAACAGGACAATGATCCAAAACATAAAGCCAAATCTACAATGGAATGGTTCACAAATAGACGTATCCAGGTGTTAGAATGGCCAAGTCAAAGTCCAGACCTGAATCCAATCGAGAATCTGTGGAAAGAGCTGAAGACTGCTGTTCACAAACGCTCTCCATCCAACCTCACTGAGCTCCAGCTGTTTTGCAAGGAAGAATGGGCAAGAAATCCAGTCTCTCGATGTGCAAAACTGATAGAGACATACCCCAAGCGACTTGCAGCTGTAATTGCAGCAAAAGGTGGCGCTACAAAGTATTAGCGCAAGGGGCCGAATAATATTGCACGCCCCACTTTTCAGTTTTTTATTTGTTCAAAAAGTTTTAATTATCCAATAAATTTTGTTCCACTTCACGATTGTGTCCCACTTGTTGATTCTTGACAAAACATTTAATTTTTATATCTTTATGTTTGAAGCCTGAAGTCAAATAGTGACTCACAAGGCTCGCTGTCACAAAAATGCAAACTATTACATGTTTGAGAGCATACAATGTCGTGATCTCATTTGTTCACATTTTCCTTTCACAAGACTCATTCAGCAACACCGAAAAGTTACACACCCGAGCTTTACACAATACAATTTATTCTTGTATAGCCCTAGGTCACAACAGAAGTCATCTCAGAGACTTAACAAAACCATTGAAATCACCAACACAGGTCAGAGAATCAACAGTTAAAACACATGAAGAATATAAAGCACACACAGAAGAAAATGTCCATACATGTTGTAGAATGCTAAAGTGTCCTGATCATCACCAATCCTTTCTGTTGGACACTAACTGTCCAACAAGACCCTCCTGCATCCACAAGGAACAACTCTTAAAAAACCCAGTGGGAAAAAGTGAGAAACCTTGGGGAGAACTAGGGAAACCCACAGGGAGGGAGACCCATATGAGAAAGGGATCCGCTCCTCCGGACGGACAGGCTAATGATCTAGGACCTAAGCTAGCTACAGAACGTGGACCAGTGGACGCTGAACGTGGACAGGTCCGGTGCAGGACCAAAGCACTCCCAGGCGGGTCGGGCGGGGCAGTCCGCAGGTGTAGATGGAAGAGGCCAGGCTCAGAGATCCCGTCATCGTACCATGAAACAGACAATGGGACAACGGGTGAATAGCAATGAACAAACTACAGTCAGAATCCTAAAAATGCTAAACAGGTAAAGTAGGAAGGAGGAGAGGATAGTGCTCAAGTTACCATACTTCTCCAGCAGGGGGCGCCCTATGCAGCTTGACTGACAGTCTGAGGAGTTTAACCTTCTCCGAGTCTTACCTTCCTAGCCATATGCTAAACTAAAGAGGACTGTTTTAAACCCAGCCTTGAATAAAGAGAGCGTATCTGAAAGGAGGCTTTAAAAGGGGTGACACTCTCTGCATACCCAGGGACTTTCGGGTGTAATTTATTTTTTTGTGAGGGGGGGGGACAGCAGCATCCTCCCCGTGAGCAGCCCTCCCCCCTCTGCCTTCCCAACAGAATGCCCGACGACCAAACGGAAGCAGGCGCTACCATTTTGAAACACAGCAAAGCCTAGGTAAGACGGTAGAATTTCTTTATCAAATCTTTGCCCCTCGCTCCTAAAACTGGCGCAGATGTCACCGATCGCGCGCGGTCCGAGCCGAGTCCGTGCGTAACGGGTTTTGGACGCGTTGTTCCGCCTCGTCCGTGGACTGGGTGCCACACTGTATCCACTCCTCTGCGCAAAAAACGTGATTGTCCATATGGCTTTATCCACACTGTCCGCTATTGTTAGTGCGTAAAAACATCGGACTTGGATCGGCTTTAACGCGTTTCCGCAGCGAGATAACGGAGTGTGTTGTGTGTGTTCTTTGCCTTAGGGCTTCTTGTGTTTTGGTAATATAGCATCATCGAACCCGTCTTTCTCCCCTTCTCCCACGCCATGTACGAGCGCGTCGCAGAGAAATGTCATGTTGATAATACGCGTCATTTTGTGTGTCTCTTAAAACAAAAAAACACCGCGTCCGAAATCATGACTGGAGCTATGTGGTGCTGCGTCATCATTTTGTGTTATGCCTGGATTTAACCCGAATTCTGCAGCCATATGTAAAAGCCCACCCCATAGACACACACACACAGACATACACTGACACACACACAGAGACACACACACACACACAGACATACAGACACAGAATAGACATACATGGACACGCACACACACAGACATACACAGACACACAAAGACAAACATACACAGACATACACAGACACAGACACACAGACAGACATACACGGACACACACAGACACAGACAGGCATACACACAGACACACATACATACACAGACAGACATACACATACACATACAGACAGACATACACACAGACACATACACACAGACATACACACACACAGACACAGACAGACATACACGGACACACACACAGAGACACACACACAGACATACAGACACAGAATAGACCTACATGGACACGCACACACACAGACATACACTGAGACACACAGAGGCACACACACACAGACATGCAGACACAGAATAGACATACATGGACACGCACACACACAGACATACACAGACACACATAGACAGACACAGACAGACATACACAGACACAGACACAGACACACAGACAGACATACACGGACACACACAGACAGACATACACAGACACATACACACAGACACACACAGACAGACATACACGGACACACACACAGAGACACACACATACAGTATGGGGCGTGTGTGCATAGGTGCAGCTGCTTGGAGCCAAAAAATAGCCTCGATGTGTGGTGTCATGTTCTTTTTTGGCCTTTGATTTACAGCAGAGAAAGGTGTTGCTTCACCCACCAACCCTAACACTAACCCATAAAGTGTTCAGATATAGTTTAACGTCCCCATGGTCGGTCATAGGTTCATTTCATAATCAGTTGTGTGAATCAGAACGTTGTGTGCCCAAATGGCATTATTCAAGTCCACAGCAGTGTCTATTCACTTCAATTCAATGTATTTTTGTGTAGCCATATATCTCAACAGTAGTAATCTTGGAGGTCTTTACGAAGTTGTCAATATCTAGTATGACTGTGAAATGAATAATAATAATAAGTATATGAGCCGTAAGGACGTCTTACAATTACATCACACAAAATACAGAGAACAGGATGTGCTCGAATAAGCTTCTACCTATTCCTGTTTTGGTTGCAATTCATGTATCATATTCATTCATATCGATTGAACTGTAAATTGGTGGATGTAACGGCCAAATAAAAAACAACCAATCAATCAATGTTGCAGATGAAATTATATTTAAAAATATCACACTGAATAGGCCAATTTAAAAAGGTAGTCAAATAAGCTAGAAAAGCTTGGGTGTGTAAGCTCAAAGCTAAACCAGAATTGGATCACGGATAGGTGAAACAAAGCAGGGCTAGACCAGGCCGAACCAAGTCAACATCAAGCTTGATTTTAGACGAAATAATAAAAAGTGTGAGCCCTGCATGTTGGCTAATTTTAGAGCATTCAAAGTCCTTCTGTTATCAGCTGTGGTCAGAGATTGTGTAAAAAGACCAAATACAGCAATCAATCAATGGCAATGTTGACAATCACCGATGGAAAAGGGTAAAGTCCCACGGCGGGTAAACGGACGCCGCTGCATGTTGTCCAGAGTTGCGTAACGCCTTCAGCCCTAATCACTCTCTCTCAGAAGAGGAGTGGTGACTGAGTGCTTGTCACGTCTGATGCAGGCTGTACTTACTCTGGCCTCTGCCTTATCTCTTAACAACATGTTTGGATTTATTTGCAGCGCCATGGACAAGAGCCACACAGTGAAGCTCTTTGTGGGCAACTTGGCGCTAGACACGACCCAGGAGGAGCTGTCGGCCATCTTTGAGCCCTATGGCCAGGTGGTCAGCTGTAGTGTGCTGCGACAGTTTGCCTTCGTGCACTTGCAGGGCGATGGGGCGGCCGAACGAGCTATCCGCGAGCTCAACGGCCGCGAGTTCCGGGGCAGAAACCTGGTGGTGGAGGAATCCAGGGGGCGTCCGTTACACTCCACCAAAGTGTTTGTGGGTAATCTGAGCGGCATGTGCACCACAGAGGACCTGCAGCAGCTCTTTCAGACGTTTGGGAAGGTGCTGGAATGTGATAAAGTCAAAGGTAACATTGCCTTTTTATTTATATATAAGTTATATTATAACCGAAAGATCAATGGTTTTAACCTAACTATGTGGTCCCCAAACCGTTGCTTGTGTTTTTCCTCAGGCTATGCCTTCGTTCACATGGAAAACAAGGAAGATGCACTACAGGCCATAGAAGCGCTTCATGGCACATCCTTTAAGGGCCGCCCTCTGTCTGTGGAACTGTCCAAAGTGCAGCCCAGCAAACAAACGCCCACTGGAAAGATCCCGTGTGTGAACTGTGGTAAACAGGGCCACTACGCTGGCGAATGTCCGGTGGGGAAGCCCTCTCTTGAGCAGTATCAAAGTCAAGCTGCTGTTCTGGCTGCTGCAGCTGCTGCGGCTGCCGGTCTACCTCTGCAGGTCCAACAAAGTGTGCACAACTCGGTCTACAACACTTCTACGTTTGACCCCACGTATGCCGCGCTCACTGGGATCACTACTGGCAACCGCACTGACGGGAACCCGGTGAACCCTGCTGTGTACGGGGCCCTGGCCAGCCAGGTGTATGGTGCTAATGTTGCCAGTCAGATTTATGGTACAGTTGCCAACCAGGCAGGGTTGGCAACTGGTGCTACCCAGGTCTACAGCTCAGTCGCCCCTAATATATATGGACAGGTTGCTACTACACCTGCTGCTGCGGCTGCTGCAGCCGCTGCTGCCTACTCCACCCCAGTTTACACCCCGACCATGGCCAACGGGCACGTCTACCTGACCCATGCCCACGGGCTGGATATGCAGACTGCAGCTGCCGCTCTAAACCCTGCTTTTACTATGGCTCCAGGCCTTTACAGCGCCGCTGCTCCAGCCTACGCCCACCTCAGTGCCATGGGAGTGGACCCTACAGCAGCCTTATTCGAAGCCGCGAGGCAGGTACACTACTTCACCCAGGGCCAGCAGGTCGTGGCTGAACAGCAGAATGCAGTGGTGGCTGCTGCGGCAGCGGCAGCTGCAGCAAAGTCTGGAGAGAGGGACCGCAGCCCCTTGAGGAGGTCGGCCCCTCTGTTGCCAGATCCAGTCATCAAACCCTTCATATACCAGAGGGTGAAGCCTCGGCGACCGTTGCTGCCCACACCATCAGGCCGTGCTGCAGAAGAGGCAGTGGAGGTGGCAGAGGACCCCATGGCCAGGTACAGACACGCCCTCCCTCTCCATCATGTCACTATGTGCTTTTTTGTCGTACACTGCTGTGTTGGTTTGTTGTAAACTGCTGTGCTGGTTTTCCCGCTCCTCCTCTTGTCCTAGGTACTATGCCGAGTACTACCAGCAGCTGCAGCAGTACCCTCAGTTCCAGTTCTACCCTCCCGGTGCCATGGCTGCTCTTCCTGGGTTGGCCGGGATGGCTGGAATGACTGCTGTCCCCGCGATGACTGCTCAGCCTGTGGCTGCGCTGGACGCTCTCAGGCCAGTGGTTCCCACAGCCGCGGCGGTGGCTGCCGCCATGGCTGCGCCCAGGGTGTATGAGCCGCCGTTGCCGCCGCCCACGCGCAAGGAGGCCATCCTCCGCCGCCCCGAACTCTCCCTTCACACGCCTGAGCCCCCCTTCCGATAGTCGCACTGCCCTCTCCCACACCCCGTCTGCCCTCACCACCCTCAGCAGCTGTACGAGTGAATGTGTCTGTGTCTGGGCTCCAGCGTGGGGCGGGTCAGACCTGGGGCTTCTTGGTTGTATTAACCTGCTTTAAGAGGGCTACAGCCGGTTCTGTTTGCAGACTCACAGTGCAGCCGCAGTAGACGACTCTTGTCTGTTTATGGGCATTTATCATTTACTTTACAGTGCCAGTCTCACATTGTGCCAGTATTGAACATTAATTGCCTTTTTTCTGCAACTCAGTTATGATTTTCTAGGGCCAAAATTCAAAACAATGTTTCAGCTATTCTATTTAGTCCTAGATAATCATTTAGGGCAGCTATGTTGCAGCCTTTTGCCTTATGTTGAGTGGTTACTTGTATCTTTCATGTACCAGACAGAGTCCTGAGCGGTGCACTGGCTGCACTGTGGCGTGGCCAGCAGAACCAGGCTTTGACTTTGGAGGTGTCTGTTGAATGTAAAGTTGTTGTAGTCTGACTGAATGAGCTCCTGACCTTGCAGTGCACAAACGCAGCAGCTACAACTGTGGCTTGCTGATAGCGAAGCACACGTTAAACGTACTGTAATGTATGAGCGCTCCTTTCCTACCCCTCTCCTCTGACAGACACTGCCTCACCTCTCATTACAGCTGCCTACCTCTGACAGTCCCCTTCACATCCTCTTTACCCAGTCAGCAGCTCTGGTCCTGAAGCTGCCGAGTCACTGCTTTAGTTTGGGAGGACAATGACTGTACACATTATGTAAGTCCTACATATTCAGATGCCTTTTTAAAGTATTACATATGTTTGTTTTAAATGTAGTTTACGAGTCAGTCTGGGGTGCAGTAATTGTACAATGCCCCTGTGTGACTATGGATGGAGCTGTTTACAAAGCATCCTCTATAGAACTATGTGCCTATAAGCTTTGAGAGAAGTGCATTAAGCGGAGGGTTCTCCCATTTTAAGTGCTTTTTACTTTACTAATCATTTTTAAAAATAATGTACCGGGGAGATTTCCTATGTTCTTGCACTTGTTTATCTTCATGTAATCGGTTTGAAAAGCCACAATTGAGCCTTAAAGGTTCACATGAGCAAACAGTGATAGCACCAATGATGTGAGAGATGGGGCAGTGTCTTTGAGTTGCTCCAAGTCTCCCTCTTTATCAGACATGCTTCAAATCGGAATTGCAAAAACCAGACAATTGAGTTGTGCCTCTTTTTGTGAGCCTCACTTCTTCATTCACTCCGTTTTTGGGGCATATCTCATTTGTCTAGTTCTCCTTGGAAGATTTTAATTCCTAATTCATTAAATGGAGAAATATTTTTTGCAAGACTTTTTGACAGTGGTCTGAAGGCACACGGACGTTCCCTTCCCTTCCCCTTGTGGTTTTAGTGGCTAAGTGACTTTTGCATCTCGCAGTGTAACCTTTGTGTGTCCTATATACCAACGCATACCAGTTGCATCCTTTGTAGAAATATGTGGTTTGCGAAATGTCTTGTTTGCCATGTTAAGACCGTATTTTTAGAAAAGTATTTAATCTTTCTTTTTTTTTTTTTTTTTTTAGGAAAAGAACAAAATCCGGCATGCTTTTTATTGAGAATATGTATACTACAATCATTATTATTATTATTATTATATCGGTAATAAAGAATGTTTGGCTGACTACTGTGGTAACGAATGCAAGGGTTTGGACATTTCCCGTTCTTCCTCTTCCTCTCTGCACTCTCTGTTTCTCCTGAGTACATTTTATACCAGCCTCTTTTTTGACTGGGGATCCAGGGGGACACAGGTGCGGATGCTACCCCAGCTCTGCCCACTTTAGTCGGGTCTGGTTGGTGCTCTTATATATATATATATATATATATATATATATTTCTCTCTCTCTCCAGCCGTTAAAAAAATTCTGAACTCAATCACATTTGTGACAATATGGGACAATTTGGGGAGAACACAGCATAATGAGTTGGTGTTGCGAGCTGGTGAGAGGCGCACAGATAGAATGGCTACATTTTGATCTGTGGGGCTTTTTTTTCTGTCAAGCTCTAGTCCGGGTCCGGGTCTGGGTCGTCCCATCTGGTTTGGTCTGGTCTGGTCTCCCTCTGCGCACCCATTCTCTACCTTTTTTCCGTGTTTCCTCTGTGTCAACGCACTCTTCAACCTATACCTGCATGTGTTTCTACTCTCTGTAACCACTCCAGCAAAACACAAACGGTGAACTCAGCCACACAGTCTAGATCTGACTAACTATCTCAACTGAAATAGGTGCCAGCGTCGGGAAGCGTGAGCCGGCGGGGACGGTGTTTAGCGCGGCGCATCCACAGTTCCTCTCTCTGTGTCTTCGAGCCTTCAAGGTAAAACAAAAACAGCCAAAAACCAAAGCAAAAAAAGCACTGACCCCTTCCCTTCACCTGCCGTTCCTTTGACCTGTGCCTTCCTGCTCCATCACCTCCTCCTCCTCCTCCTCCTCCTCCTCTTTCGCTCATGCTCCTGCTCTGTCCTCGACGGAGCACACGGCCCCTTCTCCTCTTTCGTGATTGTTGTCTCAGAAACGCTGCTGTGTTAGTGATGGAGTTGTGTTCATGGATTTGCATAGGACAGTGGTAGGCCTGTGAAGAGCCCAAACAGTCCCCAAACAGAGGCCATTATCCGGTTCATCCTGACGGTGCAGCCTTTTAAAGCCAGGGAACCTTTTGTTTTGTTTCTTAAATACATGTTGTTTGTCCCAGTATATAATCTTAAACATATTATGAAAAATGGCTATTTACCATGTTGCAACATTGTTCCCTCATCAAAAACAGACTTATTTATTCATTTGTGCTGTTATCAGGAACCCCTTCTGTCTAAAGTCTCCTGTCTCAGTGATGTAATAGTATGATGTCATTGTACCGCTATGACATCACACTCACTGCACTTTTCTAGCCCTTTAAACAAAAGTATTTCCCCTGAATTAGTTTTTAACATTCCATGTCTCCTTTAAGATGCAGTGGGAGAAAATCTGCTTGACCATAGAATATTCCAAAGGCTTAAACGTGTTAAACAGTTGAAAATACTTAAAGAACAGAAGTTAAACTATTAGAACATGCAACCAATAAATACAAATATAATCTCAGGTGAACAAACAGGTGTGGCCTTGGGTTTTCTCCTATAGTCCATAGTTTGAGGTGTTGCAGTGTGTTTTGTGCCGCGGCTCTCTGCTGTGTGCAAACAGAAATAAGATCTTTAGACCAGAGCACGATTTCTTCTTTCTATAGTTTTCTCCAGGGTCAGATTGTTCAGAGACCTCCTGTACAGATATACAGGCGCACAACAGTAGAACCAGGATTAGACTGCGACTGCCCTTGGACCAAGCACAGTGAAACCATAAACTAATGTCTGCAGTAAACCAGTATTTGAAATGACGACTATCCATGATCCAGCAGCTTCAGAGAGGACAGGGCTGCAACTGTGACCGGATAACCTTTATTTCATCTTCAGTTTACTGATAATGGACGGCAAAGCAAATCTGATACAAATCTGATACAAATCTGATACAAATCTGATTCAAATCTGATACAAATCTGATACAAATCTGATTCAAATCTGATACAAATCTGATTCAAATCTGATACAAATCTGATACAAATCTGATTCAAATCTGATTCAAATCTGATGCAAATGACTCAAATCTACAAAACGACAATCATACATGTTTTTGACCATGTGACTTTACAAAACACTGTTCTAATACTTACTACCACTAGTTTTCCTACTACTACCACTACTTACTACTACTAGTACTACCACTGCTACTGCAACTAGTTACTAGTAGTAGTAGTAGTAGTAAGTAATCTTTATTTATATACCGCCTTTCACAAACCAGAGTCACAAAGCGGTTTACAATTGTTATTATTTTTGGGCATTTGTCTCTCACTCCACACAGAGATGGGAGCGGGGTCGCCAGTACAGGAGGCGCATGCCAGAACTATTGTACATGTTTTTAGTGGTAGGGGAAACCGGAGTACCCGGAGGAAACCTACGCAGACACGGAGAGAACATGCAAACTCCACTCAGAAAGGCCCTGGTCCGGCCGGGATTCAAACCCAGGACCTTCTTGCTGAGAGGCGAGAGTGCTATCCACTCAGCCACCGTGCCGCCTACTACTACTACTACTAATACAACTTACTACTAGTATTAATGCTACTATCCAGTATTACGACTTACTAACTACTTCTACTAATACTACTTCAACTACAGTACTACTTCAGCTACTATTATGTCAGTTTTCATGTATCAAAATAACTGAACATGGATAAAATGGTGTTTTAATCGCACTATAACATTATGCAAATGAGCTAAATGTATTCCAGGATTTTTAGAATACAGTACTCTGATAGGACCATGTATCATAATAAATTACAAAATAAATATTAAAGCAGTAAATCAGCATTCCGTATCTTAAATATATTCTCCCCAAACACACAATACAAAAGCTCCTGTCTCAGTCCTGTGCTACTATGATGTCATCGCACCTCTATGACATCACACTTTTACACGGGATGAGTCCGGGATGAGTCCGGGATGAGTCCGGGATGAGTCCGGGATGAGTCCGGGATGAGTCCGGGATGAGTCCGGGATGAGTCCGGGATGAGTCCGGGATGAGTCCGGGATGAGTCCGGGATGAGTCCGATGCAGACGGATGAACACAGCAGCTCGTGAGGACAGCATGGTTCTTTGTTTCTGGTTGTTTTGAGGCTTGGCCGGTTTGGATCTGGCCGGTTTGGATCTGGCCGGTTTGGATCTGGCCGGTTCTGACTCCAAAGCCTCGGAGCGCCGGGTCCTGTGTTGCTCCGCCGTGACCGCCGCCGCCTTCCTCTCCCTGTCCGCCTCCCTCTTGCGCACGCTCCTCGCTGTTTTGTTTATTACTGACGCGCTTTATGATTGTGTCACCGCCGGTTTGACTCTTGGATCTGGGATGTGGCCGTGAGCGCTGACCCGTGAGCGCTGACCCGTGAGCGCTGACCCGTGAGCGCTGACCCGTGAGCGCTGACCCGTGAGCGCTGACCCAGAGACGCTTCTGTCTTGCTGCCAAATAAACTCTCTTTTTGTTATGTCTGAAGGGCAGTTTGAGCGGTAGACTTTGAGAATGAACTGAAATGAATGGATGGATAGATCGACGTCCTCATTGGCAAAGATGTCACTAACAAACTTGAGATGAACAAAAACATTATTTTAAACTTCTGTTTTGTGGTAAAAACTGAAAAAATCCTTCATTTCTGTCTGCATTTATTAATTTAATCTTTTAATTATTTTATTTCATGTTTTTGCTCTTTTTTTCACTCTCCATGAATGTTTTTCTGCCTGCTTTATTAATTCATTACTTTATTTTTGCAGATTTTTTTTTAATTATTATTATTGGGCATATAATTAAAGCAGAGCACAAATGCAAAAGTGGAAATAAATAAAACAAATGGAAATTATCACATCAAAGAATAAAACAAATGAATGATAGAAAAGTGCATTACTTTCTTTTAGCGCTTAACACTTTAATAATGCTAATATATTCATCTCAGACTTTGCAGGACCATCTTCATCATTATTTGCCAGTGCGGACTTCTATTCATTAATTTATTGGTTTTGGTCCTCCGTAATGGACATGGTTCAGTTATCACATAAACTCCACGGATGTCTTGGTTTCAAAAGGTGAGTTTGAGAGTTTGAAAGAAGGGCCACAAACCCATCTACCTGCAACAGAGACGAGATTTACATATATCCACATAAAATACTAGATGCATGGACTCCATAAGGGCATCTATTTCTCATTATCTACCATTTTAACATTAGACATACAGATACTGTAAGTTCGCAGTTTCTTATTGGTCCGTTTATTGTGTGATACCATTGTTTATTATGACCATGTATTTACAGTCTTTAATATAGATGTTGAGTATTGACTGGAGTATTTTTGGGGGTGAGATAAGTTTTAAGTAAATCTTCTGATCTTTAAGCCCTCAGTCAGACCTGCAGTGTGGAAGCTGGTTAAGTCTGGTGAATATATGAGGGAGAAGGGGGGGAATGGCGCAGATTGGAAGCCATGTGTCCCAGGGCAGCTGCTGTACAGAAATACAGGTAGAAGCTTTACCACAGCGTACTCAGAGAACAAATGGACACAAGTGTAATGTGATTTAAGCAATAACCTCAACATGAAGCCCTGCAGTGGGATAGTTACACGTTTCACTTTAGGGTTTTGATCTGATCATGGCTTGATCACCACCTCCTCGCTCGCCCCGCCGCCGCCGCCGAGTTTTCTGCATCCCTCCCTCTCTGTTCTAAATTCACAGCACACTCCGTCTCCCTCACAGCCCCTCACCCTCACCCTCATCCTCGCCTCCCCCTGCATCTGTCTCTGTGCTTTGACTGAAGATTGTGCCGTGTCTAGTTCAGACGCTTCGGGCCTTGCGCTCTCCTTTCTCTACTGCTGTGATACAAATAACTGGAATGTGAATGGACAACAATCAGTTTTTTAGCACAACTCGTAAACCATATTGCCTTTTTTATTATTATTATTCATTTTGTAATCGATGTGGCCAGTAGCTGTACACGATCAGGCATTATGACCGCTGCCGGCTGAATAAAAAAACAAAACGAGGATTTGAGTATTATGAATGTCTATGAACAAACGTGTTATGATTGATCCCTTTGTCGTCAGTGTTGTCTTTGCTCTTGGGGTCTAAAAGAATAAAAATCATACTTGCCTTGCATTTTTAAGAATAGTTGACTTAAGCAAAAGGATATCAAACAGTAGATTTAACCAGATTTACTCAACGGGAAGCACCTAGGCTAAACATCATCAAAAAGATGTGAATGGATTAACTCTAAATGATTACATGGGATTGTCCACTTTTCCGCAGGTCATTTGGAGATTACATGAAGCCGCTACATTTTATACAATGTTTGGCTCAAAATTCTTTTCTCATTTAAAGCTGGGGTACCAAAAATGTTATCCTTGTATACTACATTTTGTTTTTCTCCAACCGAAAGAGTCTTGTCAAAGTAAAATTATCAGACCAAATGCTGTGTTTATTATTATTGAGGTAAAAATCTTGTATATGGACTAAAAAATCTGTCATAATGTACATATTTTTGGCAAAATGTAGTTTAATTTGAGCACATTTTGACTGCCTTTAAACAAGATGGATGGGATGCAATTGGGATGAGCAAAATGATCTTGTTTTACAAATATAAAAGAAATGAATCTCTTTGAATGAGAAAATGAAGCAGCTGTTCTTGAAATGAGGCTAAATGGCTTTCTCCCATCGGCAAATTTAAGATGGAAACTACTCAAAAACCAAGCAATTATTACCTGATATTTTATTATTGCAGTGTGAAGGAGCCTTGGGAGTCACTATGGGAGCTGCGAGCTGATTGGCTGAGTGATGGTGGTCCTATTATATCCCTTTTTCTGTCTGAAAATGTTGATCTAAAGATGCAACAGTGAAAAACCAAACTGATTAGAGCGAGTTGTCTCCATGTTAGATGGATTTTCTTACATGTTAGAATTTTTGGTGGTTTGAAAGTTGCGTACCCTGGCTTTAATATTGACAAGAAGACCCAAAATGCTACTACACATTATTTTCTGCATTGTACAACAAGAAGAGGATTATAATCTTTCTGAAATGACGTTGAATTTAGAAGCACAGGCCTTTTCCTCAAACACTGATGTAGTGGATTACAGGTGGGATTAAAGTAGTTGGAGTAGTTTTCCTCTGGACCTAAAACACTGGCGGTGTTCATAATGCCTGATTGTGTTTTTATAGCACAATAGTAAACTGCTGATACAGAGACACCAGCAGTAGTGTTTACAGTAGAAAATACCTCATTAACATATTTCCATTTGTGATACATTCAAGATAGATGCTGCAATTGTTTGTGTTTTTGTTTCTATTTAACATAATTTAGCCTTTGCTCTTATCGCCAGCAGGTACCACTCGATAATAGCCTGTACATTGTAATGCGTAACTGTGTATTGTGAATGAAAAACAGTATGGTACCATCATTTCAGTTGTCTCCATGTAGGTAATGAAACAGGCCATATGTAATTGAAATGGCTGTGTAATTAAAATGTTAAGACACTGTCTGGAGATATCGTCCCTAAAGGAAGGGATCATTTCAAGGACAACTGTTAGTTACTGTGAATGACAAATCAATTATAATATTGCATTTAATCTGTTTCTGAGGTATATTTGACCTGCATGTAAGACATTAATAAACAAGTTTTCCTCATTAGCTTGGCCTCATGTATTCTTTTATTTTAAGATACATGTATTTAGTAGATTAGGGTTAGGCTAATCTATTGATCCTGTGTCATCCAGACATTGCAGTGGATTATGGCATTTAATCTGCTCTTTTAATGGGACTAATTGTGATTTTCGGTGGAATAGTAGTGGAATGAGTGGCTTTCCACTTTACAGTTGAGCTCACTAACAGCGACAGGTGCAGTGCAGAGGCCATAAAGCGTCTACGACGTTGGGGGCGTGATTGACAGCTCTGTCGCCCACTCAAGGGCCTCTGCGCTCCTGCACGCGCTGGGGACCACGCCTTTAGCACCTTTTTAGGGTTCCAAGACGATGCCCAGCAGTTGGCTCTCATACTTGTTGGGGTGCGGTCACGTGTGTCACTTTTGACCAGGAAAGGAGCCTCGGCCGCAGGGTCTTCTGGTAGTGGGAGCACCACCTCCGCACACCTCGCACCAGTGGAGACCGTCTCCTGTTGCTGATTCTTTTTTAGTCTGAACCGGGGACACCCGCGGTCCTGTAGAGGCAGCAAGATGACGGCTATTGAAACCCAAATGACATACAGCAACTCCTACACGATCACCCAGGAAGAGGCCTACATGACCCAAGAGGATGACTGGGACCGAGACCTGCTGCTGGACCCGGCCTGGGAGAAGCAGCAGCGGAAGGTAGGGCCGGTCCCGGTGCACATCACTTTAACACTTTTATTCACGAGTCTCAGTGTCTGTGTGTACAGAGAGTTTCTCAGTCCAGGCCGGTCCAGGCCGGTCCAGGCCGGTCCAGGCCGGTCCAGGCTGAGGCTGCACCTGGCCCTTCAGTCCCGTGGAGCTGGGCAGATATTTTAGGCTGTGGAACTTTCTCAGTGTTGTCTTTCAGTTCCCCCTGATTGCCTTGCGAAGGCTGTCTAAATATAATCTCCCCTCCCCATTCCTCACTCTTCACTTAAATCAAAATGTAGCTCTACTAATAATAAATGCCCAATGACAATATAAAGTAGTTAAAACCACAGCGTCTCTCCATGTTGGACTCTGATTAGAATTATTATTAAAAACTATTATTAATAGTAATCATATTTGTTTTTTTAGTAATGGTCTTAAAATTCCCCTTATCTCAAGATGAAGTGTGTTGAAAAGCAAATATAAACTGAGCTGATTGTAATTTCAGCGCTAAACCATCGAAACCAGCATGACGTACCACCTGACGTACCAGGTGAACGTCATGACGTCACCATGGAAAGTGTGGAGTTATTCATATATTACATATTTCTTACACTTCTATATAAGTGTTTTATGTAGATTCATGTCTTTATTTCAAATACATATTTTCAAAGTTTAATTCTGAGGTCATGAGTCGCTGGTTAATGTTCATAACGGTCGACCTAAATGCAAAGTATTTAAAGCTAAATTAAACTGAAGTACTAAATATAGTACTAAATATAGAACAATCGAATCGTATGGCCATTACAAATGAAATCATGTTTAGTTTAATTATTAGATATAATATAGAGCCACATGTATTTACCAAAACAATGTCCACTCAAGCAATACTCGAGAACAATTTCATTAAAATAGTGAAAAAGCCAATTTAGTAAAAAGTAAGTTTGGATGAAAACCCTGTTATTTGCCACAGTAGAAACCTTTCCTTCTTCTTCTACTTAAATGGACATCAAAATAACATTTAATGAAAAAGATTATAATCGCCGCAGGGTAAGTGTGAGTAGGATCCACTTCAGAATTACAAATGAGCTGGTTTTGTAAATATATTTTTTAATCATGAATTATTAGGTTATTTGCAAACATTGGCTCCAGTCCCAAGCAATAAGAGAAAACAACAACTGGTTTATGGGCATTTTTTGACTTTTTGTAATTACTGACTGAAAACTCTCCACCGGATTTTTGTTTGTTCTTTATGACGTTTTAAGAGTTCATCTTGAGATCCCTCATATAAGCTAATCATCTTCTCCCTGTTTTGTGTGTGTCTGGCTTCTCTCTGAGTGCTGTACTTTCTTATTCATTGTTTAAATGAGTAAATCTTTGCTGTTGGCTCGGGGCTGGAGTCTCCCTGTGACAGTCTGAAGGACCTGGACAGATGCAGCAGTAGAAGGAGTGGTAGATATACACCCCGGCTGGGTTTCACAGCTACAAATAAACATCTCCCTAAAAATACTCTCTGAATGCTCTGCTCCACTGTCCTCCAAACCACATCTCTGCTGCATATGCCTCGTTTCTTAATATCATTGCCCTGTTCAGAAAGGGACAGCATGAAATAACATGTCAGGAGTGGTTTGTTAATAATAATCAGTAACGTCTCACTTATTAGTCTAGAGCAGTGGTTCCCAAAGTGCAGGGTGCGCCCAAAGGTCGTCAACTGAATCAAAATCTCCAAATGATTATATTTGGCAGAAATGTATTTCTGTAATTGTTAAAAAGAATGTTAATCTGTGCATAGAGAGGCCGCAGTGGGCTTTAAGATTCAGGTTTTCATGTTGTTACCATTCAACAACCGACGGACGACAGACGGAGCAAAACAAATTTGCTCATGTGTAAATAAAGCTGATTTTTGTCTGATTCCGAACATTGTTATGCAAAGACTTTGCTGGTCGACACAAGAAACACCGTTAGCATGCTTACCTTAGCATCTCTTAGCTTTTCTGTTGGGATTGGAAAATATGATCTAATTTCACAATATTAATGTGCCTCCAATCGCTAGAAAATCTTAATCTGGAGTCAAAATTATTGCTAAAACACATCTCACATAAAACAAATCCTCCCAAGGCTATGTGCTGTCATTAGCTCTGGACAACCATCCACAGCTTCCTGTGGTGTGCTGTGGGCCGTTAGCCTCCGGGGGGCGCTCTGACACAATTGGCCTCAAAACCTACTTTTGTCTTGCCTTTGAACCCTGCGTCCTTTACAGCTTTAGTGCTTTAGTAGGAGCAGTTTTATTAGGACTAGGACGCACATTATTATCGTCAAAATAGGTTGGATTTACCGGTCCCCACAGCATGCTAACCTTTTGTCTCCTGCATGCTAAGGTTTCAGCTCCTCTATTGGCGTTCATTCGTGTTGAGTAAAATTGCTAAAATGAGTAGGAAATATATTGGCTTTAAATCCACCTGAGCGTATTTGTTGGAGTTGGATATTTACCACATAAAAACCAGCAGTTTCTATGTTCACAAATGTACTTTCTGTTTCATTTCTGCTGGTGCGGTTTCTACAGGCCTACAGGTGCGCTTCATAGTAACAGCTATCACGGTACTTGCGATCTTTCTATTCATTTATCGATCAAAATGTTAGAAAAACTAAATCATTCTCTGTTTTGTTAAGCTCTCAGTCGTACAGGGATTATTAAAAACAACCATCATCTGTACTTCAAAGAGAAGATTCTCCGACGTTTCGTTCTCAATCCTAATTAATTTCCTTGAGAAAATTCTTTGGATGAAGAACGAAACATCGGAATACCTGCTAACTGACGTACAGATGATGAGTGAGCCACCTTGCTTTGATTTTCTCTCCGTTACAAAAATTGAACACGTTATCCCACTTTGACAGACAATTTGCTTGGGGCCCCCTGAAGGCTAGAACGGCCCTGTCTAATAATATCGATGAAAATACTGGTTATATTATGTGTTCTTTATAGTATAATGTTATCAATCGTGTCCTTCTCCATGCAATGTCTTGTATGCGGCTTCAAAATGCTCCGACGAGTGACTTGGCTGCTCTGAAGGACATGAGAAACAGAACCCGGCTCCTCTCTGGGGCCATGATGGATCAAGGAGCTGATATCAACCATAAATATAGCAGAGCAGCGTTTTGCCGGGTAACCAATATGGAGGGGAAATCTCTTCCACCTGCTTTGACTCTGTTCTTGGACATTTTAGCGAGTGAAATAAAGTTGAGGCAGAATCGTGTTGGTAAAAGGTTTGTCAACACTTCGCCGGATCTGCGATGACGTGGTTCTTCTTTGAGTGTCTTCATGTCTTAACAGTGGCTCGTATTTCTCTGTCCCGAAGCTCATTTCAGTGACTCATGGTTAATTTTAATATAAATTGGCAAACGGCAAAGGATGTGTGTCATCAAGTGAGAGGGGGGCGCAGAAGCAGTTTTCACAGGCTTCTGAAGCTTGGTTTGCTAGACTGGGTCGGTTTTATAGTATCATGTGTGTGTTAAAGCTGGAGCCCCTAACTTTTCATTGGTGTTTCATAGATACATATTGTTTGTCCATCAAGAGAAAGAGTCTTGTTTAAGTAACATGTGTTTTGTGACCACAATATCTTGTTATAATTGTGATATATTTTGCATACTGAGAGCTGATTGGCTGAGTGAGGGCTGGTCTGAAAAACCTGATCTAAAGATAAAAAATGCATGTGAAAAATAGTGATAGAAGCAAACTGTTTTCAGAGCGAGGAAGTAGTTCCACCGATTTTAGATGTTGTTGTGTGAGAGTTGCGTACCCCAGCTTTAAACATGGAAACTTACCTCACGCTTATGACATATTCCAGTTTGGTTTTTTGTTGCCAGCGGAAGGACATCCACTCTTAAAGACAACTCCCAAAAGGCTGTGCCAAAATAATTTCTCAACTCAGAAGGTGTTAATTTGCATTGCTGGCTTTTTGGTTTTCTATTCTGCGTGAGGTAAAGTCTCAGTCTGACGACAGTCCTCTTGGCTTTCACATAGTTTGAAGGTTCAGCTGCTAAGTGCCCGAGTGACTCTGCTTACCGCTGCATATGCTCAGAAACTATATTTATCCATTACAGACAATCATTCATACTGCGAGAGTGAGAGATCAGGAGTGAGTGCATCGATTACCCGTATCACAAAATGGCAAGGCGACTTTATTTATATAGCACAATTCATAATCTTTTATTTATAAAGCGCCTTTCTCAGACCAGAGTCAAAGACCTTTACAGTTGTTACATTAGTCTCTGACTCCACACAGAGATGGGAGGGGCCAGTACAGGAGGCACAGACCTATTGGACATGTTTTTAGTGGTAGGGTAAACCGGAGTACTTGGAGGTAACCTACGCAGACACGGGGAGAACATGCAATCTCTACTCAGAGTTCCGACCAGGATTCAAACCCAGGACCTTCTTGCTGAGAAGCGAGAGTGCTAACCACTCAGCCAACACTGCAACTCAAAGAACAGATTCAATTACATTTATTTTACTTAAATCATAGCAGCAGTTGGACCCAAATGACTTTACAAAGTTGTCGAATTCTTTAACGACAGATCAGAGAATCAAACAGTTTGGAAGGTAGCAAATACAATAATAACAAACACATAGGAGCCATGTTGGTCCACAGGATGACCACTGGGCTTAGACCCTGCTGCATCAGAAAGGAGATTAAAAAATAGTGGTAAAAAAGTGAGAAGAGAGACGGAAATGGGTCAAATCCTCCGTTTCAGGAATTGTGTTTTTCATGGCTTTTATAATGCTCCTCCTGATACTATTTGGCTCCTGTTGTCCTTTTTGGATTATTTGGGACATGTAATCCAATGGCCTTAGACTAGGATGATTCCATGATATAATATTTGTGTATTACTAATATTATTATTATTATGATTAAATATTTGGGCATTACCGAGGCTGCAGCAACTAATCCCATCGTACCATCTAATTAAAGCTGGTTCACCTTTAAACCAGAAACATGGAACTATGTCTTAAAATCCATCTCATAATGTTGTGTTTGGCCTCGGTCACGTTTTAGCTCCGCTTTTTCAGACAGAGAAGTGAACAAGATCCAACCACCCTCACTCAGCCAATCAGCTCTCACCTCAAAACGTCAAATAGTGACTCACAGGGCTTTGTCTAGTAGTATTTATTTATTTGGGACATAATGGAGAACATAAGAAGGTGCAAGTCCCTCCTGTATTAAAACTATTTTATAAGGCTGGCATATATTTGTGGGTTTGTTCTTTTCCCATGTGTTATTTATGAAATGGAAAAAATAGGTCCCCCAGCTTTAATGGTAGTTAGGTCTCTACACAGATAAGTAGATTCATTTTGTGATTTTGATATTATGCATATGTATGGTAAAGGTTATTTAAGTATTGGATCCAATTTTCAAACGGCCATAGTTTTAAATCTGTTTCTGGACTGTTTTATTTTTCTGGCTCCATAAGAAAATAGATGATTTTATACCTTTTTAATTTGAGTCTAAAATGAAAATGAATAATAATAGATGGTTTTATGTTACGGTACAACAGACAGAGATGCACAGTATGTTACCGTGATGTACATAGTTATTTTAAATTATTTTTTTACTTTTATACATGAAACAAAGACCATATAAGTAACAATTTGATAGATTTGTGGACTTTCCCTGGAACGCTGTGTCCGCCGCAGATGTGACGGCTCTAAAGTCGTGTTCTGAAACGTGATGCTAATCCACTCGCCCCGTGTGGCTGCTGCAGAATCAACTGCAGTCTCCTTTAATCTCATTTCACACTTCATCAGCTCACACATACAGCCGGCGGGTCAGGGCCAGGGTCTGGGTCTGGGTCAGGGTCTGGGTCTGGGTCTGGGTCTGGGTCTGGGTCTGGGTCTGGGCCAGGGTCTGGGTCTGGGTCTGGGTCTGGGTCTGGGCCAGGGTCTGGGTCTGGGTCTGGGTCTGGGTCTGGGTCTGGGTCTGGGTCTGGGTCTGGGTCTGGGTCAGGGTCAGGGTCTGGGTCTGGGTCTGGGTCTGGGTCTGGGCCAGGGTCTGGGTCTGGGTCAGGGTCTGGGTCTGGGTCTGGGTCTGGGTCTGGGTCTGGGTCTGGGTCTGGGTCTGGGCCAGGGTCTGGGTCTGGGTCTGGGTCTGGGTCTGGGTCTGGGCCAGGGTCTGGGTCTGGGTCTGGGTCTGGGTCTGGTCTGGGTCTGGGTCTGGGTCTGGGTCTGGGTCTGGGTCTGGGCCAGGGTCTGGGTCTGGGTCTGGGTCTGGGTCTGGGTCAGGGTCTGGGTCTGGGTCTGGGTCTGGGTCTGGGTCTGGGTCTGGGTCTGGGTCTGGGTCTGGGTCTGGGTCTGGGTCTGGGTCTGGGTCTGGGTCTGGGTCTGGGTCTGGGTCTGGGTCTGGGTCTGGGTCTGGGTCTGGGTCAGGGCCAGGGTCTGGGTCTGGGTCTGGGTCTGGGTCTGGGTCTGGGTCTGGGGTCAGGGTCTGGGTCTGGGTCTGGGTCTGGGTCAGGGCCAGGGTCTGGGTCTGGGTCTGGGTCTGGGTCTGGGTCTGGGGTCTGGGTCTGGGTCTGGGTCAGGGTCTGGGTCTGGGTCTGGGTCTGGGTCTGGGTCTGGGTCTGGGGTCTGGGCCAGGGTCTGGGTCTGGGTCTGGGTCTGGGTCTGGGTCAGGGCCAGGGTCTGGGTCTGGGTCTGGGTCTGGGTCTGGGTCAGGGCCAGGGTCTGGGTCTGGGTCTGGGTCTGGGTCTGGGTCTGGGTCAGGGTCAGGGTCTGGGTCAGGGTCTGGGTCTGGGTCTGGGTCTGGGTCTGGGTCTGGGTCTGGGTCTGGGTCTGGGTCTGGGCCAGGGTCTGGGTCAGGGTCTGGGTCTGGGTCTGGGTCTGGGTCTGGGTCTGGGTCTGGGTCTGGACTGGGTCTGGGTCTGGGTCTGGGTCTGGGTCTGGGTCTGGGTCTGGGTCTGGGTCTGGGTCTGGGTCTGGGTCCGGGTCCGGGTCTGGGTCTGGGTCTGGGTCCGGGTCTGGACTGGGTCAGGGTCCGGGTCTGGACTGGGTCAGGGTCCGGGTCTGGACTGGGTCAGGGTCCGGGTCTGGACTGGGTCAGGGTCCGGGTCTGGACTGGGTCAGGGTCCGGGTCTGGACTGGGTCAGGGTCCGGGTGAGATGACGTAACTCTAGAACATGTCAAGTCGGATTTATTTATTTGGAACATACAGTAATAACGTGACAA
Organism: Knipowitschia caucasica; assembly: GCA_964034765.1. Taxonomy (NCBI): domain Eukaryota; kingdom Metazoa; phylum Chordata; class Actinopteri; order Gobiiformes; family Gobiidae; genus Knipowitschia; species Knipowitschia caucasica. The sequence continues at coordinate 35,640,114 of OZ035841.1, forward strand.
AAGGAAACAGAACAGAACTTTCACCATCGACTCCCACTGTCTGCTGCCGTTGTGTCCTTGGGCAAGACACTTAACCTCTGGGAACACCAGCCACAGTGGGGCGGCTGTGGCTGTAAGGTGCCAAACTGCCGTTGTGTCCTTGGGCAAGACACTTCCCCCACATTAGAATGAGTCTGGTGTGTGTGTGAATGGTTGGTGGTGGTGGGAGGGGCTTCTGTCAGTGTGCCCCAGGGCAGCTGTGGCTACAGTAGTTTACCACCACCGTGTTTGGAGAGAGAGAATAATGACACATGTGACGCGTCTTTGAGTGTCCAAAAAAGTGCTTTATAAAACCGATGCATTATTATTATTATAATTATTATAAGAAGGTGCATGTACTTTGTGTATAAAACCATACTCTGACACTGGCTTGTATATGTGGCTTTGTTTATTTGTGTGGCCCCTTTTTCCCATTTTTAAAGATGTAAGAACGCATTCTCTTAAGGTTTTCAAAAGACAGTTAAGAATAATGTTTTTTTAGTTTCAAGCACAGAAATCAAGAACTTCTGGCATGATTTCCAAATGCTCCTTTTGTGTTTGACGAATCCTTAGACCTTGACTGTAGATCGTCTTCTCCATCCGCACGAACAGACAAGACCTTTTCCATGAAGTTATGTTTTTAGAATCTGCACCACAATTATTCACAGTAGGATTCTAACACAGTAACACACTAACACCAATGGTATAAGACACACACCCACACACACACACTAACAACACACAGGCCCACACACTCTCCACCCCTACACCTCTCTCCCACCTCCAAACACAAACCCATCCCTTCTGTGCGTGTGCTCTTATCTCAAACTTGGTTCACTGCTCATTAATCACACATTTTCTTATTCGTTTTTTAACATCTGAAAACCTGAATGTAAATATTTTCACGATCATGTTTTTAAGATCACAAAGACTGCTTCATATTTGTCTTTGAATGTTCAACGCTGTGGAATGCTAAACTGTGGAGCATTCAAGGCAATTACATCTCCATGGAAACAAGCAGATTTTTTTATAACCCTAACCCTTACTTTGGTGCGTGCTTCACACGCACCAAAGTTATACATTACAGCAAAAAACAAAAACAAAGCAATAAGTTTAAGGCAAACAATTGGATCTCAACATTTCAGTCACAAAACGTTAACCATAAATAACAAAAAGTCTTGATTAATACAAATAGACTGATTTTAAATGTTTTCTCATAAAAATCTTTTAAATTGTCAGTCGACCAAATGAATAAAAGCCAACAGCTCTCTATTTGTTTATAATAATAATAACAATTTAAAAAAGCGTTTGTATTATTCCAAAGACCCTCATTTTTGGTAAGTGTTTCCCAGCCGGGGGAGTACGGACCCCTTGCAAGGTTATTTACAAAGATTTTCAAAACTTACAAATATTAATAGTCAGGTGTTATATGGGCTACAGTGACTAATTTAATTTAAAGATATTATCTCAAGAAAGCAACCATGTGTTTTATTCTATTCTCAACATTGATTCCAGAACATAATTAATGATACTGGGTCTAACAGTCTGCAATAACAAGACTTTTTCATTTCAGTTTTGGTTCCGTCCAAGTCCATGAACTCATTTTGGGTCAGAAACAATTCCCCCAAACCCCACCCCCCTAAACAATAAGGGGTATTTGTGCCTTGTCTATGCTGGTTTGGGGTACACAGTAAAAAGGTTGTGAACCACTGCTATAGATGCTCAGTCTCTATAATCCATAATCAATAATGAACCTGAAAAACATATCTGTCCCGTGTAACTCGTATTAAATCCATGGGAATGTTGGATGTTGCTTTCGCCACGCCCACATGAACTTCATCTGAAGAGTCCCACAATGCATCTGGGCACCCGCCACTGTTCTGAACCATGTGACCTCAGCTCCGGTGACAGTGACGATGAGCAAACCATTAAATGTAAATATAGCTGCACAGATAACTGTAAATAGTGATGAAGACGCCTGTGCCTTTTTGCTCTTAGAAAAGAGTTTTTTCTACTCTGTTATTAAGATTGAAATGTTTTGGCTAAACTAATTAACGCCGGAGTCCAACTAATAAAATCCATATAACTAGCTCCTCATTGTCACATATTTGTATTTTTGGCCTCTTTCATGTCTTTAGATTCTTCAAACAGAAACTTTCAACTTCATTCAGCCAATCAGCTCTCAGCTACAAATAAGATCAGAATTTGTGATTTCCTTGGTTCTTACTATTTTAGAATAGATCATTTTGTGGTTCTACGTGAATACACACATTACAAACAGGACAACAACATGATGTATTACTTTTCCAACCTCACAGTGATAAACTATAGTTTCAGATGTATCTTTGTAAAGTGGTCATACCCATTCCTCTCTGTGTGTCCCACTGTTATTACCATCAGAGAAGATCCCCATATTAGCAGATTTAGTTTGTGTCAATTGCCATGAGTGTAGCAATGCTAATTCATCATATAAATCTAGTGTTGTGTGTGGAGTTTACACACTGCTTGTATTTGGACTTGGCGATTATCCGCAGGGTCAGGGTTTGGTCCACAGAGCGCTTGTCTTGTGGCCTAGGGCGGCCCGGCGTAAGCGGAGAGGTGAGAGTGCCGGCCCAAGATCGAATGGCAGTTTCTATTCCAGAAGTGCAGTCCTTATATGGAGCCTTCTATAAACTGCTTTAGGACGACACAGAACGAGGAGGCCACGCAGCAGAGAGACTTCAGGATCAGACGCAAAGTGCAAGACAAATCCATTCATACGTGGTTCAACGCAGGGGGAAAAAAGTACTGAAGAACTGATAATATACATATATCCATGCACTCAAAACTGTGTATTTGTGGGATTCCTATGTCACATTTTCATATTAGCTTTTTGACAATAAGAAGAAAATATATACATTTTTTTTGTCACCTCTTAGTATGTAAGAGATACAACGAGAAAAGACACATATAGAAGATGTGGTTTGTGATTTAAAATGATAATATTACAAATCATATTTTTTATCATGTCCTTTTCAGGTATTTTTCTGAACTTAGAAGCACAGCTAATTGCAATTAATTACTTCACTGTGGCACCATCTGCCAAGTAACTAGTCCGGAAACTCAAAAGTACAGATCATGTTGTCAGAAAAACAAGCAAAGTTATATTAAAAACACTCATTTCTCAATCTCACACTTGGTAAACAGTGAGTAATAATGAAGGCACTTTAAAACTATGTTTTACTTTTTAATTTTCTTGTTTCTTATCCAGGACCTATCTATTTACTATTTGAGGCAGAATTGACCAAACAGAGACTTCGAAGCACTACTGTACTTTCTGTGTAGCGCTGGATCCTACGGAAAATATCCCTTGGCACGATAAAGTGTATCTTGTTTTATCTCATACATCAGCACAGACCAAATAAATGTTACCAAACTAGTGTGAATTTCACTATTGTATAACGTGGTTCTTTACAACCGCGTGCCCTCGATCGCACGGTGTCACCCTCCCACCATCAGGGGGCGCCCACTTTTATTATCAAAAGAGACATTTTTCCCGCTCGTCTACAAAATAGCTGCAAAATGTTTAAAATATCCTGCAATCTTTTTCTTTTTACCTGTTACATCCAAAAGATTAACATTATGTATTGATTGGAAATAACAAGACATATATTTATTGACATATACAGTGAGATTTGTGTTCTCTATGATGCAAAACTACAGTCTGTTCCTTTAAACAAAGCAAAGTCTACGAGGAAAAAGAAACCCCTAATAATCGAGTTTGAAGTGATTTTTTATGCACCGCTCGCGACCGTAGAAGCCGTTTATGGGGTAATGGCCAAAAATGCGTCATGTGATACGGAGCGGCGTCGGGACATGATGGATGGCCCCTACGAGCGGCCATCTTGGAAATAGAATTAAAGGCGCGTGGAGTGAGAGAAGATTGCATTGTGAGTGGTCTTTATGTCTTCATGACACTGACACCTTTAACCGTTTACATCCTGAGTGTTTCATTCATTAACTTATGTCTCAGTAATGTGTCCTGGAAGAGTACGATCTTCTAATGTTGACATTATGGGCTGGAAAAGACCAGCGTTTGTGCAGAAAAGTGGAAAATAATCAAAATGACAGGAAGTAAAAGTGGGAAGTTGTGTAATGACATCACACCACGAGTTGCATTTTAGTTTTGATAAAATGTTTATCATTAGGTTTTTATTCAGAGCAATAACAGAATTTATGGATAATTCCTCCTCTTCCCTTCCCCTACTTGCCACCCTCCTTTTTTATGAAATATAATAAGAATAATGTAGTCCAATTATATTTTTGTGTCATTTATCACTAAGGTTACAATCAAAAATGGCATGTTCTACCTAATTTAATGCTATTTTTCTCAAGAAAACAACCTCATGATTTATAAGAACATATTTCAGCACATAATAAGAAAAATATATCAATCTGTGCCTACAATACCAGCTTTACCTTTGGTTTGGTCCATTACAAAACTGTACAAATTCTTTTTCCAGAAGAAATGACCAAATATAATATCCAAGAACGTATTTGAACAAATATGGGCTTGGATGTATGCAGATTTCAATAAAGTTAGAATAAAAACATGGCACAGATGCCAGAGATGAGCTATAAACAGACTTTCCACTAACACCGGATATCTTGGCCATGTTTCCATTTCCTTCTTTTTAAATATATCTATTTTTTAATAGATTTACATTTTAACTGAAGCAGCTCACGCTTTCTTATTAGAATACGTTTTTCCCAATTAAATCAAATGTAAACCACATGATGACGGGTCCAGACTAGAGTTTCATTCGGGCCTGAAAAATGAAGCCCGACCCGCTAATGTTAAGCCCGAGCCCGTATAAGCCCGACCAATGAACGCTGTATAACAGGCCCGAGCCCGACAGAACCCGACACATCTGATTTCCCGTTGTACGCACTCACCTCCAATTGCAAGTTTAGTCTCCACTTTTGAATTTGTTTTGTCTCCACTTGATCCATTTCTACTATTGTTCCTGTTCGCTGTTGACCACAGCAGCAGGAGACACGGGGATGATGCGTTCACGGCTCGCTGCTGCTGTAGGACACGCTGGTTACGGTGTCATTAATATATTCACTTTTTTTAATAACTTGTTGTCAATCAACGGACATTGTTATTAATATATATATATATATATATATATATATATATATATATATATATATATATATATATATATATATATATATATATATATATATATATATATATATATATATATATATATATATATATGCATATCATTATGTATAAAAATCATTTAAAAATAATTATAATAATAATAAAAAAGAAACATATATTTAAAAAAAGAAGCCCGAGCCCGGCACAAACCCGACAGCTGAGCGCCAAATGAGGCCCGAGCCCGGCCCAAACTCAGGTCGGGCCTCGGGCCTGCTCGGGCTCGGGCTGAAAAGCGAAACTCTAGTCCAGACCTCCTTAATGTGGCCCCCCGGAGAGAATAATGGCACACCATGTATTAGACATCACCATGTCATTTCCCACTTCTACCACTAGTTGGAGCATTCTGGCCATCAATTTACACATTATTTATTCACATTTAATTCTAAAACACAACTTATCAAAGTAAATATTCTCAAGATCATGTTTAAGAGCCTCGTCGTTGCCCAAGCCTTAATGTCTTGTTTTTGGTCTTAATCTCTTTATAAACGTCCTCTATCGATCACCGGCACACCTCACAGCTGGAGGGGTTCATCCAGGTTTAGCGCCGTGGTGCATTGTGGGATACAGTTTAATGATGGCACAGAAGGATGGCTCTGTCAGCTCAGCATCTGTCCACTCAAACTCCACCGGGAACGCCGCAAATGAAGCCTCCAGACACAGTTCACTAATGTCCTGCTGTATCCATGGCAACAGATGTTAAAGAGGCTGTTTTACATCAACCTCATTTAACCTAACTTTTTAATAAGTCATACATGTTTTTTCTCCAACAGAAAGAGTCTGAATGAGATCAGACCCAAACACACTGTCTTTATCTTTATCATAACTGTTCAAAGGAGCTCTGAGTCACTTTGATATTTTGGGTTGAGACTGGTTGCGGGTGATCTACAAATCTACAGATGTGACAGAGGCAAAAACGTGAAAATGAGTGATAGAACTCATTGAATATTGTACTGTATTGTATTGTGTTTTTTGAAATGTGTAGCCTCCTATGGACAGGTGTTGCAAATTAGCAGTTTTGCTATAACACTGGAAACAATGTATCTGGTTTGTCCAATGCAGTTGATATGTCCATATCAAATAAACTAATAATAAAAAAATAAAAAATAAAAAGAACCAAACTGTTTTAGTGATATGGATTGTATTAGTTTGGATGTTGTGGTTGGAAAGTGAGCCCTGGAACTGTCTTCATGTGTATGTTAGAACAATATTCATGGAGGTGGATCAGATTTATGCCATAATGTAAGGAGACAGAAATGGAAACAAGCACAAGTCAAAGTTTGTGGAGATGCAAGCCCACTCATGGGACCGTTTTTTTTCTTTCAGTGCTATAAACTTAATTTTATTTAGAAATATTAGGTTTTCACTGCGAAAACTGTATGACATGACATGACATGATGGTGGTGTGCCAACGAGACCAATAATTCAGTCAGAAAAGTTTTGCGCTATAACCGATATAAATTGGTAGAAAACACATTTGTCTGTTTTTAGAGAGTTTATACAGTGTCATACTGCTGGACTGACTCTCCATGTTATTGCTGTGGGACCAGTGAAGTTTTCTGAATCTGAATCATGCCAATGTGGGTGAAGGACACAACACCATTTGGCACTTCACGACCTCAGTGTCCCACTCTGGCTCCCATCACGGCCTCAGCGTCCCACTGTAGCTCCCATCACAGCCTCAGCGTCCCACTGTGGCTCCCATCACAGCCTCAGCGTCCCACTGTGGCTCCCATCACGGCCTCAGCGTCCCACTCTGGCTCCCATCACGGCCTCAGCGTCCCACTGTGGCTCCCATCACAGCCTCAGCGTCCCACTGTAGCTCCCATCACGGCCTCAGCGTCCCACTGTGGCTCCCATCACGGCCTCAGCGTCCCACTCTGGCTCCCATCACGGCCTCAGCGTCCCACTGTGGCTCCCATCACGGCCTCAGCGTCCCACTGTAGCTCCCATCACGGCCTCAGCGTCCCACTGTGGCTCCCATCACGGCCTCAGCGTCCCACTCTGGCTCCCATCACAGCCTCAGCGTCCCACTGTGGCTCCCATCACGGCCTCAGCGTCCCACTCTGGCTCCCATCACGGCCTCAGCGTCCCACTGTAGCTCCCATCACGGCCTCAGCGTCCCACTGTGGCTCCCATCACAGCCTCAGCGTCCCACTGTAGTTCCCATCACAGCCTCAGCGTCCCACTGTGGCTCTCATCACGGCCTCAGCGTCCCACTGTGGCTCCCATCACGGCCTCAGCGTCCCACTGTAGCTCCCATCACGGCCTCAGCGTCCCACTGTGGCTCCCATCACGGCCTCAGCGTCCCACTGTGGCTCCCATCACAACCTCAGCGTCCCACTGTAGCTCCCATCACAGCCTCAGCGTCCCACTGTAGCTCCCATCACGGCCTCAGCGTCCCACTGTAGCTCCCATCACAGCCTCAGCGTCCCACTGTAGCTCCCATCACGACCTCAGCGTCCCACTCTGGCTCCCATCACGGCCTCAGCGTCCCACTGTGGCTCCCATCACAACCTCAGCGTCCCACTGTGGCTCCCATCACAGCCTCAGCGTCCCACTGTAGCTCCCATCACGGCCTCAGCGTCCCACTGTAGCTCCCATCACAACCTCAGCGTCCCACTGTAGCTCCCATCACAGCCTCAGCGTCCCACTGTAGCTCCCATCACGGCCTCAGCGTCCCACTGTGGCTCCCATCACAGCCTCAGCGTCCCACTGTAGCTCCCATCACGGCCTCAGCGTCCCACTGTGGCTCCCATCACAACCTCAGCGTCCCACTGTGGCTCCCATCACAGCCTCAGCGTCCCACTGTAGCTCCCATCACGGCCTCAGCGTCCCACTGTGGCTCCCATCACAACCTCAGCGTCCCACTGTGGCTCCCATCACGGCCTCAGCGTCCCACTGTAGCTCCCATCACAGCCTCAGCGTCCCACTGTGGCTCCCATCACGGCCTCAGCGTCCCACTGTGGCTCCCATCACAACCTCAGCGTCCCACTGTAGCTCCCATCACGGCCTCAGCGTCCCACTGTGGCTCCCATCACGGCCTCAGCGTCCCACTGTGGCTCCCATCACAACCTCAGCGTCCCACTGTGGCTCCCATCACAACCTCAGCGTCCCACTGTAGCTCCCATCACAGCCTCAGTGTCCCACTCTGGCTCCCATCACGGCCTCAGCGTCCCACTGTAGCTCCCATCACAGCCTCAGCGTCCCACTGTGGCTCCCATCACGGCCTCAGCGTCCCACTGTAGCTCCCATCACAGCCTCAGCGTCCCACTGTAGCTCCCATCACAGCCTCAGCGTCCCACTGTAGCTCCCATCACAGCCTCAGCGTCTCACTGTGGCTCCCATCACAGCCTCAGCGTCCCACTGTGGCTCCCATCACGGCCTCAGCGTCTCACTGTGGCTCCCATCACGGCCTCAGCGTCCCACTGTGGCTCCCATCACAACCTCAGCGTCCCACTGTAGCTCCCATCACAGCCTCAGCGTCCCACTGTAGCTCCCATCACAGCCTCAGCGTCCCACTGTGGCTCCCATCACAGCCTCAGCGTCCCACTGTGGCTCCCATCACGGCCTCAGCGTCCCACTGTAGCTCCCATCACAGCCTCAGCGTCCCACTGTAGCTCCCATCACAGCCTCAGCGTCCCACTGTAGCTCCCATCACGGCCTCAGCGTCCCACTGTAGCTCCCATCACAGCCTCAGCGTCTCACTGTGGCTCCCATCACAGCCTCAGCGTCCCACTGTGGCTCCCATCACAGCCTCAGCGTCCCACTGTAGCTCCCATCACAGCCTCAGCGTCCCACTGTAGCTCCCATCACAGCCTCAGCGTCTCACTGTGGCTCCCATCACGGCCTCAGCGTCCCACTGTGGCTCCCATCACGGCCTCAGCGTCCCACTGTAGCTCCCATCACGGCCTCAGCGTCCCACTGTAGCTCCCCTCACAGCCTCAGCGTCCCACTGTGGCTCCCATCACAGCCTCAGCGTCCCACTGTGGCTCCCATCACGGCCTCAGCGTCCCACTGTGGCTCCCCTCACAACCTCAGCGTCCCACTGTAGCTCCCATCACAGCCTCAGCGTCTCACTCTGGCTCCCATCACGGCCTCAGCGTCCCACTGTGGCTCCCATCACAGCCTCAGCGTCCCACTGTGGCTCCCATCACAGCCTCAGCGTCCCACTGTAGCTCCCATCACGGCCTCAGCGTCCCACTGTAGCTCCCATCACAACCTCAGCGTCCCACTGTAGCTCCCATCACAGCCTCAGCGTCCCACTGTAGCTCCCATCACAGCCTCAGCGTCCCACTGTGGCTCCCATCACGGCCTCAGCGTCCCACTGTGGCTCCCATCACAGCCTCAGCGTCCCACTGTAGCTCCCATCACGGCCTCAGCGTCCCACTGTAGCTCCCATCACAGCCTCAGCGTCCCACTGTAGCTCCCATCACAACCTCAGCGTCCCACTGTAGCTCCCATCACAGCCTCAGCGTCCCACTGTAGCTCCCATCACGGCCTCAGCGTCCCACTCTGGCTCCCATCACGGCCTCAGCGTCCCACTGTGGCTCCCATCACGGCCTCAGCGTCCCACTGTAGCTCCCATCACGGCCTCAGCGTCCCACTGTAGCTCCCATCACGGCCTCAGCGTCCCACTGTGGCTCCCATCACGGCCTCAGCGTCCCACTGTGGCTCCCATCACGGCCTCAGCGTCCCACTCTGGCTCCCATCACGGCCTCAGCGTCCCACTGTGGCTCCCATCACAGCCTCAGCGTCCCACTGTGGCTCCCATCACAACCTCAGCGTCCCACTGTGGCTCCCATCACGGCCTCAGCGTCCCACTGTAGCTCCCATCACAGCCTCAGCGTCCCACTGTGGCTCCCATCACAGCCTCAGCGTCCCACTGTAGCTCCCATCACAGCCTCAGCGTCCCACTGTAGCTCCCATCACGGCCTCAGCGTCCCACTGTGGCTCCCATCACGGCCTCAGCGTCCCACTGTGGCTCCCATCACGGCCTCAGCGTCCCACTGTGGCTCCCATCACGGCCTCAGCGTCCCACTGTGGCTCCCATCACGGCCTCAGCGTCCCACTGTAGCTCCCATCACGGCCTCAGCGTCCCACTGTGGCTCCCATCACAGCCTCAGCGTCCCACTGTGGCTCCCATCACAGCCTCAGCGTCCCACTGTGGCTCCCATCACGGCCTCAGCGTCCCACTGTAGCTCCCATCACGGCCTCAGCGTCCCACTGTGGCTCCCATCACAGCCTCAGCGTCCCACTGTAGCTCCCATCACGGCCTCAGCGTCCCACTGTGGCTCCCATCACGGCCTCAGCGTCCCACTGTAGCTCCCATCACGGCCTCAGCGTCCCACTGTGGCTCCCATCACGGCCTCAGCGTCCCACTGTAGCTCCCATCACAGCCTCAGCGTCCCACTGTAGCTCCCATCACGGCCTCAGCGTCCCACTGTGGCTCCCATCACGGCCTCAGCGTCCCACTGTAGCTCCCATCACAGCCTCAGCGTCTCACTGTGGCTCCCATCACAGCCTCAGCGTCCCACTGTGGCTCCCATCACAGCCTCAGCGTCCCACTGTAGCTCCCATCACGGCCTCAGCGTCCCACTGTGGCTCCCATCACGGCCTCAGCGTCCCACTGTGGCTCCCATCACGGCCTCAGCGTCCCACTGTGGCTCCCATCACAGCCTCAGCGTCCCACTGTGGCTCCCATCACAGCCTCAGCGTCCCACTGTGGCTCCCATCACGGCCTCAGCGTCCCACTGTGGCTCCCATCACAACCTCAGCGTCCCACTGTAGCTCCCATCACGGCCTCAGCGTCCCACTGTGGCTCCCATCACGGCCTCAGCTTCCCACTGTGGCTCCCATCACGGCCTCAGCGTCCCACTGTGGCTCCCATCACGGCCTCAGCGTCCCACTGTGGCTCCCATCACGGCCTCAGCGTCCCACTGTGGCTCCCATCACGGCCTCAGCGTCCCACTGTAGCTCCCATCACAACCTCAGCGTCCCACTGTAGCTCCCATCACAGCCTCAGCGTCCCACTGTAGCTCCCATCACGGCCTCAGCGTCCCACTGTGGCTCCCATCACGGCCTCAGCGTCCCACTGTGGCTCCCATCACGGCCTCAGCGTCCCACTGTAGCTCCCATCACGGCCTCAGCGTCCCACTGTGGCTCCCATCACAGCCTCAGCGTCCCACTGTAGCTCCCATCACAGCCTCAGCGTCCCACTGTGGCTCCCATCACAGCCTCAGCGTCCCACTGTAGCTCCCATCACGGCCTCAGCGTCCCACTGTAGCTCCCATCACAGCCTCAGCGTCCCACTCTGGCTCCCATCACGGCCTCAGCGTCCCACTGTAGCTCCCATCACAGCCTCAGCGTCCCACTGTGGCTCCCATCACGGCCTCAGCGTCCCACTGTGGCTCCCATCACGGCCTCAGCGTCCCACTGTGGCTCCCATCACAGCCTCAGCGTCCCACTGTGGCTCCCATCACGGCCTCAGCGTCCCACTGTGGCTCCCATCACAGCACTAACCAGGCCCTGTCCTCTTTAACTTCATTATAATTGTGATTTTCCAGGACAATCGCCAGATTTACAGGGATCGATCCCAAAGTGTCCCTTTACTCGCTGCAGTTCTTTGTGTCATTGGAGCCTAAAACCAAATCACCAGCTCCGCCTTCTGGGAATCTTCCCCGTGTGAACGTGGCATTACACTAGAATTCCCAAATGCCTGTCACCTCCGTTTTAAAGCCCTGCTCTTATGACATCATGTGAAAGGCCCATTAAAGTGCTAAAGGCGCGTGCACCTGTCTGTGTGAAATGCTCTGTGACCACACGAGAGCTCGGGGCATCTGGCACTCTCCTCACCGCTCTGTTTACAAAACCCTTTATCCAGAAAACACTCCGGCAAATCCAGGCTGCGGCTGAACCAGGTCTGTGGCCCCGACTGGCCCTGGGCCGGCGCTTAATCCACACGATCTAAAGAGACTTGATGTTGATGGATGGACCGGTGTGCAGCGGTGTTAAACAAGCTCATTGTTTTAAGCCAAAGCAATTTACAAGTTTTAGACCGACGTGATGTCGATGCTCGGGATCTTTCTGTCCAGACTTTTATACAATCATTTATTAGATAAAGTCCAGATATTACAAGTCAAAACACGTGTGATTGATTTTGATGTTTTAAACAAGTGAAAACCAAAATACCATGGTCCACAATGCTGCTCTTTCTCCTGCTGGGTTCGTGTGCAGTGATTGGTTCATTCCCCTCAGATGCTGGGTTCGTGTGCAGTGATTGGTTCATTCCCCTCAGATGCTGGGTTCGTGTGCAGTGATTGGTTCATTCCCCTCAGATGCTGGGTTCGTGTGCAGTGATTGGTTCATTCCCCTCAGATGCTGGGTTCGTGTGCAGTGATTGGTTCATTCCCCTCAGATGCTGGGTTCGTGTGCAGTGATTGGTTCATTACCCTCAGATGCTGGGTTCGTGTGCAGTGATTGGTTCATTCCCCTCAGATGCTGGGTTCGTGTGCAGTGATTGGTTCATTCCCCTCAGATGCTGGGTTCGTGTGCAGTGATTGGTTCATTACCCTCAGATGCTGGGTTCGTGTGCAGTGATTGGTTCATTCCCCTCAGATGCTGGGTTCGTGTGCAGTGATTGGTTCATTACCCTCAGATGCTGGGTTCGTGTGCAGTGATTGGTTCATTCCCCTCAGATGCTGGGTTTGTGTGCAGTGATTGGTTCATTCCCCTCAGATGCTGGGTTCGTGTGCAGTGATTGGTTCATTACCCTCAGATGCTGGGTTCGTGTGCAGTGATTGGTTCATTACCCTCAAATGCTGGGTTCGTGTGCAGTGATTGGTTCATTCCCCTCAGATGCTGGGTTCGTGTGCAGTGATTGGTTCATTCCCCTCAGATGCTGGGTTCGTGTGCAGTGATTGGTTCATTACCCTCAGATGCTGGGTTCGTGTGCAGTGATTGGTTCATTCCCCTCAGATACTGGGTTCGTGTGCAGTGATTGGTTCATTCCCCTCAGATGCTGGGTTCGTGTGCAGTGATTGGTTCATTCCCCTCAGATGCTGGGTTTGTGTGCAGTGATTGGTTCATTCCCCTCAGATGCTGGGTTCGTGTGCAGTGATTGGTTCATTCCCCTCAGATGCTGGGTTCGTGTGCAGTGATTGGTTCATTCCCCTCAGATGCTGGGTTCGTGTGCAGTGATTGGTTCATTACCCTCAGATGCTGGGTTCGTGTGCAGTGATTGGTTCATTACCCTCAGATGCTGGGTTTGTGTGCAGTGATTGGTTCATTCCCCTCAGATGCTGGGTTCGTGTGCAGTGATTGGTTCATTCCCCTCAGATGCTGGGTTCGTGTGCAGTGATTGGTTCATTCCCCTCAGATGCTGGGTTCGTGTGCAGTGATTGGTTCATTCCCCTCAGATGCTGGGTTCGTGTGCAGTGATTGGTTCATTCCCCTCAGATGCTGGGTTCGTGTGCAGTGATTGGTTCATTCCCCTCAGATGCTTCAAACATGCATTTGAAAAAGTTTTTCAAACGGTTTTCTGTTTTGAATGATGCAGTAAAATATAATTAGATTTGAGAAGCAACATTTCATAGATTAGTCTTCCACTACAGCTCTGTGTCCTCACAGTCTCACATGAGGGTAGATCCTTTATCTATAAAATAGTTCTTCCTGCAGATGACAGATGTGGAACTGTTCTTTCTCACAGATGGTCTCTGGTCTCGCAGAAACCATGTGCTTTTGTAAAATAACAGTACAATGTTATAATTATATTTAAAAGTTAAGGTTTCTGGGGGAAAGTGAATTTGTTAGTTGTGAGCATACCTGCGTGTGCAAGCCTAACGTTGTCAGATTTGTGCTGTTAAGCAGGGCAGGGCCTGGTTAGGATGGTGATGGGAGACCTCTGGTAACACCAGGTGATACAGTGGGAAGCTGCAGATGTAAAGAGCTTGACTGACATTGTGTCTGTAGGCAAGACACTTCACCCAAATGTCTTAGTGTGAATCTGGTGTGTGCGTGAATGGTTTGCGGTGGTCAGAGGGCCGATGGCACAGATTAGTTGCCATATTCTGTCATTTTTCCCATGGGCAACTGTGGCCACAGCCGTAGCTTACCCCATGTCCAGAAAAGCTTTATATTACAATAATACCAATCATCCAAATGTATCATTATATTTTCTGTTTGCTCAATCAACTTCAGCAGTATTTCCTTTTTGACTCATAACATTTACTTACTAGCCAATACAAAAGCAGTGTTCCACAACAACATGTACACGCCCTCTTTATAAACCTTGGCTGAATGTAAATAAGTTCCAAGTGCGATTTCTTAATGACTTCACCTCTGGCTGTTGTGGTTCCACACTGTGGCTCTTGTGTCATTGAGCCAAAATCAGGGCGTCAATCTCTGGTGTGGGGTATTTAAAGCCCTCGGAGGAGGAGGAGCAGGAGGAGGAAGAGGAGGAGCAGGAGGGGGGGGGGGGTCTATGTGCACCTGTCACTGTGGACGCCATCACAGCTCCATGTGTCAAACTAATACTGCCTTTTCACCTTCCATTCCATCTCAGTTAAATGAAACATATTATACACATTATTATTATTGTTACTATTACCATTATTATTATTATTATTATTATTATTTTATTGTTATTATTATTAGTATTATTATTATTATTATTATCATTATCATTATTATTATTATTATACACAGGAAACATATTCTGCACATCCGACTGAGGAAAGGTTGAGTGAGTTTCAAAGGTTTTCTTGATACATTGTACATTCAATTTGATACAATGATGTTCAGGTAAAGGCTTTAGCCCCTTATCAAACCCTTCACATTTATAATTCGGTTATAGAAGATGAAGAATTATTAAAGATCAAAAATCATGAAACCCTTAAATGTTTGTATGTTACAAGTATTACAGCCCTTCAGATGTAAGTGGTTTATTCAAATGATGAAAAAGATTAGTCTCTTTTCTGGGTTCAAATCCCAGTCGGACCAGGGCCTTTCTGATTAGAGTTTGCATGTTCTCCCCGTGTCTGCGTAGGTTTCCTCCGGGTACTCCGGTTTCCCCTACCTCTAAAAACATGTACAATAGTTCTGGCATGCGCCTCCTGTACTGGCCCCTCCCATCTCTGTGTGGAGCGAGAGACAAATGCTCAAAAAAATAACACTTGTAAACTGCTTTGTGACTCTGGTCTGTGAAAGGCGCTATATAAATAAACATTACTACTACTTACTTGACTCACAAATCTTAAAAATCAAATTTGTTTGTTTATCTTTTTTTATTTGTAAATAACTGAAATAATTTCAGTCTTTACAATTCGGCTTAAAGCTGCACTAACTGACTTTGAGATTTTGAAGCCGTGGACTCGCTGGCCTCTCTTTCTGCTCCCCTCCCCGCACCCACGAAGCTATCGCCCCCACACACACCCACTGTTGGGACGGAGCTAGTGTCTCCCAATATGGATAATACATGGACATGGATTTGCACGTGGATGGCGTGACCATAGAATGATAGAACCGGGAAGCGCGGAGGAACGAGACTTTCTTTTGGATGGCTGTCTCGCTGAGTAAGCAGTAACCGGTGACGAAGACACGAAGCTTCAGGTTAGCTCCTCGTCTTGTTGTGCTAACTCAGCCGTCTATGCTAACGGACCTGTAGATTTCTCACAAAAGTGGGGGCTAGTGGTGCGCTGTGATTGGTCACAATCTGCGACCCGAAACACATTCTCTTCCTTGTTTCATCAAAACTCGATCTAAAATATAATGTCACGCCAGCACAAATCTGCGCTACTTTTTCGTCAAAAGGACGTATATCCCAATGCCCTACACGGACATGGATAGCATTTTAGTAATTAATCCAAAAATAAAGTCAGTTAGTGCAGCTTTAATTTGGACTAATTGTGGATCCCAAATAACAGTGTAAAGCATCATCCAAAAATGGTTTCAGTCATAACTCTGCTAATAAGATCTGGGATGGAGCAGATCATGGCAGGGCTAACACCAAGTGTGTGTCTGGAATGCTGCTAAGAAATTGTGAAACGCTATCGCTAGCATTTATCTTAAAATGGACATAAAAATGTGACAGTCGGATAACTTTAAAACCATGAAGCTATTGGAGGCAAGAGCTCTGGTGTGTGTCGTCTTCTCTGTCTGGTGCACACCGGGGTAGTCTTGCACAGTTTTTCCAATGTGGTTTTACTGCAAATGGCAAATAAAATGGCGGCACGGTGGCTGAGTGGATAGCACTCTCGCCTCTCAGCAAGAAGGTCCTGGGTTCAAATCCCGGTTGGACCAGGGCCTTTCTGAGTGGAGTTTGCATGTTCTCCCCGTGTCTGCGTAGGTTTCTTCCGGGTGCTCCGGTTTCCCCTACCACTAAAAATATGTACAATAGGTATGGCATGTGCCTCCTGTACTTGCACCCCCACTCCCAAAAAAATAACAATTGTAAACCGCTTTGAGACTCCGATGTGCAGTGAAAAGGCGGTATATAAATAAAAGCTTACTACTTACTTACTTACTAAATGAATCTGAATCTGAATCTGAATCTGAACCGGAGTCTGGTACCAGTGTGATGCTGGTGATCAAAGATGGCCGATAAAGATCATTATGGTTTATGTTTGATTGCACGTATTGCACCACAGTTGCTCTTCTTGAAAATGAAAGAACTTCTTAAGAGGAAAACATTTGGATAAAGGATGTCAGTTGGAAACGTCTGATTGTAGAAGTGTGGAATCCCATTCTGCTCCTTTAAAGTCAAGCATTTCTCGAACTCTTGCTGTTGTAAAGAATATAACTTGACTGGAGATATTTCTGGCCATACATCACTTCATTCTCCTTTATCTAGTATTTCTATATTTTTATTGTCAACATGTTTAAGTCTATATAAGGTTTGAAAAACAATTATTTTGATCAAATAGAGGAGTCTGCGTATGTCCACTCTTCATATTTCCTGTGAAGTGCATGTACGGGAACCATACAGCAGACCCCTGCTGCAGACCCTGCTGCAGACCCTGCTGTGAGAGTGCTGTTGTTCTAATCGTGTGTGCGCTGACAGGAGCTGACAGGAGCCGTGCTTGTCCACTTGTTTGTGCCTTTTCGGGGCCGCAGCAGTGGCCGCTGCAGTGGCCACTGCAGCCGGAGTCTGAGTGTTGTGTGCAGAGAAATGCAGCAGGGACAAAGGGGGCATACACACATACATACATACATACATACATACACACATACATACATACATACATACATACATACATACATACATACATACATACATACATACATACATACATACATACATGCATGTATGCATGTATGCATGCATGCATGTATGCATGCATGTATGCATGCATGCATACATGCGTGCGTACATACAGGTACATACATACATACAGGTGCATACATACATACAGGTACATACATACATACAGGTGCATACATACATAC
This sequence comes from Knipowitschia caucasica, assembly GCA_964034765.1. NCBI lineage: Eukaryota > Metazoa > Chordata > Actinopteri > Gobiiformes > Gobiidae > Knipowitschia > Knipowitschia caucasica. The sequence goes on from OZ035841.1 coordinate 35,657,785, forward strand.
GTACATACAAGGGCATACATATACATTGTAGAGTCTTTATCTCGTCAAAAGGGCAATTATCAAATGATTGAAATGATTCTTCTTCTTCATCCGTGTTTGGAGGTTGAGTAGAAATTAGCATGAGCTACCAATGTATTGTATAACACTATAGATTTTAAAGGTATATAGGAGGATTTTCTCAAATTTCCACTTTTTGAACAATACTCTCTTACTTGAAGAGCACGTATCACCAGAATGATTGACAGTTAGGAGGACCAATAGTTGATGATCCACCTAGAAACAAAACAGATCATCGAAATGTATGTGCTCAATACGTTGAATTCGATCACCATGGGGCTGTAGGGTGTTAACAATTCAGGAGACAAAAAGGAGTCATTTATTGCGTGACAGTTTAAGGAGAGTGTTGTTTTTATTTCACAAAGGGCACATATTTCATTCATACGACATTTACTGCTGGTGTAGTTTGGTAAATTGGTTTTATCAGATTCACCTGCATGAAACGCTGCATGCTCTGGCGTGCACACAACACACATGGTGATATTGTGATAGTAAATATGGTATGTTTAAAATGGTATGTTTTTTTTAAAGATTTTTGTCCCATATTAAATAGGCAAAGGCCATATGTTTACATAAAATATGGTTTGGTAGATGTTGATAGGATTATTATGAAGTCAAAAAATTGGAAGTCTGGACCATCTAGAATATTTTATGCATAAATTCTTGGGTTTTTGAAAGAGTGGAACATGTGGCGTATATATGTTGAGTCTTGTGTGGCTGTCGGCTGCTGTCTCCTGTTGACCTTATAAACTGAGTGGGTTTTTTACTGTGTGTGTGTGTGTGTGTGTGTGTGTGCGTGTATTTGTGTGTGGCGTCTGAGGAGCAGATGTGACAAAGGTGCAGTTAACAGGTGCACACCACAACACAACTACACAACATTTAGGCTATTTATACACACACCAACTCCGCTCTGTCTGAGGCTTAAGAATGTGTCTGGAAAAGTCTCCGGTCAAAGACGACAAACAGATTTAGGAGCGATATTCACAGTAAACAAGCGAATTAAGAGAGTTGGGTGTGCGAGGCTGTGCTCTTCAGGATCCAAAAAGCAATAAGCTCAAATCAAAAGAGGAATAAAAGAAGGTCTGAGGCACAACTGACTTTAAAGTAAAAATCCATAATTTTGAAGAATGAAGGAATGACTCTGAAATCCTCCTTTGGTAGAAAAAAACTGCAACGAAAACAGTGGGGAAAAATAATCTGCTATCTGCTAAACCGCAGATATTTATCTTCGCTTGCACCTGTCGTCACCATGACAACGCATCATAAACCAATATTTAAAAAACCTCCGGGCAAAGTGGAGATTTTTGAAAACTCTGTTTATGCTGTAGACAGAGATAACCAGAGTTTTGGCACATCGCAATATGCTCCAAAACAACAACAAACAAAACAACCTCTGATCACTGAAGAACGATCTTACTGCCTTAAAAACTGTTCACTAACAATAATATAATATTATGAGATTATATTCTCATAATATTATGAGAATATAATATACTCATAATTAGGGATGTACCGATCCAGATTTTTTGTAATCCGATTCAATTCCGATATTCTTAAGTATTGTTTTGCCGATACCGATCCGATCCGATAAAATTGTTCTAATATTTTCAAAGCATTCAAGATTTTGCATTTTTACCTGAATAAATACGTTTGTGGTGCCGGCTAACACACGTTAGCAGCCCTTGTTTACAGTCACGGGGAATGAGGCTCGAGGAATATGTTCACAAGCAGTCTCCCCCATAGTTAGTCCTGGTGAAATCCTGGTTTAGTCCTGGTTTATCTCCTGTTTTGTGTCCCCATGGCGGCTCTGTGCGGCCGCTCTCTGATAGCTCTCTGATAGCTCTCTGATAGCGCTCTGATAGCCGCACGGAGGAAAAAATTCATCTCTTGCTTTTGCTGCATGCAGCAGGTCTCTGTGTCCTCTGCCTCTGCAGCGCCGCACATGCTGTGCCTCGCACGGACGTGCAGAACCACTGACACGGCATTGAAAAACAATCTTTAGATCCATTGTGCGGTTGTTGTTTTTGCATTTCAAAGAAAGTTTTGCGGTTGACGCTTGGCTGTGATAGGTCGAGAAGCCTATGCCTACATCCCCCAGAATGCCGCGTGCCTCTGACTTGGCTTTACTTCCTGTGTTTTCGTCCTGTTTTATCTAAAGGATTGATGTTAAACTAACATTCTATCGACCCTGTTTTCTGTTGATATCGAACACGTGTCTATCGCAATATATCTCGTCGTTTTATCGCCCAGCCCTAGTTTTACATTGTATTTAGTTTTCGGCAGCCGTAAAGCGTGAGCTGCTGAAAAGTGACGTAAATCGGCTTCATATTTAACAAATCCGATATTATCCGATCCTTACAAAATACCCATATCGGCCCCCGATACCGATACTGAATATCGGATCGGTACATCCCTACTCATAATAGATGAGAACAGAACAGACTCAATCCATTTGATAAACTGTACAGTATAGAAACAAGTCAGCATTAATTCCACATTCAATTTCAAAGTGTTAAAGTAAACTAAATATTCTACATTAACCTTTAATGTTCACTTCTTGAAGAAAGCAATGTATATATATAAAAAATTGTCCACTCACCTTTGGCCCTCCGCGGGCGGTTATCCCTCTCTAAGCTTGGGTCCTCTACCAGAGGCCTGGGAGCTTGAGGGTTCAGTATCTTTGCTGTTCCTAGCACTGCACATTTCTGGACCGAGATGTCCGAGGTTGTTCCAGGGATCCGCTGTAACCTCTTCTAGCTTCAGGGTCACTGCCCTGAGTGCACCATCACCACGGGCACTACTGTCACCTTTACCCTCCAGGCCCTCTCCAGCTCCTCTCTGAGACCTTGGTATTTCTCAAGCTTTTCATGTTCTTTTTTCCGGATGTTACCATCGCTTGGAATTGCCACGTCCACCACCACGGCTGTCCTCTGCCCTTTGTCCACCACCACGGCTGTCCTCTGCCCTTTGTCCACCACCACGGCTGTCCTCTGCCCTTTGTCCACCACCACGGCTGTCCTCTGCCCTTTGTCCACCACCACGGCTGTCCTCTGCCCTTTGTCCACCACCACGGCGTTCCTCTGCCCTTTGTCCACCACCACGGCTGTCCTCTGCCCTTTGTCCACCACCACGGCTGTCCTCTGCCCTTTGTCCACCACCACGGCTGTCCTCTGCCCTTTGTCCACCACCACGGCTGTCCTCTGCCCTTTGTCCACCACCACGGCTGTCCTCTGCCCTTTGTCCACCACCACGGCTATCCTCTGCCCTTTGTCCACCACCACGGCTGTCCTCTGCCCTTTGTCCACCACCACGATGTCAGGTTGGTTCAATACCATTCGGTCGGTCTGTATCTGGAAGTCCCACAGGATCTTCGCACGCTCATTCTCCACCACCTTTGGAGGAGTTTCCCACTTAGACCTTGGGGTTTCCAGCCCATACTCTGCACAGATGTTTCTGTACACTATGCCAGCCACTTGGTTATGGCGTTCCATGTAGGCCTTCCCTGCCAGCATCTTGCACCCTGCAGTTATGTGTTGGATCGTCTCAGGTGCCTCTTTGCACAACCGACACCTTGGGTCTTGTCTGGTGTGGTATATCTGGGCCTCTATCGCTCTGGTGCTCAGGGCCTGTTCCTGTGCAGCCATGATGAGTGCCTCTGTGCTGTCCTGTAGGCCAGCCCTTTCTAGCCATTGGTAGGACTTCTTGAGATCAGCCACTTCTGTTATGCTCCGGTGGTACATGCCGTGTAGGGGCTTGTTCTCCCATGATGGGCTCTCCTCCAGCACCTCCTCATCTCGCCACTGCCTGAGACATTCACTGAGTACGTCATCCGTTTTGGCCTTCTCCATGATGTAGTTATGGAGTTTGGATGTTTCGTCCTGGACAGTGGCTCTCACACTCACTAGTCCTCGGCCTCCTTCTTTACGGCTTACGTACAGTCTCAGGGTGCTGGATTTGGGATGGAACCCGCCATGCATGGTAAGGAGCTTTCGAGTTTTAACATCCGTGGTCTGAATCTCTTCCTTTGGCCACCTGATTATTCCTGCAGGGTATCTGATCATTGGCAGGGCGTAGCTGTTAATTGCCCGGGCCTTGTTCTTGCCATTGAGCCGGCTTCTTAGGACCTGCCTTACTCGCTGGAGGTATTTGGCAGTTGCCGCTTTCCTCGTCACCTGTTCGAGGTTGCCATTTGCCTGTGGTATACCGAGATACTTGTAACTGTCCTCAACGTCTGCTATTGTTCCCTCTGGGAGTGAGATCCCTTCTGTGTGGACTACCTTGCCTCTCCGAGTCACCATCCTGCTACATTTCTCGAGTCCGAATGACGTCCCGATGTCATGGCTGTAGATCTTGGTTGTTTGGATCAGAGAGTCGATGTCTCTCTCGCTCTTGGCGTACAGCTTGATGTCATCCATGTAGAGGAGGTGACTGATCTTTGCTCCATATATATATATATATATATATATATATATATATATATATATATATATATATATATATATATATATATATATATATATATATATATATATATATATATATATATTTGGGAGATTTTCTAAGATGTAGGAGCACTGATAACAAATAATTCGTTTTTCAATAGGCTTCAATGGTTGAGATGCAGTTTGATGCTTAAAGTACCTAGAACCAAGTCAGTCTCAAAGTGCCTAGAACCAAGTCAGTCTTAAAGTGCCTAGAACCAAGTCAGTCTCAAAGTGCCTAGAACCAAGTCAGTCTCAAAGTGCCTAGAATCAAGTCAGTCTCAAAGTGCCTAGAATCAAGTCAGTCTCAAAGTGCCTAGAACCAAGTCAGTCTCAAAGTGCCTAGAATCAAGTCAGTCTCAAAGAGCCTAGAATCAAGTCAGTCTCAAAGTGCCTAGAATCAAGTCAGTCTCAAAGTGCCTAGAATTAAGTCAGTCTCAAAGTGCCTAGAATCAAGTCAGTCTCAAAGTGCCTAGAATCAAGTCAGTCTCAAAGTGCCTAGAATCAAGTCAGTCTCAAAGTGCCTAGAACTAAGTCAGTCTCAAAGTGCCTAGAACCAAGTCAGTCTCAAAGTGCCTAAAACCAAGTCAGTCTCAAAGTGCCTAGAACCAAGTCAGTCTCAAAGTGCCTAGAACCAAGTCAGTCTCAAAGTGCCTAGAACCAAGTCAGTCTCAAAGTGCCTAGAACCAAGTCAGTCTCAAAGTGCCTAGAACCAAGTCAGTCTCAAAGTGCCTAGAACCAAGTCAGTCTCAAAGTGCCTAAAACCAAGTCAGTCTCAAAGTGCCTAGAACCAAGTCAGTCTCAAAGGGCCTAGAACCAAGTCAGTCTCAAAGTGCCTAGAACCAAGTCAGTCTCAAAGTGCCTAGAACCAAGTCAGTCTCAAAGTGCCTAAAACCAAGTCAGTCTCAAAGTGCCTAGACCCAAGTCAGTCTCAAAGTGCCTAGAACCAAGTCAGTCTCAAAGTGCCTAGAACCAAGTCAGTCTCAAAGTGCCTAGAACCAAGTCAGTCTCAAAGTGCCTAGAACCAAATCTGTCTCAAAGTGCCTAGAACCAAGTCAGTCTCAAAGTGCCTAGAACCAAGTCAGTCTCAAAGTGCCTAGAACCAAGTCTGTCTCAAAGTGCCTAGAACCAAGTCAGTCTCAAAGTGCCTAGAACCAAATCTGTCTCAAAGTGCCTAGAACCAAGTCAGTCTCAAAGTGCCTAGAACCAAATCTGTCTCAAAGTGCCTAGAACCAAATCTGTCTCAAAGTGCCTAGAACCAAGTCAGTCTCAAACTGCCTAGAACCAAGTCAGTCTCAAACTGCCTAGAACCAAGTCAGTCTCAAAGTGCCTAGAACCAAGTCAGTCTCAAAGTGCCTAGAACCAAGTCAGTCTCAAAGTGCCTAGAACCAAGTCAGTCTCAAAGTGCCTAGAACCAAGTCAGTCTCAAAGTGCCTAAAACCAAGTCAGTCTCAAAGTGCCTAGAACCAAGTCAGTCTCAAAGTGCCTAGAACCAAGTCAGTCTCAAAGTGCCTAGAACCAAGTCAGTCTCAAAGTGCCTAGAACCAAGTCAGTCTCAAAGTGCCTAGAACCAAGTCAGTCTCAAAGTGCCTAGAACCAAGTCAGTCTCAAAGTGCCTAGAACCAAGTCAGTCTCAAAGTGCCTAGAACCAAGTCAGTCTCAAAGTGCCTAGAACCAAGTCAGTCTCAAAGTGCCTAGAACCAAGTCAGTCTCAAAGTGCCTAGAACCAAGTCAGTCTCAAAGTGCCTAGAACCAAGTCAGTCTCAAAGTGCCTAGAACCAAGTCAGTCTCAAAGTGCCTAGAACCAAGTCAGTCTCAAAGTGCCTAGAACCAAGTCAGTCTCAAAGTGCCTAGAACCAAGTCAGTCTCAAAGTGCCTAGAACCAAGTCAGTCTCAAAGTGCCTAGAACCAAGTCAGTCTCAAAGTGCCTAGAACCAAGTCAGTCTCAAAGTGCCTAGAACCAAGTCAGTCTCAAAGTGCCTAGAACCAAGTCAGTCTCAAAGTGCCTAGAACCAAGTCAGTCTCAAAGTGCCTAGAACCAAGTCAGTCTCAAAGTGCCTAGAACCAAGTCAGTCTCAAAGTGCCTAGAACCAAGTCAGTCTCAAAGTGCCTAGAACCAAGTCAGTCTCAAAGTGCCTAGAACCAAGTCAGTCTCAAAGTGCCTAGAACCAAGTCAGTCTCAAAGTGCCTAGAACCAAGTCAGTCTCAAAGTGCCTAGAACCAAGTCAGTCTCAAAGTGCCTAGAACCAAGTCAGTCTCAAAGTGCCTAGAACCAAGTCAGTCTCAAAGTGCCTAGAACCAAGTCAGTCTCAAAGTGCCTAGAACCAAGTCAGTCTCAAAGTGCCTAGAACCAAGTCAGTCTCAAAGTGCCTAGAACCAAGTCAGTCTCAAAGTGCCTAGAATAGCCATTCCCAAACTCAGTAACACCGAGGCCCCCTTAAAAATCTCACGGGTCTGCGTGGCCCCCCAAAATAATAACCAAGAAGACAACATTAAGAATAGGCTCGTCTGGTTATTTTATTTTGGGGAAATAGCCTCTGCTACAAACATTGTAATACAAAAATGATTACAGTGGATTATTCAAGTCAAATAATGAACACAAATATTTCAATATTACAAACAAAAGATTATAAATTTAACATTAATTTTTTTTTTTTTTTTTTTTTATGACCTCCCGCGGCCCCCCTGCAGTACCCTCGCGGCCCACCAGGGGGCCGCGGACCCCACTTTGGGAGACACTGGCCTAGAACCAAGTCAGTCTCAAAGTGCCTAGAACCAAGTCAGTCTCAAAGTGCCTAGAACCAAGTCAGTCTCAAAGTGCCTAGAACCAAGTCAGTCTCAAAGTGCCTAGAACCAAGTCAGTCTCAAAGTGCCTAGAACCAAGTCAGTCTCAAAGTGCCTAGAACCAAATCTGTCTCAAAGTGCCTAGAACCAAGTCAGTCTCAAAGTGCCTAGAACCAAGTCAGTCTCAAAGTGCCTAGAACCAAGTCAGTCTCAAAGTGCCTAGAACCAAGTCAGTCTCAAAGTGCCTAGAACCAAATCTGTCTCAAAGTGCCTAGAACCAAGTCAGTCTCAAAGTGCCTAGAACCAAGTCAGTCTCAAAGTGCCTAGAACCAAGTCAGTCTCAAAGTGCCTAGAACCAAGTCAGTCTCAAAGTGCCTAGAACCAAGTCAGTCTCAAAGTGCCTAGAACCAAGTCAGTCTCAAAGTGCCTAGAACCAAGTCAGTCTCAAAGTGCCTAGAACCAAGTCAGAAGGCCCATTCTATCTCTGTTCTGTCCTTTACTTCACCATCATCAGTTTTTGTCTAATCCACATTATTGTGTCTCACCTCTGCTTTAAGTCTGCTGTGTTTCATGCTCACTCCTCCACCTCCTCCACCTCCTGCTCCTCCTCCTTCCTCCTCCTCCTGCTCCTCCTCCTGCTCCTCCTCCTACTACTCCTCCTCCACCTCCTGCTCCTCCTTCCTCCTCCTGCTCCTCCTCATCCTGCTCCTCCTCCTTCCTCCTCCTACTACTCCTCCTCCACCTCCTCCATCTCCTCCTCCTCCTGCTCCTCCTCCTGCTCCTGCTCCTCCTCCTCCTTCCTCCTCCTACTACTCCTCCTCATCCTCCTCCTGCTCCTCCTCCTCCTCCTTCCTCCTCCTACTACTCCTCCTTCTTCCTCCTACTACTCCTCCTCCTGCTCCTCCTTCCTCCTCCTACTACTCCTCCTCCTGCTCCTCCTGCTCCTCCTCCTCCATCTCCTCCTCCTCCTGCTCCTTCCTCCTCCTACTACTCCTCCTCATCCTCCTCCTACTCCTCCTCCTCCTCCTACTACTCCTCCTGCTCCTCCTCCTCCTTCCTCCTCCTCCTACTACTCCTCCTCCTCCTCCTCCTCCTCCTCCTACTACTCCTCCTGCTCCTCCTTCCTCCTCCTCCTACTACTCCTCCTGCTCCTCCTCTATCCTCCTCCTCCTCCTCCTACTACTCCTCCTCCTCCTCCTCCTCTTCCTGCTCCTCCTCCTCCTTCCTCCTACTCCTTCTCCTCCTCCTACTCCTCCTCCTCTTCCTGCTCTTCATCCTCCTCTTCCTCCTCCTGTTCCTCATCCTCCTCTTCCTCCTCCTCCTCCTGCTCCTCCTCCTCCTCATCCTCCTCCTCCTCCTCCTGCTCCTCCTCCTCCTTCCTCCTACTCCTCCTCCTCCTGCTCCTCTTCCTCCTTCCTCCTCCTCCTCCTCCTGGCTCTTCATCCTCCTGTTCCTCCTCCTGTTCCTCATCCTCCTCTTCCTCCTCCTCCTCCTGCTCCTCCTCCTGCTCCCCCTCCTCCTCCTCCTCCTACTACTCCTCCTCCTTCCTCCTCCTCCTCCTCCTGCTCCTCCTCCTCCTGCCCCTCCTCCTTCCTCCTTCCTCCTCCTCCTCCTCCTCCTCCTGCTCCTCCTCCTCCTTCCTCCTCCTCCTCCTCATCCTCCTCCTCCTACTCCTCCTCCTCCTCATCCTCCTCCTCCTACTCCTCCTCCTCCTCCTCCTCCTCCTCCTCCTGCTCCTCCTCCTCCTTCCTCCTCCTCCTACTACTCCTCCTGCTCCTCCTCCTCATCATCCTCCTCCTCCTCCTACTACTCCTCCTGCTCCTCCTCCTTCCTCCTCCTCCTCCTACTACTCCTCCTCCTCCTCCCTGCTCCTCCTCCTTCCTCCTCCTCCTCCTCCCTCTCCTCCTCCTCCTGCCCCTCCTTCTCCTCCTTCCTCCTTCCTCCTCCTCCTCCTCCTCCTACTACTCCTCCTCCTCCTGCTCCTCCTCCTCCTTCCTCCTCCTCCTCCTCCTCCTCCTCCTACTACTCCTCCTCCTGCCCCTCCTCCTCCTCCTTCCTCCTGCTCCTCCTCCTCCTTCCTCCTCCTCCTCCTCCTGCTCCTCCTCCTCCTGCCCCTCCTCCTCCTCCTTCCTCCTTCCTCCTCCTCCTCTTCCTACTACTCCTCCTCCTCCTGCTCCTCCTCCTCCTGCCCCTCCTCCTCCTCCTTCCTCCTTCCTCCTCCTCCTCCTCCTCCTACTACTCCTCCTCCTCCTGCTCCTCCTCCTCATCCTCCTCCTCCTCCTACTACTACTCCTCCTCCTCCTACTACTCCTCCTGCTCCTCCTCCTCCTTCCTCCTCCTCTCCTCCTCCTCCTCCTTCCTCCTCCTCCTCCTCCTGCTCCTCCTCCTCCTGCCCCTCCTCCTTCCTCCTTCGTCCTCCTCCTCCTCCTCCTACTACTCCTCCTCCTCCTCCTCCTCCTACTACTCCTCCTCCTCCTGCTCCTCCTCCTCCTGCTCCTCCTCCTCCTTCCTCCTCCTCCTACTACTCCTCCTCCTCCTCATCCTCCTCCTCCTCCTCCTACTACTCCTCCTCCTCCTACTACTACTCCTCCTGCTCCTGCTCCTCCTTCCTCCTCCTCCTACTACTCCTCCTGCTCCTCCTCCTCCTCCTCCTCCTCCTACTACTCCTCCTGCTCCTACTCCTCCTCCTACTACTACTCCTCCTGCTCCTCCTCCTCCTTCCTCCTCTTCCTACTCCTCCTCCTCCTCCTCCTACTACTCCTCCTGCTCCTACTCCTCCTCCTCCTCCTCCTCCTCCTCCTCCTCCTCCTACTACTACTCCTCCTGCTCCTCCTCCTCCTTCCTCCTCCTCCTACTACTCCTCCTGCTCCTCCTCCTACTACTCCTCCTGCTCCTACTCCTCCTCCTCCTCCTACTACTCCTCCTGCTCCTCCTCCTCCTTCCTCCTCCTCCTCCTCGGCCCTGGGGGTGTTGAGATTTCTCCTCACAGCTCTGCCTCCTTTGTTGTTTGGATCCAGAAAGGTTGATAAAAATGGGATTTGACCCATTAATTAATTCTGCAGTCGTGATTATCCGAGTCATGGAACCTCTTCTCAGCGTGTTTAGGTCTATGTGAGGTTCAACAAACTTTTGGATGAAGTCATGTAACTCGTTACAGCCCTACAGCTCCAAATGATCATTTATGATCCACTAATATTGTTCTTTTACACTAGATTTTGACCTGCATGTTCTCTTTGGACCTCTTTTATATCTGTTACATTGTTACTCGCATCTATATCTCGTCCTCTTTTTTTTTTATATGGAAGAAGTCAAAAGTAATCTGGGTTACAGGTGTGATCGCTGCAGCCTCTGTCTTCAGTCTCCAACATTTACCTTCACAAGAGATACACAAAAATACCAGGCTAGCTTTTCTCATAGCATTCAAAACAATGGCGGCGATGAGGCTGCGTCACAAGAGCTACCGCCCAAGGTGTGAAGCAGTATGGGTAATGTAGTGAATAGAGTAGTAGTGAATTAGATGCTCTTTTATTAGCCCAGTAGGAAGGAATATAAGGATGTTGTACTATGGCCATAATTTGGCCGTGTATATTGCGTGTAAAATACTATAGTAATACTGCTAGCTTTGATTGTATGTATTTATAGTGTTGTAATGTCTTGTTTTTTACAATTAGATGCAAATAGGGCATTATTTGCCTTAGAGAGAAGTTTGTAGAGATGTGTATCATAATTGCATAAACCCAGCTCTGTGTGGTGTAAGAGTAATATCAGTGGAGTTAGAAGAGGAAGATAGACGCCACACAGAACATCGCACAGAGGTCAAGAGTAGATTCATAGTTTGTTTTCTTATTTACAGGAGAGAATGGTACAAAGGTTTTCTTTCTTCAGAACACCCACTCGGGTCAGGCTGCCGTAGTGTGTAGGAGACATGTAAATGTTTCAAGACTCATATTGAACAGAAGGAAATAAACTAAATTCCAACTGTACCAAATTAGACTTTAACAAATAACAAGTCACCACACACACTACCTTCCCATCTTACCTATATTGTGTTCAGAAGACATACAACTATTTACCCATTCTCTCCTGTAAATAAGAAAACAAAAAAACTATGAATTACTCTTGACCTCTGTGCTAATGATATCTTTATTTTCTATAAAACTACCTCCCCCCTTCCCCCCCTATCTACTCCACTGATCTTACTCTTCTACGTCTCAGAGCTGGTGGTGTTTCTCTATGCACTTCTGATTCACTCTCTACAATCTGTCTCTCCTCAACATGCAAATAAAGCCCTATCTGGCATTAATGTAAACACAGACATTTCATCACTCTACACACCTCTCCATCATAGCAGCCGTCTTACAAAGTTCTATAACACTCAAACTTCACTTCATCTATCTGGCCATAGTACACATCCTTCTCTTTCATTCCTACATGGCTAACTAAAATGAGCCTTCTACTCCACTACTACTCTCTAGGTTCAAAACCAATACTTCTACCCACTCGGTGCTTACTCTCTATATACTCATCCCTCCTCGCACGCCATATTTAACTGTGTACTGCTAGTATGCTAAATGCAATCCCTTGTTTATTCACTTTGTATCTCTTGTTTACTTTAAACTTCTTGTCTCCTAATTACGACTGCATCATCTTTCCTCCTTTACCCCCCATTTCCATATTGTACATCCATACTAAAAATAAAAGAGCTACGAGATCTAGATTCGAGTACAATATGTAACATCTATAAAGCTATGTCAACCGATGTCATATTCTGATTACCAAACAATAATACAAATACACAAAAATCTCTTAACCAAATGTATACAATTATTATCTGTCTTTGCTGAAACTTAGTTACAATACTGCTCCCCCTCTCTATTCTCTTAATAACCTCCTCACTATACAATTCTCTCATAATAATGAGTATACCAAGACAACTTCAAAACCCTCCATCTCCAACCATCCATTTACACCCACCCCAATAAAAAACCTCCAATCGTTAACCTCTCCCCCCCCCTTTCTTCCCTATCATATTTCTACCCTAAAACTCATCACCCCATTTCCTAGTCTTCCTCTTCTTCCTTCTTCTTCATGCTCTTCTTATACAACTGTCTTCTCCTTTCTCTACTTCTCACTCTTATACTACTTCTTACTTCTTTTCTCTTTCTTCTTCTATTCTTCTTCTTCCTTCTTCTTCTCGCCTTCCTTAACTAATCCACTCTTTTCTTCTTCTTCCTTTTCTTCTTTTTCTTCTTCTTTTCTTTCTTCTTCTTTTCTTTCTTCTTTCTTCTTTTCTTCTTCTTCTTTTCTTCTTCTCTTTTCTTTCTTCTTTTCTCTTCTTTTCTTTCTTCTTCTTCTTTCTTCTTTCTTCTTCTTTTCTTTTCTCTCTTTCTTTCTTCTTTTCTTCTTCTTTTCTCTTTCTTTTCTTTCTTCTTCTTCTTTTTCTTTTCTTCTTTCTTCTTCTTTCTTCTTCTTTCTTTCTTTTCTTCTTCTTTCTTTTCTTCTTTTCTCTTTCTTTCTTCTTCTTTTCTTTCTTCTTCTTTCTCTTCTTTTTCTTCTTTCTTTCTTTTTCTTCTTTTCTCTTTCTTTTCTTCTTTCTCTTCTTTCTTCTTTTCTTTTTTTCTTTTCTTCTTCTTTCTTCTTCTTTTCTTTCTTTCTTTTCTCTTCTTTTTCTTCTTTCTTTTCTTCTTCTTTCTTCTTCTTCTTTCTTCTTCTCTTCTTCTTTCTTTTCTCTTCTTTCTTTTCTTCTTTTTCTTTCTTCTTCTTCTTTCTTTCTTTTCTTCTTTTCTTTCTTTTCTTCTTTCTCTTCTTTCTTTTTCTTTTTCTTTCTTCTCTTTCTTTTCTTTTTCTTTCTTTCTCTTCTTTCTTCTTTTCTCTCTTTTTCTTTTCTTCTTCTTCTTCTCTTTTTTCTTCTTTCTTTCTTCTTTCTTTCTTTTCTTTTTTCTTTCTTTCTTTCTTTTCTTCTTTCTTCTCTTCTCTTTTTCTTCTTTTTCTTTCTTTTCTTCTTCTTTTTTCTTTTTCTTCTTTCTTCTTTCTTTTCTTCTTCTTTTCTTTTTTTCTTTCTTTTTCTCTTCTTCTTTTTTCTCTTCTTTCTCTTTTCTTCTTTCTTTTCTTTTCTCTTCTTTTTCTTTTCTCTTCTTTTCTTTTCTTCTTTCTCTTTCTTTTCTTCTTCTTCTTTCTCTTCTTCTTTTCTTCTTTCTTTTTCTTCTTTCTTCTTTTCTCTTCTTCTTTCTTCTTTCTTCTCTTTCTTCTTCTCTTCTTCTTTCTCTCTTTCTTTTCTTTCTTCTTTCTTCTTCTTTCTTTTCTTCTTTTCTTTCTCTTCTTTTCTTCTTTCTCTTTCTTCTTTTCTCTTCTTCTTCTCTTTTCTTTCTCTTCTTTCTTTCTTCTTTTCTTCTTCTTCTCTTTTTTCTTCTCTTCTTTCTTCTTTCTTTTCTTTCTCTTCTTCTTTTTCTTCTTCTTCTTTCTTTTCTTCTTTTCTTTCTCTTTCTTCTTTTCTTCTTTCTTCTTCTTTCTCTTCTTTTCTTCTTTTTCTTTCTTTTTCTTCTTTCTTTTCTTCTTTTCTTCTTTCTTCTTTCTCTTTCTTTTTCTTCTTTCTTTTTCTCTTCTTTCTTCTTTTCTTTCTTTCTCTTTCTTCTTTCTTCTTCTTTCTTCTCTTCTTCTTTTCTTTCTTTTTCTTTCTTCTTTTCTTTCTTCTTCTTTCTTCTTTTCTTCTTTCTTCTTTCTTTTTCTTCTTTCTCTTTTCTTTTCTTTCTTCTTTCTTTTCTTTTCTTTTTTCTTCTCTTTCTTTCTTCTTTCTTTTTCTTTTCTTTCTTCTTCTTTTTCTTCTTTTTCTTTCTTTCTTTTCTTTTCTTTCTTTTCTTCTTCTTTCTTTCTTTTTTCTTCTTTCTCTTTCTTCTTTTCTTTCTTCTTTCTTCTTTTCTTTCTTTTTCTTTCTTTTCTTTTCTTCTTCTTTCTTCTTTCTTCTTCTTTTTTCTCTTTCTTTCTTTCTTCTTTTCTTCTTTTCTTTCTCTTCTTTTCTCTTCTTCTTTTCTTCTTTCTTTTTTCTTCTTCTTTTCTTCTTCTTCTTCTTTCTTCTTTTTCTTCTTCTTTCTTTTCTTCTTTTTCTTTTTCTTCTCTTATCTATCTCTTTCTTCTCTCTTATCTCTTCTCTCTACTCATTTCTCTCCATTTATCTCCTCCTATCTATCTCTCTCATTATTCTTCAATCTCTTTCCCTTCATATCCTTCTCCATTCATTAATCTTTCCATTATTCTCATTACATCACACCCCATCATACAACCCATCCTTCTCCCCCACCTTTCATTAATCATCTCCCACATCATTTCCTATAATTACATACTCTCAATTTAAATTGCCACTTCATTTACATTCACACTCTCCATCCGTTAACATTCACATATTACTTCCCTATGAATATCTTCACTAGTCTACTCCATTAACATTCACTTAATCATTCTCTTCCATTAAAATTTCAACTTTCCTTATCCATTATACTCTTCCAAAATCCTTCACTGTAACATTCCACTATACACATATTTCTCTATCCTTTCCACTCTAAAGATTTCACATTCTACCATTTAATTACATCCATCAATTCCAAATCTACTTACTTTGTTTCTATACACTTAGTATGGACTGACATTTAAAATTCCCCAAATATACATCCCATTATACACAGTCCCATATTTACATATTTTGTTCTAGTGCACTATTATATATCTAATTTAACATATGCCCAAATATACATCCAAGTAACTATTCCACAAATATAATCCAATTATACTTCACCTAAATCTCCATCCAAATTAACACTTCCCAAATATCCACCCATTACACTTTCCAAATCTCCATCCAATTAACTCTTCCCTATAACCCCCCTATTTTACCTCTTTCCCCCAGTATTTCCTCTTCTTTACCATCCTTATTTCCTCTTTCGTACAACCCCCCCCCAAAAACAAACATAATTATACAACAAACACAACAAATAAATACAACAATTCCACAAATATAACCTAACAAATCATCAACACCCCATACAACCCATAGAACACCACTTTATTACTCCTCTCACAAACCCCCCAAACACAACCCCCTACCTCTCCACAAAAACATAATACATCTATTTAAATACAAAAATTATTCTTCCACTCATACCCTTCTAAAAAAAAATTTTTCACGTATATACATATTTTTTTAACCATTCATATAACAATTCCCAATATCACATTCCATAACACGTCACAAATATCCATCCAATTTAACACTTCACAAATATCCATCCCAATGAAACTAGTCACTAAGATTACATCCTATTACACTTCCCAATATTACTTACAATTTACACTTCCAAATCTTATCCAATTAACACTGCCCAAATCTCCATCCCAATTAACAATTCCCAAATCTCCATCCCAATTAACACTTCCCATATCTACCTTATTTGCAATTCATAAAATATTCCATCCTATTAACACTTCCAAATCTACATCCTAGTAACACTTCACAAATCTCCATCCAATTAAACACTTCCCAAAGCTACATGAATTTCAACTAATGCCCAAATCTCCATCCAATTAACAATTCAATATCTTACTACAATTATACTATTCACAATTCCATCACCAATTAACACTTCCCCAAATCTTCATACTATTAAAATTCCACAATATACATTCCTTTGAACACTTCCCAAATCTCCATCCAATTAACAATTCCCAAATCTCCATCCAATTAACACTTCCCAAATATCCTTACAACTTTAAACCAATTATCAAAATCTCCATCAATTAAACTTCCCCAAATTCCATACCAATAACACGTCCAAATATCCATCCATTAACACTTCCCAAATCTCCATCACAATTAACACTTCCCAAATCTCCATTCCATATTAACAAATTTTTTTTCCAAATCTTTCTCATACCAATTAACTCTTCCCCCAAATCTCCATCCATTTAACACTTCCCAAATCTCCATCCCAATTAAACTTCCCAAATCTCCTCCAATTATAAATTCCCAAATCTACATCCAATTAACACTTCCCAACATATCATCCAATTAAACTCCACAAATCTACATCCCCACAATTAACAATTCCCAATATCCTTCCTATAACAATTCACAAATCTACATACAATTAACACTTCCCATATATACTTACAATTAAAAATTCCCAAATCTCATCACCAATTAACACTTCCAAATCTCCTCCATTAACAATTCACAATCTCCATCACTATTAAAAACTTACCAAATATCCATACAATTAACTTTCCCATATTCTCCATTCCCATTAACACGTCATAAATAATACATACAATTAACCTTCCTAAATCTCATCCAAATAACACTTCACCAATTTCTACCCTCAATTAACACTTCCACAAATCTTTCCCTCAAAATAACACTTCACAAATCTCCATCCAATTATCTCTTCCCAAATATTCCATACAAATTTATCAATTCACTAATTCTACTTCCTTTAATCAATTCCCATATATTCCCTCCATTTAACAATTCCCACAAACAAATCTACATCCAATTAAAACAATTCACAAATATCCATCCAATTTTCAATCACTTTACTACATAATCGTTATATGCCAATATCCATCAATTAACACTTCCAAATCTCCATCCCAATTTAAACACTTCCAATCTTCCATTCCAATTAACAATTCCCAAATCTACATCCAATTTACACTTCCCCAAATCTCCATCCAATTAAAACTTCCAATATACCATCCAATTAAACACTTCCCCATATCTCCTGTCCATTAAATTCCCAAATCTCAATACAATTAACACTGCCCAAATATCTCTTACAATTAACACTTCACAAATTCCAACCAATTAAAACTTCCAATCTCCATCAATTAACACTTCCCAAATCTCCCTACAATTAAACTCCCAAATCTTTTTTTTTTTTTTTTATTTTTCCAATCCAATAACACCTTCCCAAATTCATCAATTTAACACTTCCCAATCATACTTCCCTATTTAACACTTTCCCAAATCCTACATCCAATTAACACTTCCAAATCTACATTCCATTTAAAAATTCCCAAATCTTCCATCCAATTAACACTTCACAAATCTCCTTCCCATATAAATAACAATTCCCCAAATCTCCATCCAATCAACAATTCACAAATAACTTCCTATAAACACTTCACAAATTTCTCCCATACAATCTAACACTTCACCAAATCTACCATCCAACAAACAAGTCCCCAAATATTCCATCCATTTCAATAAATTCCCAATTCTTCCTTACAATCTACACTTCACATATATCCATCTTATTCACTTCACAAATCTCCATACAATAACACTGCCCTTTGATACATTACAAGCATCAATTCCACATAATTTCCTACAATAAACTATTTCACATTTCTCCATCCTATTAACTCTTCCCAAATCTCCATCCAATTACACTTCCCAACCTCCATACAATTAACAATTCACAAATCTCCATCCATTTAACACTTACCTTACCTCCCCACCACCATCAACACACCCCAATCATCCCAAAATCACCCCTCCAAAAATAACACCAAATACCACCACAAATCCCCACACCCCACCAAACAAATACAAACACACACACACAAAAAACAATCCAAAAAAAAAAACAAACACAAAAAAAACAAACAAAAACAATCACAAAAAACTCACACACAAATTCTCACCATCACCTACCCAACCACACCATTAATCCCCACACTCATAACTCCCATTACGCTCTTTTATCCAACTACCACACAGCACCCACCCCCCCCATCACAACTCCCATCCCACTTTCCTACCAACTTCCACTTTCCATATATTTCATTATACACTTCTCTTCCCTACACTACCCCCCCTAATCCTTTCACACACACCCATAGTTCACACACTCCTTCTTATTCCCTTACCCCTCACACTTACACCCCCCCTTCCCCCATTCAACACTAACCTTATCCTCTTCTCCATCTTCCCCCACATCCCCACAACCACCCATCTCTACATTCATTACCACCTCCTCCCTTCACCCCCATTCACTCCCCTTCCTTTCCCAACCCACCTCACCTCCCATCCCCATCACTCTAACCCCAGCCCATCCACAACCTTATTCCCCAACTTCACTATCATACCTCCCACTTCATTAACCAAACCACTCCCTCACCAACCCCATCCTTCGCTTATAACCAACCCACAACCATCCCCCCCCATATCCATACCTAACCTCTAACCTTCCTTATTCTCTTCCACTATTACACATCATACCCCCACATACCCTTTAAACACCAACACCCAACCAAACCACAATTATAATTCCCACTGATATAATAACACATATCCTACACCTCATATTCTCTCATATTCTTATCATTAATTCATATCCCACATTTATCCCCCATCCCCAAGTCAATACCCACCGTATCAAACATATATTCATACTCAATGAACTGACCAACAATTTCAATAACTATTATGCCACAGTACATCCCCGTATTCTACTCAACCACTTTCTGCACAGTAACCGTCCCACATATACCTCTTCTAAATATGCCCCCTATAACCCACCACCCATCAAATACCCCACGGAAGTCTGTATTTCCAATCTTCCCTTAGACTATCCCACCCTACCAGCATGTTTTCAATATCTTGCAGGTAAGGCAACCATTAACCTCACAACCTCACATATGTCAGTCATATTTAACTAAACAACATATCATTATAATTGCTCCAGTGAAACCCCATTTACAAATAGTTTTTTAAACTCCACCAAAGGTTTAGTGTGCGTAAATGTATACTTTTTTCTCAATATACTATATTTACTACAGATACATCCCGTAACTAAATTTTATATAACCCAACCTATACATCTTGTATGAGTCCAAAGTTCATATTCCATCCGATTTATGTATTACAAATTTCAGTCATATTTAGCTTTGTTTTTGTACCAAAGTTCAGCGGACAGTCTTGTATGTTTTGAAAATTTCCTCGGCCATCCTTTTTTTAGGACAAATTGCATATGACATCCGATGTATTTTACAAGTTTCCTTCGTCATCGAGTTTTAGTACCAATGTCATATTACATCTTTTATTTTGACAATTTCCTCTTAACTCCTTTTTGGTGGACAAAGGTGCAGATTACATCCTTTTATTTTTTACAAATTCAAGTACAATCTTTTTTTTTTACAAACGTGCATCGTGACATCGATTTAGTTTGTCCAGAGTGTCCATTAGTACGTCTTGTATTATTCCACTTTCCTTTCCATCCCTATTTTTATTCCTTTCCCATACCACTCTACAATGTAACATCGTACAACAATTAACCAATCACCATCAATAATCAAATACCCCACTTTCACCTATAATTATCATTATATTTCCATTATTTAACATTTCCCTAATATCCCCCTTTGATAATTATCCTTCTCATTTCATATCCCCCATCATCAATCATAATTATTTAACCCGCTTAACCAATTAACCCCCACTTCCCTACACTTACCAACACATATCCATATCATTACCCTCCCCATAACCATCAACCCCACCCTACCCACTTCACTTTATATTAAACCACTCAAAACTCTCTTTCACCCTTGCCCTCTTATTTTCCCATTATCTATTACCAAATAATAAAACAAAACAATTCATACAACAATACATCACCAAAACACTTTAAAATTAGAAAAAAATATACCAATAACCCACAATATAAATAAAAATACCATATTAAAATAATATCATGAATACAACTGTCCATAAAAACACCTATTCTATGAATTCTATCATAACATTATCAACACAATAAATGATAATTTAAATAACCGACACCCGATATTACATTAACTTAAACTTTTTCCCTAACTTTTTACAAAATATATTCACTTATCCAAAACTTAAATAAAACTAATAACATCCTAAAAACTACACAGTAACCTCCTCACACTCATAACTTCATCCTAAACAACAAAACCAAATACCACTCTTTCCTAATTTCTCCTCACCTCTACTCTAACAAAATCTCAACTTCCCCTATAACTCACACCCATAACACATTTAACTATATAAAGAAATTAAACCCACCACACCAAAAATCAACCACCCCTTCCTCCCCCCACCCCTTACTACCACTCCCATACATCTTCCCTCTTCCCAACATTGTTCATACTTCAATTACAACTCTCCCAAACCCCTCCCTCTACAACCTCCCCAACCCAACCCAAACAAATCAAATCCCCACCCACTCCTCCCCCATTCAACACCCTCAATAAAAACCCTTCTATACCTTTCACATCACTACCTTTCTATTCAACATCAATTTAATCTTCTCCTTCCTCGTCCATCTTTACAACATATACCATCATCCTTCCTATCCAACATTTCCACTCTCATCAAAATAACCACCTATCTTCTAACCATATCTCTAACATCTATCACACCTATATCAATCCTATCTATCTTCCTCACATATCCTCCAATTGGTACACCCAACCTGTATACACAACATACCCCACCACATACAAAACCACCATTTTTCACACCCATCTTTTTTTCTTCATCAATATACCCACAACCACTCTCCACCAACCCCATATCATACCCCCCTTTTCATCCACATATATAACTCCTTCCCCCCCCCCACATACAACCTTAACCCCCATCCCACCACAATCAATCAAATCCCCAAAATACCCAAAAAAACTCTCACTTACACCCTTACACTTCCCCCACCCAACCAACCTACACACATCCCAATCAAACTTCACCCCCCACCAACATTTAACTTACCCAACCAAATCATCTACACAACACAACACCACACAACATCTATCACCACACAACCAAAACACAACAATAATATCCCCCTAAAAACCTTCATATCCTAACTTACACCTATCACCTCTTAATAAAATAAAATAATAAAATTACTCCACAATACCTCATAATCCCACACAATTAACACACCTACACCCTCCATCCCCCTATAAAACCCCCCACACCACAAAATCCCTTATCTAAAAACCACACAATTTTAAAATCATCCTTATACAAATTATCCCCATTATCCCATCTATCACCCCCACACATCGTAAAATCCTCTCTCCTAAACAAAAACCCCCCTGAAAACTAAATCCTAAAAAACACCCAACTTATTAAAACCTTCAACCAACCAACAACCCCCAACATTTCAAAAAACCAAACCCTACCCTACTAAATCCCACCTCCAACAAATAAACCACAACAAAATCTAATCTCAACAATAAAATTCACCATCATCTCCCATCCACCTTCCACCCCCCCCACACAACCAACTCAATAAAACACATATCACACCTCACTCACAAACATAAATACCTACAAATCCCCCCCTTCTTCCTAAACCATCCAACAACCTCCACCTCCCTTCGTTCTAATTTTAAATATTTAAACCACTCCACCAAAATTATACTAATTTAATATTATATCCCCATAAACCCCTCACCATATACCAATACCACCTCCTCACCCCTCCAACACAAAACCTCCACACCTAAATAATTAATTAATATTCTATAATATATTCTTACATCTTCTCCTAATATAACCCACTTTTCCTAAACCCTTATCCACCCCCCCCCCCCCACCCCCACCCCAAACTTCACAAACAACCCCCCCCACCACCTCCACAACAATCTTATACATAAATATACATTACCCTACACCATTACCCATTCCTCCCAACCTCAAAAGTATCTCAATACACCTACACCCATCTCCAACCTATCTATTTGATATCTCTTCTTTTCACAACATTGCACCACAAATCCAAAATCACCACAATCCAAACTATTCCACACACTAATTTCATATGCACCCAATACAAACAATAACAACAACCCAAAAAAATACTACATAATTAAATCCTCATAATCCACCAAATTTACTAACACAACACATCCACTACAACTAGTTTAAAACACCACATCAAACATCTCAAACTCATAACAAAAACAACTCCAATCCCATACTACCCATACCAACTCCACAACCCCCCCCAACAAACACACACCACTTTCCAACTATTATCAACATATACCACCACAATAAAATCATAATACATCTCAACCCCTCTAAATTCACAACTCCAACATCACCACAAAACCACACCCCACCCCCACCACCCTCATCACCCATAATACCTAAATACCATCCAAAACCACATTACACAAAACCAACATCAAAAATCATATCACTAAAAACAATAAAACAACTTATAAATAACAATACAAAAACAACTTTCATACCTAACCTAATTTTATTTAAAACATAAACAATTCTCTATTACAACATAAAATAATTGTCCTAACCTAACCTATCCTCAAACCAATATCAAAAAAAACCCAAATCCATCCTCTATATCAAAATTAACATAAACCAAACTTTTTTTTTCTTCTAAACACACTAACGGATCTTAAAACCTTACTCCTTTTCCATATCTCACTCTTCCACATAACCCCCTCATACACCCCACTAACTACCCATTATTACACCTTAATACTACCATACACACCCTTAAATATACCCCCATTCTTAATATCTTCCTCACACATAACTACACCTAATCACACATAACTCCTCACATAAATCCTCACTTATTACCACAACAAACAACACATTTCAATCATCATCATCCATACACATATACCACATCCCACTTCCTCTCCTCACCATCATATCCATCACTACTATCCTCCCCCCACCACTCCAATCAACACCAATAAAATAACCCATTATTTAATACTAAATTCAAATACAACTCAAATTAAAGCTTAAATACTCAATTCATATATATTACTATACTCCACAATCCAACCACCCCTACAGCCTCTTTCCACATACAATTCAATACTCCATAGATAACTACCATAAAAAATCCATTCATTAAGAAAAACACCCTACTCACTCCCCATTAAACTTAATAAAACTACCCCTATACAATCTCCACACAACACTACTAAAAAACTCCATCCCCACTAAAAACAATAAAAATAATAACTTTCCCTCCTAAACACTCTATATCATCATAACTTTATACTAAAATCTTCACCAAAAATACACACCACCTAAAATAACCTAACCAACAAAAAACCCATATCTTCCCCCCTTATACCTCAAATCCATCTTTGATCTTACCATCCCCAACACAAACATAATATAACATCACCTTCCATTCCCATCTCAATGCTACACATATCCCTTACAATACAAACATACCTCAAAACAACCACATACACATACCACTATAACAAATACACAAAAACAAACACCATAACCAAAACAATAACACAACAATCATCCACTCCCTCTCCCCACACAAACACCACACCACCAATACCCACCCAAATTCCCCCCCATCTTTCTTACACACCACACACATCACTTTACCACACCCCCTCTTCCATTTCTCATCTTTAATTCCTACACCAAATCCATACCACTCCATCCCCAAACATTCCCTCTCACTACCTCTTAATAACCTATGCAAAAAAGCCTCATACCCCCCCCACCCCACTTCAACCTTTACCATCCTCTATCCCTCACCCCCTTTCCCACCATATCCCAAACCCCACCCTTCCACCACCCTCACCACACATCTCCCAATTACAAACACCCTAAAACCATAACCAAAAAACCTTCAAAACCCCACTCAATTCCAATCCCCTACCCCCCCCCTTCATACCACATCCCCAAATACCCCCCCCCCTTCATACACATCAAATCCCAAATACCCCCCCCCCCTTCATACCACATCCCAAATACCCCCCCCCCTTCCATACCACATCCAAATACCCCCCCCCTTCATACCACATCCCAAATACCCACCACCCTTCTAACAACATCCCAAATTCCCCACCCCCTTATACCACATCCAAATACCCCCACCTTCATACCAATCCAAATACCCCCCCCCCTTCATACCACATCCCCAAATACCCCCCCACTTCATACCACATCCCAAATACCCCCCCTTCTTACCACATCCAAATTCCCCACCCTTCATACCACATCCCATAATACCCCCCCCCACTCATACCCTTAATTAACCAACCCAACTGATTAATAAAATTCCATACCCCATTCACAATACAAACACCCCCAAATTCTTATAAAACAACTACAATTTAAACCCTCCCAATCACACCATCATAAACATACCAATCCCTCCACAATTAAATTCTAACCATACTCCCAACCCAGCCTCAACAATCCCACCATCAGAACATTTAAGTAAATAAACATTATCACACAAATTCACACACCTACACCAATTTAAATAATGTATATTAAAAATTTACACACCCTCCCGTTTTCATCTCTCTTTAGTCTTAAATTAAACATTGCCATAATCCTTTGCATACCTTGATTATAGCCACAGATCATACCTTATTCCATCCTAACAATCATTTTAATTACTCAATATAATCATCACAACTTTAAATCTCCTGTTTTACATTCCTATTATGTTTCTAGTTCACCCTTAATGGCTCTCCTCCCATACACCTCATCTCTCCACTTCCTTGATGCCAATCACATCTTACTACAACCTTTTGGCCAACTCCCATGATTTATTATTATTTTTTCATTTACGTCCATTCATTTTCTCTCACACTCATTTCCTCTTCCTCTTCTTTACGTCTCCGATACCGACTCAGGGTCCATGACTTATTTATTTAACCGCCATGCATTTAATATCTTATCGAGTATAATACAACCTATTACTGAAAATACCTTTGGCCACCAGATATTCTTCAGGGTTATTCAGTCATATGCATGTTAAGTCTTTTAAATGCCCGGGCTTGATCTTGCCAATTATGCGTCTACTTAGGGACCTGCCTTTACACTCTTGAGTAATAATTGCAGTTTCCTATTCCACTTAACTTCCCCCTTAACTAGTTAATCCAAAATCATGTTAAACCTTTAATACTTTTAACTTGTCCTATCAATTCATTCAAATATATCCCTCTTTTAGTGAATCAACCATCAGATAGTACAACCCATCTCCTCTCCTATACCCAAACCATCTACAAATCTCTATCACCTAATCCGGTCCCTCATTACAATTCATAATAACCAATATTTTATTCTCATATATTCGTAATACACACACTCACAATTCTTAAACATCAATAATACAACAACTAATATTATATACTTATCATTTCACCAAATAAAAATCTAAATCACATATAAAACTAACACAATAAAAAAAAAAATTAAAAAAAAAATAAATAAAACAAAATATAAATAACAATATATAAAAAATTTTATTTTCAAATATTAATTGATCCAATATAAAACCCAATCATACGATTTTCCACTCATCAATGTAATATAAGCATAAATTTCAAAAATACCAATACCCAATTCCAGACTAACAAGTTCCACTACCCAATGTCATTCTAACATTTCCAATACCCCAATACCTGTCACAAATAGCCAATAACAAGTCAGACTCAAATATCCAATGTAAAACCAGTCATACTCAAATATTCAATAAACACTTCCTACCAAATATTCCAATAACCATACATACTACAAATATCCAATTAAACAATACCATACACCACGATCCACTACAACATACATAACCCCAAATATCACTCACACCCTACCTATCACACATATCCAATAAAAAATACATACACCATATCCACTCCACCATACTAACCCATGTCAATCCACAATTCCTACACCCTATCCACTCAACCCTACTTCACAAATATTCCAATACCACTACCTCCACCAAATATCACTAACCCCTACCTACACCAAATTCCATAAAAACCAATTCCATACACCACTATCAATACCCAATACATACTCAACTTTCAATCCCCACATACATACACACAATTTCCACATACCCAATACTACTCCCATTGCTAATAACCAATACATACACAAATTTCCACTCCACCAATACATACTACACATTTCAATACACCAATACCTACACCCATATCCTCAAAACCCAGACATACACACATATCCATAAACCACTTCATTCACCACTTTCCAATCACCCATACATACACACTTTCTATCCCCACTACCCTACACACCTATCACATACCCTACATACACCAAATTTCCAAACACCCAATACTACACACATAATCCACTACCCCCATACTACTCCAAGATCCCTTAACCCCCCATACATACACCCCTATTCCATTCACCCCCCTACATACACCAAACATACCAAATTTCCTATAACCAATTTCATTAACAACTTTCCAATACCAAAACTTTCTACAATATCCTATCCCAAATACATTCACAATATCTCTCACCATACATCACAAATTTCCCTCGACCAAATACATACTCAACGATCCAATATCCCAATACATACACCAAAACTTTCCTATACACCCTAATCTTACTCAAATAGCCACCCACCCATACCTACACCCTATTCAATCACCCCCACATACACCCTATCCACTCCCACAACATACACCCCCTATCCACTCCCCCCTACCTACACCCCCATCCACTCCACCCATACTACACCCCCATCCTACTCCCCCTACCTACACCCACCTATCCACTCCCCCTACATACACCCTATCCCTCCCACCACTACATACACCACTTCACTACCCCATACCTACACCCCATATCCATAACCCCTACATACACACATATCCAACACCCCCCTACCTACTCCACATATCACTACCCCATACATACACCCCCTACCACTCCCCCATACCTACACAATATAAATACCCACTACATACACAACTATCCATCACCCCTACCCTACCCCCCTATCCACTCCCCCATACCTACACACCTAGCCACTCACCACTACATACTCCCCTATCACTAACCCACCTCCTACACCCATATCCAATCCCCATACCTACACCAAATATCCACTCCCCATTCCCTACACACCTTTCCACGACCCCCTACTACACACTAGCACTAAACCATACATACACCATATCCTATACCCTTACATAACCAATATCCACTACCCACTACATTCTCAACGATCCCATCCCCACTTCCTACACACCTATCACTACCCCATACCCATACACAAAGTCCTATAACCACTTCCCTACACCCTATCCATAACCAATACATTCACCCATATCCTATAACCAATACCTACACAATTTCCAATACCCAATACATACACAAATAGCTGACCAATACATACTCCACATCAATAACCAATACATACACAACTGCCAATAACCAATACATACAACACCTATCCCAATAAAATCAAAACATACTCAAATATCAATACCCAATACAGTACACCAAATTTCCAGAACACAATCTACACTCACCCACATAGCCATACCAATACCACCACTCACCTCCCCCCACGAACACCAAACTCCCCCCCAAGCGCCAACAAACACACCATCCATACCCCCACACCCACATCCCCACTCACACCAATTCCTTACACCAATACATACCCCCGAACACCACCACACCCACAAACGATCCAATAACACACATTACACTCACAAATCATCAAACCCCACAACCCAATTCACCCCGATCACAAACATCCCCATCCAACCCCACCAACCCATCCAAACTATCTACAACCATTCCCTCACACCCCTATCAAGACACCAACCTCATACTCCACCACATTTCAATACATCGCCCAACCCACAATCTACCAAAACACTTTGCCCCCTAAACACACTCCTTTTCATCTTTTCCCCCACAACACCACCAACCACTAATCCCCATTCCAACCCCATTCACCTTCCCCCAACACCACATCCATTCTTTAGCCACCCCCCAAACACCCCACCCCCACCAATTACATACACCACGCCCCCCATCCATATCACCCAATCAATACCAACACAATCACCCCACCATTCCAACCCCCACCCCAACCCACCCCCCCACAAACACACACTCTACTCCATTACACCATCCCAATACCACCCTCTTCCCCCCTTCAGTAACCCACCTCTTCCCACCATTGTTCCTCTTACCCCAAATTGGTATCACATGCCGAACCAAGGACAGACACACAAAGATCCTATACACCCAAGTCTACACACACATTTCCCATACCCCCAGACCAGCCCCCCAACAGTGCGTCAACCATACATTCCACTCTCAATCCCCAATAACAGACCTCACATTTCTCATCACACCACCCGTCCCAACATTGCCCCTAACCAACATCTTTCACAAAGCGCCAACACCCCCCCGCCCCATGTGCACTAGAAACCAAGTCATCCACACCAACACCCTCACAACCACGCCAGTCACATAACCGCCCCCATACGCCCACACCAGTCATTCCAAATTGCACCCCCCCACTAACCCAATCTTTCTACCCAGCCAACAACACCCCATCCTCCTAACAACGTCGCAACACCCCAATGCCCGATCAAAATAGCTAGAAACCACATCCCCAGTCCAACAAACATCCCTATACCACCCAAGCCCATTACTCAACACAGCACTATAACCCCAATTCCTACAACACCATCCTATACCCAACTACAGACAACACCTATCAATACCCCACACCCTCAAACCATCAACACATAACACTACATCAATTCCCCACCCACACAACCAATCCCCTACACCCCACCACAACCCTACCACACACACCCCCCCCCCCCCACAAACCAAACCCCACCACCCCAACAACCACCCCCCCCCCACACCACCACCCCCCCCCCCCCCCCCCCACCACCCCCAACAACCCCTACATCATATACCAACAATCCCCCCCCCCAACACCCCCCCACCCCCCACCCCACACCACCACCCCCACACCATACCCCCCCCCCGCCATACCAAAACCACAACAACACCCAACCAAAACCACCCCCACCACCCCCCCCCCAACACAAACACCTCAACACCCCCCCCCACCCCAAACCCCCCACCACAACCACCACCACACAACCCTACTACCCACACCCCCCCCCCCCCCCACACCAACCACATAACCACCCCCCCCACCCCCACCACCAACACCCAACCCCACCCCCCCCCAACCCCACCCCACCCCAACCTCCCCCACAAAACCCCCCCCCCCAACCCCCCACCCCACCACTCCCCCCACACCAACCACCCCCACCACCCCCCTCCCCCCCCCTACCCCACCCCCACCCACACCACACACCATCACACCCCCCACACCCCCCCCCCCACCCCCCCACATCCCCACCCCCCCACCCAACCAACACCCCACCCACCACACCACCACACCTCACCACACCATCACCACCCCCAAAACAAACCAAACCCCACCCACCCCCCCCACACCCACAACACACCAACCACACCACCCACACCCACCTCCAACCAACCACTCAGACTCCCCTAACACTCACCAACTCTAAACACACACACACTACCCACATCCTGACTCCTCCACCTCACATCCCCCTATACACCTTCACCCACCTATCCTCCTCCTACCCACTTCTCTCCACACCTCTCTACCTCTCCTGTTCTACAACCTCTACTAATACCTCCTACCCACCTTCTTCCACACTCTCTCAACATACACTCATCACTCTACTCAGCTCCACCACCTCCCCCCCCATACCCCCTCACTCTTCCAGCACTCCTCATCTCCATACTCCTCCTCCCCACTCCTGCCCACCATCACTCCCTGTTCACTACAAACTCCGCATTACCACTTCATCTCTCAACTCCACCTCCATCCCGCTAAACTCCCCCTGTACTCCCCCTCCTCCCCCCCCCCTATCCACTCCCTCAACTCATCTCACTAATCTCCTCCTCTCCATGCTCCTCCTCCTCCTGCCCCTCCTCCATTCTCCTATCCTCTCTCCTCCTCCTCCTCCTGCCCCCCACCTCCTTCACCTCCTCTCACATCTCACACACCCCCTCAAATCCCCACACCACACACCTACCCACCCTTACCCCCTCTCATCCTCCTAACACCACTATCCCCCCCCCCCCCCCACTCCACCACCTATCCTTCTCCAACCACCTCACTACCTCCTCTCTATCCTCCTCATTCACCCCTCCTCATAATCTCTAACCTCCTCACCCCAACCCCCCCCCGCCCCACCATCCCAATCACCATAACCCTACCTCACCTACAACTCCTCCTCCTTCCTGTCTCCTCTCCTTCCTCCTCCTCCTCCCCCTGCACACCTCCTAGCCCTCCAATCCAATACATCACCAACCCTCCTCCTCACCTCCCTACTAACTACCCCCCCCCACTCTACTCTCTCCCTCCATCTCCTCCTCCATCCAAATCCTCTCCTCCTCCTCCTCCTCCTTCCTCCCTCCTCCTCCTCCTCCTCCTCCTCCTACTCCTCTCCTCCTCCTGCTCCTCCTCCTCCTCCTCCTCCTCCTACTACTACTCCTCCTCCTCCTACTACTCCTCCTGCTCCTCCTCCTCCTTCCTCCTCCTGCTCCTCCTCCTCCTTCCTCCTCCTCCTCCTCCTGCCTCCTCCTCCTCTGCCCCTCCTCCTTCCTCCTTCCTCCTCCTCCTCCTCCTCCTACTACTCCTCCTCCTCCTCCTCCTCCTACTACTCCTCCTCCTCCTGCTCCTCCTCCTCCTGCTCCTCCTCCTCCTTCCTCCTCCTCCTACTACTCCTCCTCCTCCTCATCCTCCTCCTCCTCCTCCTACTACTCCTCCTCCTCCTACTACTACTCCTCCTGCTCCTGCTCCTCCTTCCTCCTCCTCCTACTACTCCTCCTGCTCCTCCTCCTCCTCCTCCTCCTCCTACTACTCCTCCTGCTCCTACTCCTCCTCCTACTACTACTCCTCCTGCTCCTCCTCCTCCTTCCTCCTCTTCCTACTCCTCCTCCTCCTCCTCCTACTACTCCTCCTGCTCCTACTACTCCTCCTCCTCCTCCTCCTCCTCCTCCTCCTCCTCCTACTACTACTCCTCCTGCTCCTCCTCCTCCTTCCTCCTCCTCCTACTACTCCTCCTGCTCCTCCTCCTACTACTCCTCCTGCTCCTACTCCTCCTCCTCCTCCTCCTACTACTCCTCCTGCTCCTCCTCCTCCTTCCTCCTCCTCCTCCTCGGCCCTGGGGGTGTTGAGATTTCTCCTCACAGCTCTGCCTCCTTTGTTGTTTGGATCCAGAAAGGTTGATAAAAATGGGATTTGACCCATTAATTAATTCTGCAGTCGTGATTATCCGAGTCATGGAACCTCTTCTCAGCGTGTTTAGGTCTATGTGAGGTTCAACAAACTTTTGGATGAAGTCATGTAACTCGTTACAGCCCTACAGCTCCAAATGATCATTTATGATCCACTAATATTGTTCTTTTACACTAGATTTTGACCTGCATGTTCTCTTTGGACCTCTTTTATATCTGTTACATTGTTACTCGCATCTATATCTCGTCCTCTTTTTTTTTTTATATGGAAGAAGTCAAAAGTAATCTGGGTTACAGGTGTGATCGCTGCAGCCTCTGTCTTCAGTCTCCAACATTTACCTTCACAAGAGATACACAAAAATACCAGGCTAGCTTTTCTCATAGCATTCAAAACAATGGCGGCGATGAGGCTGCGTCACAAGAGCTACCGCCCAAGGTGTGAAGCAGTATGGGTAATGTAGTGAATAGAGTAGTAGTGAATTAGATGCTCTTTTATTAGCCCAGTAGGAAGGAATATAAGGATGTTGTACTATGGCCATAATTTGGCCGTGTATATTGCGTGTAAAATACTATAGTAATACTGCTGCTTTGATTGTATGTATTTATAGTGTTGTAATGTCTTGTTTTTTACAATTAGATGCAAATAGGGCATTATTTGCCTTAGAGAGAAGTTTGTAGAGATGTGTATCATAATTGCATAAACCCAGCTCTGTGTGGTGTAAGAGTAATATCAGTGGAGTTAGAAGAGGAAGATAGACGCCACACAGAACATCGCACAGAGGTCAAGAGTAGATTCATAGTTTGTTTTCTTATTTACAGGAGAGAATGGTACAAAGGTTTTCTTTCTTCAGAACACCCACTCGGGTCAGGCTGCCGTAGTGTGTAGGAGACATGTAAATGTTTCAAGACTCATATTGAACAGAAGGAAATAAGCGGCAAGACTAATTATGTCTTTTATTATATTATAAGACCCTAAATCTCTAAAATAGCTTTGATTTTTGTCACCATGTGTTTCTTGCCTGGTGTGGGAAGAGCCAGTGGTCTGTTGTGGATGTTACAGTCAATAATGGTTTCCGTTGGCACGATCCCAGACTATGTCATCTTCTTCAGAAGTTAAGAAATCCTTACATCATTATTTCATTGACTTGTTTTATTGCATGTTGGTCTCACAACCAATTTTCATTTATGCAAGTTTGTATTTTAAAGAAGACATAAAATGCCTTAGTTTTGGTCATTACAAAGGATAATGAGACTTTTAACTTTCATTTCATGTTTTAAAATGTCAATTGATATTGCAAGAAGAAACTTTATCTATTTAATATGTATGAAGGGTTAAAATATGATATTATCTGTAACTCCCTCTGCTGCCACTAGAGGGGGGGGGAGGATTTGTGTTTTTGTCCAAACTTGACAATTACGGACTGTGATTGTGACAAATGTGATTTCACCTGAGAAACTGCCAAAACTCATTTATGGGCAATACTTTTGTTTTGAAAGGCAGAAACCATGACATCGACTCAGGACTGAGGCAGAAGGGGCGGAGTTATGGTTAACACTTCCTGTTATTAGCGTGGACGGATCAAAAAATAAGGTTTGTTATTCATGAGGGAACTGTGTAAAAGATCAAAAAGGTGGATTTTCATTCTACGTCTGAATAATACCTCCATCTGTCCACGCTTCTGTATGTGACGAAATATTCTCTTTTATGTCGGGCAGATTGCGTTTAGAATGTCTTTGCCCGTTACATTTCCAAAATATCTGTCCATCCATCCATCCATTTTCTACCCTTTAATCCATTTCTGGGTCAGGGGGGTGGCAG
The DNA here is from genome assembly GCA_964034765.1 of Knipowitschia caucasica. Classification (NCBI taxonomy): domain Eukaryota; kingdom Metazoa; phylum Chordata; class Actinopteri; order Gobiiformes; family Gobiidae; genus Knipowitschia; species Knipowitschia caucasica. The sequence goes on from OZ035841.1 coordinate 35,691,077, forward strand.
TCAGAGATGCCACACAAGTCTCATAGCACCAGCCCCTCACTGACCCTCTGCAGGTGGTGAGTCCACAGGAGGACGGCTGCTCTCTGAGTGTGAGCATAGCCTTGATCTTTCAGTGGGGGCTTTGGGCAAAGTGGGGTTAAGTGTCTTGCCCAAGGACACAACAACAGCAGTCATCAGTGGGAGTCGGTGGAGAAGGTGTAGAGGTGGGAATTGAACCCACGACCTTCAGGCCTGAAGGCCAATGCTCTACCAACTGAGCTACTGTCGCCCTTATCTGTCATTCATAATATTTCAAAGGTTTTTTTTACATTTTGTGCAACATCAAAACCATCAAAAGAAGCCCTCCCTGTCGGACGCTATACATTTGTTAATATTGCAACTTCCCGTTTATATAGAATGTATAATTGATACAAATGTGAAAAACTATATAAGAAAACATGTTTACTTTTATACAGTAGATCAAACTCATTTAATCCATATTGGTTATTACGCTCTAAATATTTCAGTGTTTTATGCCTAAAACATTTATTGTTATTTATTGAATTTAGGCACAGTTTGGGTTAGATTCATCATTCTTTTTAGAGGGTTAGGGTTAAGTCAATTACAGCCATACATAATATACAGTTAATAATTTCACACATAATAAACAGTTAATAATTGTATACATAATAAACAGCATCTTGAAGTTCAAACCACACATTTAGAAGTATGTTTTAGTATAATTGTGATGTCTTATCTTGTGGCATCATCATCCCACACAACCATTACATAAGCAACAGTGAAATCACCGGCTCTTGGGCGCCCCCCAGAGGACACCATCTGAAGAGCCACTTTTTGACCTTTCCCTGTAGGGATGAAAAGATCTTTAGGGTCAATCTGTAATCGGGATTATTCAATTCACAATATAATCCTATGAACTGGGAGACATTTTTTATTAGTGATAATAATAGGAAAAAATAACAAATTTTCCGTCAAAGCTATAGATTTAATCCTTTTTGCCAATAGAAGGTCAGTTTAGAGGATTAAGAGTGAAATAGCTTTCCTTTTTACTTATTTTATAACATATTTATACATTACTTGTAATTACTGAGGCCCAAATTATATTGTTTTAATCATTAGTTATTGAACAAAAAATCATCATAGTAATTGTGTATATTATTAACGTAATTGTGAATATTATATACATTATGTCTGTTGCTGGACAGCTGAATTTCTCATACCTGGATCTATCTAATTATCTATCTAATTACTGTATCTAATTATTGTGATAGGCCTAAATGTTATCTCCAAAAAAGTGAAACCGGGACTTGCCTATTCCCGTACATTGTGACTGACTGGACCTGGCTCCATATCACTGAGGCTTCTGAAGTGCAGTGTGGACCATGTTCCTTTCAGCTGTGTGTGGAGCTATGGCTGGTATCCCCCCCACCCCCCGCCCCCCGCCCTCTCCTCCCTCTTAGAGACTCCCCTGACCTCATTTTACAAGACCCCGAGTTGAGCCAAGCAGCCCAACAGGTGTGCAGCTATGACTTCATAACGCTGGACCCCCAAAGACCACAAGACCTCCACCACATCAAAGGACACATACATACGAATATAATCGCTGTTTACTTAAAGCTGGAGCAATATCGTTAAATATGCTCTATACTATACAACTATACTCTATTTTCACTGTTCTTGTTTGAAAAAGCTGGTCTAAAAAAATGCTAGTTATAGAATCAAACTGTTTTCAGAGCGAAACTCTATGAACTTTAGGACATAGTTCATTATTTGTGGTTTCAAAAACCCTTGGACTGCCACCTTAACGTGGTGGGGGAGTTTGAGTACTCGGATGATCCTGGGAGCTATGCTGTCTGGGGCTTCATGCCCCTGGTAGGGTCTCCCATGGCAGACAGGTCTCAAGTGACGAGTCAGACGAAGCGCAGTCCGAAGCCAACCATGGACAGCACGACAATGAGAACCGTGACGTCGCCCGGCATGGCGCAGCCAGGGCCCCACCCTGGAGCCAGGCCTGGGGTCGGGGCTCGCAAGCGAGCGCCTGGTGGCCGGGCCTTAGCCCACGGGGCCCGGCCGGGCTCAGCCCGAAGGGATGACGTGGGCAGTCCCTCCTGTGGGCCCACCACCTGCAGAGGGGTCCGTGGTGGCGAGGTGCAGAGAGGACTGGGCAGCAGTCGAAGGCGGAGACCTCGGCGACCCAGTCCGCACACCCAACATCTGGCTCTCGGGACGTGGAACGTCACCTCACTGGGGGGGAAGGAGCCCGAGCTTGTGGGGGAGGTTGAGCGATACCGACTAGAGATAGTCGGCCTCACCTCCACACACAGCTTGGGTTCTGGAACCCAACTCCTTGAGAGGGGTTAGACGCTCCACTTTTCTGGTGTTTCCCGCGGGGAGAGGCGGCGAGCTGGGGTGGCTCATTGCCCCCCATCTCAGCCGCCACGTGTTGGAGTTCTCCCCGGTGAATGAGAGGGTCGCGTCCCGCCGCCTCCGGGTGGGGGACAAGTCTCTCACTGTTGTGACGGCCTACGGGCCTAACGGTAGTGCAGAGTACCCGGCCTTCTTGGAGTCCTTGGGAGGGGTACTGGACAGTGCACCGCCCGGGGACTCCGTTATTCTCCTGGGGGACTTCAACGCCCATGTGGGAAACGCCAGTGACACTTGGAGAGGGGTGATCGGGAAGAACGGCCCCCCTGATCTGAACCCGAGCGGTGTTCAGTTGTTGGACCTCTGTGCCAGTCACGGCCTGTCCATCACGAACACCATGTTCGAGCACAAGGGTGTCCATCAGTGCACGTGGCACCAGGACACCCTAGGCCGGAGGTCGATGATCGACTTTGTTGTCGTATCATCTGACCTTCGACCGCGTGTCTCGGACACTCGGGTGAAGAAAGGGGCGGCGCTGTCAACCGATCATCACCTGGTCGTGAGTTGGATCCGCTGGCAGGGCAGGAGGCCGGTCAGACCTGGCAGGCCCAAGCGTGTAGTGAGGGTTTGCTGGGAACGTCTTGCTGAGCCCCCTGTCAGATGGACTTTCAACTCACACCTCCGGGAGAGCTTCTCCCAGGTCCCGGCAGAGGAGGGGGACATCGAGTCCGAGTGGACCATGTTCTCTTCCTCTATCGCCAATGCGGCAGCTCGTAGCTGTGGTCGCAGGGTCTCTGGTGCTGGTCCCGGCGGCAATCCCCGAACCCGGTGGTGGACACCGGCAGTAAGGGATGCCGTCAGGCTGAAGAAGGAGTCCTATCGAGCAATGATGGTTCGTGGGACTCCTGAGGCAGCTGTCCAGTACCGGCAGGCCAAACGTGCCGCGGCCCGGGCTGTTGCAGAGGCAAAAACCCGGGACTGGGAGGAGTTCGGAGAGTCCATGGAGCATGACTATCGGTCGGCCTCGAAGAGGTTCTGGCAAACCGTCCGGCGCCTCAGGAGGGGGAAGCAGTTCTTTGCCAACACCGTGTATGGTGCGGGTGGAGAGCTGCTGACCTCGACTGGGGATATTGTCGGGCGGTGGAAGGAATACTTCGAGGTTCTCCTCAATCCCCCCGTCACGTCCTCCGTCCAGGAGGCAGAGGCTGAGGATGTTGGGGCAGATACTTCTATCTCCCTGGCCGAGGTCACCAAGGTGGTTGGCAGCCTCCATGGTGGCAAGGCGCCGGGAGTGGATGAGATCTGTCCTGACTATCTAAAGTCTCTGGATGTTGTAGGACTGTCTTGGCTGACACGTCTCTGCAGCATCGCGTGGCGATCGGGGGCGGTGCCAATGGAGTGGCAGACCGGGGTGGTGGTCCCTCTCTACAAGAAGGGGGACCGGAGGGTGTGTTCCAATTATCGTGGGATCACACTCCTCAGCCTCCCCGGTAAGGTCTACTCCAAGGTACTGGAGAGGAGGCTACGTCCGATGGTCGAATCTCGGATTCAGGAGGAGCAGTGTGGTTTTCGTCCCGGTCGCGGAACACTGGACCAGCTCTATACTCTCCATCGGATACTCGAGGGTTCATGGGAGTTCGCCCAACCTGTCCACATGTGCTTTGTGGATTTGGAGAAGGCGTTCGACCGTGTTCCCCGGGGTGTCCTTTGGGGGGTCCTCCGGGAGTACGGGGTCCGGGGTCCTCTGCTGAGGGCCGTCCGGTCCCTGTATGACCGGAGTCAGAGCTGTGTTCGCATTGCCGGCAGTAAGTCAGACCTGTTCCCGGTGAATGTTGGCCTCCGACAGGGCTGCCCTTTGTCACCGGTTCTGTTCACTGTATTTATGGACAGAATTTCTAGGCGCAGCCAGGGGCCGGAGGGGGTCCGGTTCGGGAACCACAGGATTTCATCTCTACTTTTTGCGGAGGATGTCGTCCTGCTGGCTCCAACGAACCAGGACCTGCAGCATGCACTGGGACGGTTTGCAGCCGAGTGTGAAGCGGCTGGGATGAGAATCAGCACCTCCAAATCCGAGGCCATGGTGCTCGACCGGAAAAAGAGGTCCTTCCTCAAGTGGAGGAGTTCAAGTATCTCGGGGTCTTGTTCACGAGTGAGGGGAGGATGGAGCGTGAGATTGACAGGCGGATCGGTGCAGCGTGCGCAGTGATGCGGTCTCTGTATTGGACCGTTGTGGTAAAGAGGGAGCAGCGTCTGCAGTCAGAGCTGTATCGGACCGTTGTGGTAAAGAGGGAGCAGCGTCTACAGTCAGAGCTGTATCGGACTGTTGTGGTAAAGAGGGAGCTGAGCCGAAAGGCGAAGCTCTCGATTTACCGGTCAATCTTCGTTCCCTCCCTCACCTATGGTCATGAGCTTTGGGTAATGACCGAAAGAACGAGATCGCGGAAACAAGCGGTCGAAATGAGCTTCCTCCGCAGAGTGGCTGCTCCCTTAGAGATAGGGTGAGGAGCTCAGTCACACGGGAGGAGCTCGGAGTAGAGCCGCTGCTACTCCACGTCGAGAGGAACCAGTTGAGGTGGCTCGGGCATCTGTTCCGGATGCCTCCTGGACGCCTTCCTGGGGAGGTGTTCCGGGCACGTCCCACCGGGAGGAGGCCCCGGGGAAGACCCAGGACACGCTGGAGGGACTATGTCTCTCAGCTGGCCTGGGAACGCCTTGGAGTCCCCCCGGACGAGCTGGAGGAAGTGTGTGTGGATAGGGAAGTCTGGGCGTCTCTGCTTAGACTGCTGCCCCCGTGACCCGGCAACGGATAAAGCGGAAGAAAATGGATGGATGGATGGTTTCAAAAACAAGTAGTCTATCTTTAATCTGAGCGCATGGGAGCTCACAGATACAAATGATGCTGGTTTTAGTCTGTCAAGATAAGATAAGATAAGCTTTATTTATCTCACAGAGGAGAAATGTACATGTCACGTTTGGCATGGATAGAACACTCAGATTGTGCAAAAGGAGGAAATGTGCAAACATGTTACATGCAGGATATATATGTACAATAAAGTGACAATAATTATATAATCATATAAATATGACTGTAGACCCTTATTACCGTCATGACAGATTCAATACAAGTCAAACAAAAGACACTAATTCTGACTTAGAATAAAGAGAAAAAAAGCTACTGCCATTAATATATTTTATTCTTTTGCTTCGTCCATTTCCAATGTCCTTTTAATACAGACAGAAGTATCCGTTTTTACTGTTTTCCCGATTATATATCTGCTATCGCTAACCCACGACCAAAGCTAATAGTAACATAGCCCATAGATACTGTCTGTATTTACGGCGCACAGCTACACACACATCTACTACACAGCTACACACACATCTACTACACAGCTACACACACAGCTACACAGCCACACACACAGTAAGTAAGTAAGTAAGTATTTATTTATATACCGCCTTTTCACTGCAGATCTGAGTCACAAAGCGGTTTACAATTGTTAATTTTTGGGCATTTGTCTCTCACTCCACACAGAGATGGGAGTGGGGCCAGTACAGGGGGCGCATGCCAGAACTATTGGACATATTTTTAGTGGTAGGGGAAACCGGAGTACCCGGAGGAAACTTACGCAGACACGGGGAGAACATGCAAACTCCACTCAGAAAGGCCCTGGTCCGACCGGGATTCGAACCCAGGACCTTCTTGCTGAGAGGCGAGAGTGCTATCCACTCAGCCACCGTGCTGCCCTTGCTACACAGCTACACACACATCTACTACACAGCCACACACACAGCTACACACACAGCTACACACACAGCCACACACATAGCTACACACACAGCTACACACAGCTACTACACAGCCACACACACAGCTACACACACAGCTACACACACATCTACTACACAGCTACACACACATCTACACACATCTACACACAGCTACACACAGCTACTACACAGCTACACACACAGCTACACACACATCTACTACACAGCTACACACACCGCTACACACAGCTACACACAGCTACTACACAGCCACACACACAGCTACACACACATCTACTACACAGCTACACACACATCTACACACATCTACACACATCTACACACAGCTACACACAACTACTACACAGCTACACACACAGCTACACACACATCTACACACATCTACACACAGCTACACACAGCTACACACACAGCTACACACACCGCTACACACAGCTACACACAGCTACTACACAGCCACACACACAGCTACACACACATCTACACACAGCTACACACACAGCTACACACACAGCTACACACACAGCTACACACACATCTACTACACAGCTACACACACAGCTACACACAGCTACTACACAGCTACACACACAGCTACACACACATCTACACACAGCTACACACACAGCTACACACAGCTACACACATAGCTACACACACATCTACACACACAGCTACACACACATCTGCACACACATCTACACACACATCTACACACATCTACACACATCTACTACACAGCTACACACACATCTACTACACATCTACTACGCAGCTACACACACATCTACACACACATCTACACACATCTACACCCACATGTACACACACAGCTACACACACAGCTACACACATCTACACACACATGTACACACATCTACACACAGAGCTACACACACATCTACACACACAGCTACACACACATCTACACACACATCTACACACAGCTACACACACATCTACACACACATGTACACACATCTACACACACATCTACACACATATCTACACACACATCTACACACACATGTACACACACAGCTACACACACATCTACACACACATTTACACACACATCTACACACACATTTACACACAGCTACACACACATTTACACACACATCTACACACACATTTACACACAGCTACACACACATTTACACACATCTACACACACATTTACACACACATCTACACACACATTTACACACACATCTACACACACATCTACACACATATCTACACACACAGCTACACACACATCTACACAGAGCTACATACACATCTACACACACATTTATACACATCTACACACACATCTACACACACAGCTACACACACATTTACACACACATCTACACACACATCTACACACACATTTACACACACATCTACACACACATCTACACACACATTTACACACACATCTACACACACATTTACACACATCTACACACACATCTACACACACAGCTACACACACATCTACACACACATTTACACACAGCTACACACACATTTACACACATCTACACACACATCTACACACACATTTACACACACATCTACACACACATTTACACACACATCTACACACACATTTACACACACATCTACACACACATCTACACACACATCTACACACACATTTACACACACATCTACACACACATTTACACACACATCTACACACACAGCTACACACATGTACATTATTCATAGATAAACTCTCGTCTCACTTCTTTTGGGCCTGTTTTCTTCCTGCTGCCATCACTGTCTTCAGGATCCTGGCCTCTCAGCTGTCCTGGTGTCCCATAGCTGTCCTGGTGTCCCATAGCTGTCCTGGTGTCCCATAGCCGTCTTGGTGTCCCATAGCCGTCCTGGTGTCCCATAGCCGTCCTGGTGTCCCATAGCCGTCCTGGTGTCCCATAGCCGTCCTGGTGTCCCATAGCTGTCCTGGTGTCCCATAGCTGTCCTGGTGTCCCATAGCTGTCCGGGTGTCCCATAGCTCTCCTGGTGTCCCATAGCCGTCCTGGTGTCCCATAGCTGTCCTGGTGTCCCATAGCTGTCCTGGTGTCCCATAGCTCTCCTGGTGTCCCATAGCTGTCCTGGTGTCCCATAGCTCTCCTGGTGTCCCATAGCTGTCCTGGTGTCCCATAGCTGTCCTGGTGTCCCATAGCTCTCCTGGTGTCCCATAGCTGTCCTGGTGTCCCATAGCTGTCCTGGTGTCCCATAGCCGTCCTGGTGTCCCATAGCTCTCCTGGTGTCCCATAGCTGTCCTGGTGTCCCATAGCCGTCCTGGTGTCCCATAGCCGTCCTGGTGTCCCATAGCCGTCCTGGTGTCCCATAGCCGTCTTGGTGTCCCATAGCTCTCCTGGTGTCCCATAGCTGTCCTGGTGTCCCATAGCTGTCCTGGTGTCCCATAGCCGTCCTGGTGTCCCATAGCCGTCCTGGTGTCCCATAGCTCTCCTGGTGTCCCATAGCTGTCCTGGTGTCCCATAGCTGTCCTGGTGTCCCATAGCCGTCCTGGTGTCCCATAGCCGTCCTGGTGTCCCATAGCTGTCCTGGTGTCCCATAGCTCTCCTGGTGTCCCATAGCTGTCCTGGTGTCCCATAGCCGTCCTGGTGTCCCATAGCCGTCCTGGTGTCCCATAGCCGTCCTGGTGTCCCATAGCCGTCTTGGTGTCCCATAGCTCTCCTGGTGTCCCATAGCTGTCCTGGTGTCCCATAGCTGTCCTGGTGTCCCATAGCCGTCCTGGTGTCCCATAGCCGTCCTGGTGTCCCATAGCTCTCCTGGTGTCCCATAGCTCTCCTGGTGTCCCATAGCTGTCCTGGTGTCCCATAGCTCTCCTGGTGTCCCATAGCTGTCCTGGTGTCCCATAGCTGTCCTGGTGTCCCATAGCTCTCCTGGTGTCCCATAGCTGTCCTGGTGTCCCATAGCTGTCCTGGTGTCCCATAGCCGTCCTGGTGTCCCATAGCTCTCCTGGTGTCCCATAGCTGTCCTGGTGTCCCATAGCCGTCCTGGTGTCCCATAGCCGTCCTGGTGTCCCATAGCCGTCCTGGTGTCCCATAGCCGTCTTGGTGTCCCATAGCTCTCCTGGTGTCCCATAGCTGTCCTGGTGTCCCATAGCTGTCCTGGTGTCCCATAGCCGTCCTGGTGTCCCATAGCCGTCCTGGTGTCCCATAGCTCTCCTGGTGTCCCATAGCTGTCCTGGTGTCCCATAGCTGTCCTGGTGTCCCATAGCCGTCCTGGTGTCCCATAGCCGTCCTGGTGTCCCATAGCTGTCCTGGTGTCCCATAGCTGTCCTGGTGTCCCATAGCCGTCCTGGTGTCCCATAGCCGTCCTGGTGTCCCATAGCCGTCCTGGTGTCCCATAGCTGTCCTGGTGTCCCATAGCCGTCCTGGTGTCCCATAGCCGTCCTGGTGTCCCATAGCTGTCCTGGTGTCCCATAGCCGTCCTGGTGTCCCATAGCCGTCCTGGTGTCCCATAGCCGTCCTGGTGTCCCATAGCAGTCCTGGTGTCCCATAGCTGTCCTGGTGTCCCATAGCTCTCCTGGTGTCCCATAGCTGTCCTGGTGTCCCATAGCCGTCCTGGTGTCCCATAGCCGTCCTGGTGTCCCATAGCCGTCCTGGTGTCCCATAGCTGTCCTGGTGTCCCATAGCTCTCCTGGTGTCCCATAGCTGTCCTGGTGTCCCATAGCTGTCCTGGTGTCCCATAGCTGTCCTGGTGTCCCATAGCCGTCCTGGTGTCCCATAGCCGTCCTGGTGTCCCATAGCTGTCCTGGTGTCCCATAGCTGTCCTGGTGTCCCATAGCTGTCCTGGTGTCCCATAGCTGTCCTGGTGTCCCATAGCTGTCCTGGTGTCCCATAGCTGTCCTGGTGTCCCATAGCCGTCCTGGTGTCCCATAGCCGTCCTGGTGTCCCATAGCCGTCCTGGTGTCCCATAGCCGTCCTGGTGTCCCATAGCCGTCCTGGTGTCCCATAGCCGTCCTGGTGTCCCATAGCCGTCCTGGTGTCCCATAGCCGTCCTGGTGTCCCATAGCTGTCCTGGTGTCCCATAGCTCTCCTGGTGTCCCATAGCTGTCCTGGTGTCCCATAGCCGTCCTGGTGTCCCATAGCCGTCCTGGTGTCCCATAGCCGTCTTGGTGTCCCATAGCCGTCCTGGTGTCCCATAGCCGTCCTGGTGTCCCATAGCCGTCCTGGTGTCCCATAGCTGTCCTGGTGTCCCATAGCTGCTGTCCTGGTGTCCCATAGCTGTCCTGGTGTCCCATAGCTCTCCTGGTGTCCCATAGCCGTCCTGGTGTCCCATAGCTGTCCTGGTGTCCCATAGCTGTCCTGGTGTCCCATAGCTCTCCTGGTGTCCCATAGCTGTCCTGGTGTCCCATAGCTGTCCTGGTGTCCCATAGCTCTCCTGGTGTCCCATAGCTGTCCTGGTGTCCCATAGCTCTCCTGGTGTCCCATAGCTGTCCTGGTGTCCCATAGCTGTCCTGGTGTCCCATAGCCGTCCTGGTGTCCCATAGCTCTCCTGGTGTCCCATAGCTGTCCTGGTGTCCCATAGCTGTCCTGGTGTCCCATAGCCGTCCTGGTGTCCCATAGCCGTCCTGGTGTCCCATAGCCGTCTTGGTGTCCCATAGCTCTCCTGGTGTCCCATAGCTGTCCTGGTGTCCCATAGCTGTCCTGGTGTCCCATAGCCGTCCTGGTGTCCCATAGCCGTCCTGGTGTCCCATAGCTCTCCTGGTGTCCCATAGCTGTCCTGGTGTCCCGTAGCTCTCCTGGTGTCCCATAGCTGTCCTGGTGTCCCATAGCTCTCCTGGTGTCCCATAGCTCTCCTGGTGTCCCATAGCTGTCCTGGTGTCCCATAGCTGTCCTGGTGTCCCATAGCTGTCCTGGTGTCCCATAGCTGTCCTGGTGTCCCATAGCTGTCCTGGTGTCCCATAGCTGTCCTGGTGTCCCATAGCCGTCCTGGTGTCCCATAGCCGTCCTGGTGTCCCATAGCTCTCCTGGTGTCCCATAGCTGTCCTGGTGTCCCATAGCTCTCCTGGTGTCCCATAGCTGTCCTGGTGTCCCATAGCTCTCCTGGTGTCCCATAGCTCTCCTGGTGTCCCATAGCTGTCCTGGTGTCCCATAGCTGTCCTGGTGTCCCATAGCTGTCCTGGTGTCCCATAGCTGTCCTGGTGTCCCATAGCTCTCCTGGTGTCCCATAGCTGTCCTGGTGTCCCATAGCTCTCCTGGTGTCCCATAGCTGTCCTGGTGTCCCATAGCTCTCCTGGTGTCCCATAGCTGTCCTGGTGTCCCATAGCTGTCCTGGTGTCCCATAGCTGTCCTGGTGTCCCATAGCTGTCCTGGTGTCCCATAGCTGTCCTGGTGTCCCATAGCCGTCCTGGTGTCCCATAGCTAACCCAAACCCCCCCCCCCCCCGCCCCCCCTTTGCGCCTCCTCCCGTCATCCCACTCCTTTCATGCCTGTAGGTACTTATACTCTTGTACAGTATTAGGACTGGTCTAAACTGGGCCGTGACACCTGCTCAGACCTGCTCAGACCTGCTCAGACCTGCTCAGACCTGCTCAGACCTGCTCAGACCTGCTCAGACCTGCTCAGACCTGCTCAGACCTGCACAGACCTGCTCAGACCTGCACAGACCTGCTCAGACCTGCTCAGACCTGCTCAGACCTGCTCAGACCTGCTGCTCAGACCTGCACAGACCTGCTCAGACCTGCTCAGACCTGCTCAGACCTGCTCAGACTTGCACAGACCTGCTCAGACCTGCTCAGACCTGCTCAGACCTGCTCAGACCTGCTCAGACCTGCTCAGACCTGCTCAGACCTGCTCAGACCTGCTCAGACCTGCACAGACCTGCTCAGACCTGCACAGACCTGCTCAGACCTGCACAGACCTGCTCAGACCTGGACCTGCTCAGACCTGCACAGACCTGCACAGACCTGCTCAGACCTGGACCTGCTCAGACCTGCACAGACCTGCTCAGACCTGCACAGACCTGCTCAGACCTGCTCAGACCTGCTCAGACCTGCTCAGACCTGCTCAGACCTGCACAGACCTGCTCAGACCTGCTCAGACCTGCTCAGACCTGCTCAGACTTGCACAGACCTGCTCAGACCTGCTCAGACCTGCTCAGACCTGCTCAGACCTGCTCAGACCTGCTCAGACCTGCTCAGACCTGCTCAGACCTGCTCAGACCTGCTCAGACCTGCTCAGACCTGCTCAGACCTGCACAGACCTGCTCAGACCTGCTCAGACCGCTCAGACCTGCTCAGACTTGCACAGACCTGCTCAGACCTGCTCAGACCTGCTCAGACTTGCACAGACCTGCTCAGACCTGCTCAGACCTGCTCAGACCTGCTCAGACCTGCTCAGACCTGCTCAGACCTGCTCAGACCTGCTCAGACCTGCTCAGACCTGCTCAGACCTGCTCAGACCTGCTCAGACCTGCTCAGACCTCGCACATTCATCTCTTAAAATGTTTTATCTTTCTTTGATCTACATTTTGTTTTTTTAACATTTGAGCAAATATTGACGAATAACGTACGTAAAAGGATTTATGGAATAGTGTCACTTTCATTCTCCAAAGTCTCAGAAATCACCCATTATGTTACAATCCTCACATTTGTCAGGAGTCAGAGAACAATCATCATTCCGCCAACTTCAGCTCCACCAAGAAAATAAAAAAGATGAATAGATCCTTTCTCACCGTGGGGAGATTTCAGTGTTGCATCACAGGTTACAGAACAGGAATGAGGAGCACACAAGATAAGATATATCAAGTTTAGCACAACATCTTTGGCCTAATAAACGTTGAAGTAAAGTATAAACATATATATAATTGTGATACTACTGTACATGTTAGCATCATGTGATGCTACTGTACATGTTAGCATCATGTGATGCTACTGTACATGTTAGCATCATGTGATGCTACTGTACATGTTAGCATCATGTGATGCTACTGTACATGTTAGCATCATGTGATGCTACTGTACATGTTAGCATGTGATACTACGTCATCATATCAATACATTGTTTTTATTAAAGTATAGTCAGAGGTTGTCTGTGAACTGAACTTATTGAAAGGCCTCAGCAGTACAGTAAATACATGTTATTTACTTACCTACAGTACAGTAAATACATGTTATTTACTTACCTACAGTACAGTAAATACATGTTATTTACTTGCCTACAGTACAGTAAATACATGTTATTTACTTACCTACAGTACAGTAAATACATGTTATTTACTTACCTACAGTACAGTAAATACATGTTATTTACTTGCCTACAGTACAGTAAATACATGTTATTTACTTGCCTACAGTACAGTAAATACATGTTATTTACTTACCTACAGTACAGTAAATACATGTTATTTACTTACCTACAGTACAGTAAATACATGTTATTTACTTACCTACAGTACAGTAAATACATGTTATTTTACTTACTACAGTACAGTACTAAGTATAATACATGTTATTTACTTACTACTACAGTACAGTAAATACATGTTATTTACTTACCTACAGTACAGTAAATACATGTTATTTACTTACCTACAGTACAGTAAATACATGTTATTTACTTACCTACAGTACAGTAAATACATGTTATTTACTTTACCTACAGTACAGTAAATACATGTTATTTACTTACCTACAGTACAGTAAATACATGTTATTTACTTACCTACAGTACAGTAAATACATGTTATTTACTTACCTACAGTACAGTAAATACATGTTATTTACTTACCTACAGTACAGTAAATACATGTTATTTACTTACCTACAGTACAGTAAATACATGTTATTTACTTACCTACAGTACAGTAAATACATGTTATTTACTTACCTACAGTACAGTAAATACATGTTTTACTTACCTACAGTACAGTAAATACATGTTATTTACTTGCCTACAGTACAGTAAATACATGTTATTTACTTACCTACAGTACAGTAAATACATGTTATTTACTTACCTACAGTACAGTAAATACATGTTATTTACTTACCTACAGTACAGTAAATACATGTTATTTACTTGCCTACAGTACAGTAAATACATGTTATTTACTTACCTACAGTACAGTAAATACATGTTATTTACTTACCTACAGTACAGTAAATACAGTTTCTGCCTGAGACACAGGCTGTAACACTGGACGCTGTCATTTGCAGGTGGCTGTTTTGCAAACACAGTCGTTCTTGTTCTTTGGCTGGTTTTGCTCTTGTTCTTTCTCTCAGTCGCTCACTCCTTCACACGAGGTTTAGTTATTCCGCTCTGCCTCGCCGCCCACGCCACCGCCGCCACCGCCGCTGCGGCAAACTTCACACAATCGTCTGTAACGAGAGAGAATCTGCTGCTTCACCGTCACATCCACACAATCTGGATTTCCCTTTGACTTTTCCACACGTATCACCGACGACACCAGTGCAGCGAGACTTTCTCTGGAGTCGTGTTTGATCTCTCACTGTGGGACAAGAAATTAGTGATCAGAGCCAATCGATTATTAAGATTATTGTCTGATAACTTGGGAATAGAAAAGTCTAATTGATGTATTTATTTAGTAGGTACAAGAGTTGAAGCTAATATTCAACTCTGTATGGAAGTGTTCATCATCATTAGAAAGATTAATAGAGATTTATCACTGTGGCAAAATGATACACCGATGTTCTACATCATAATCTAGAATAAAATACCAATTCATAAATTCCATTAAATATTTTAGTTTCCATAGTTAGTCTGTTAGATTTATCACATCTTTACAGTAACCCAGGGTTGGATGTTAACCCAGTTTATACAGTAATATAGAAAATAGTTTTAGCCCAAAGCCTGCAGCAGGGAGACAGTTTGTATAGTGTTCGTGGCTGATCTAACAAGTATGTTTCTATGAATATGTGTAATACAAAAAATACCAAAACATAAATGAAATAGACGGTATTGTCTCCCAAAACATCCAAATCAGTCGTCCCCTATTTGTGTGAATACCTTTTATGGTCTGTCCAACTGTGTCGTATGAAGTTGTCCTTCTCACGTGAAGCGAGAGTTCTAATTGCTTTTTCTTGACTGCTTTTTTGCATGTTGTGTGTTAAATGTTGAAGACGAAGATATAGAATTTTAAAACCGATATGAACTTTTCTCTTTTCATAGTTTTCATAAATGTAGTATTTGCTGAAAACTAAAAATAAACCTGAACTGAACAGATACAAACAGATACATTCTGTATGAAGTTGTGGGCATCGTTGTTGAATATTCTACCTTCAAAAATCTGCCCCATGTTTTGAAGTAAGAACGTTGAGTTTTGGAACAGCAGCGGTTCCGTCTGTTACAGAGTTCTTTGCTCTAAGTTTTGTCCGGAGCCTCAGGTAGTTTATTATAAGTTTGTTTGGTGCAGCTTTGTGCCCTCTCTGCAGAGAACGGCCAGAAGTGCAGGTAATGGTTTCATATCGCTGGGTTAGAAATAAACTGCAAATGCTCGTCTGGGTTTTATTACATTCTGCGACAAAGCCTTTCCTTTTTGTGGAATAAAACCCAATTCTGAATAAGTTTGTATCAGCAGGAGCAAAGTCCATGAATAAAACTAACCTTACTAAACCTATTTCAACTACATAAGACAGTTTTACATTCCATAGAAGGTCAGGGCTCCATGTATAATGGATTTAGTTTAATGGCGGTGGGTGTTGACAACAGATGATATCGTTTTTGTATTTTTCATCATAAATAAGAAGAGCTATAGTCAATATTGGCGAAAGTGTGTCGTACAAGTAGGGCTACAATAACAAATCGATAAAATCGATAAAAATCGATGACTGAAAGTGTTGGCAACAAATTTCATTATCGATTTGTTGTCCCGCGCGATTAATACGTCACCACTACGTCGCGGAGCTCACAAGAGTTGGGCACGTTCTTGTACGAAGATGGTGACTTCTGATTAATTCTAATTCACTGTGGCATTAGCAGAGCACACACTTGTCTGCTCCTTCTCGCTCACACACACACACACACGTCTGCTCCTCCACTTATAGAGCTCACACACTAACACACACACTCACACACTCACACTCACACACACACACACACACTCACACACACACACACACGTCTGCTCCTCCACTTATAGAGCTCACACACACACACACACACTCACACACTCACACACACACACACACGTCTGCTCCTCCACTTATAGAGCTCACACACTAACACACACACTCACACACTCACACCCACACTCACACACTCACACACACACTCACACACTCACACACACACACACGTCTGCTCCTCCACTTATAGAGCTCACACACTAACACACACACTCACACACACACACACACACACACTCACCCACACACACACACACACACACACTATGGGCTCTCATCTCGCTAGGTGTAGCAATGCTTAGTCTCTTTCCTCCTATCTGAATCACTTGGGATTTAGATCCATGAAGTAGACACCACTGAAGTTATCTGACAGCTCCGTAAAGTCTCCAAAGGACCTCGCAGCGCACATAGCCGCCCTCGCGCCCGCCTGTGTAGAAATCGTTGAAAATGTACTAGTAACAATGTACTTTTGAACAAAAAGTCACAGAGGTACATTTTCAGCGAGAAAAAGTCGGAATTCTGCCGATTGTCTGAAAATTCTTATATTCTTATCCCTGAATATATATATATATATAGAGAGAGAGAGATACCTTTTTTTGTGCACTTTACTTTTCAAAAAGCCAATATTTGCATAGGTTACATTTGCATGTTTTTTTGTTTAGGTCCATGGCCATGTTTGTGAACAAAGGGATGGAAAATATATATATATTTTTTTTTAATCCGATTAATCGATTAATCAGAGAAATAATCAACAGATTAATCGATTATTAAAATAATCGTTAATTGCAGCCCTACGTACAAGTCTGGTACAATTGGTTTATTTTCTACTGGAGTCATTTTTAATTTTGTATCTAAAGCTGGAGTACCTTTTTCAGGTCATTAATACATGTTGTTTGTCCTCAGAAAGAGTCAGTTTAAGTTACACACTGTGAACACATAAAGCCTAGCGTACATCGGACTGGCAACTGATTATATCCGTCGCATATGAGTTGCTGCCCCGCACACATCGACAATCTGACGAAAACGGGCAACTCCCAGTAGCAGACCAGTCTCGGGAATAACAGCGCGTACATCGACAGCAACTGGCCTCAACTACAGTGTGTTTTCTGACATAAACTGTTGCGGGCTCGCAATACACGTAATACACACACGTTGTCGGAGCGCGCACATCGGGTCATATCTCCAAAACTGAGGACAACTAGTTGCCGAAAAGTAGAACACGGGCAACTGACTGAAACTGGAGACCGACTGATCATCTCCAGTTGTAAGAGCGCGCACATCGACCGATTTCAGCAACTGATCATCTCCCACCATCTCCTCTCAGTCGCCAAAAGCCGCCTTGCAACTAGTTGTCTCCAGTTTCTCTGTCGATGTACGCTAGGCTTGAGACCACAACATGATGTCTTTATTTCGTCTTTTACTGAAAGCTGATTGGCTGAGCTGGTCTAAAGACGTGACAGAGACCAACAATTCAATGTATTCTTGTAATGCCCTAAATCGCAGTTATCGCAGATGACTTTACAAAACCGTTGAATTGGCCGACACAGATCAGAGAATCCAACCGTTCAAACACAGGAAATGCAATGAGGAAACACATAGAGCCATTGGTCCATAAGAAGCCAAGAAGCCATGACCAATGTCCATAAATGTTGATAAATGTGCCCTGGATCATCACCACTGTCCTTTGACCCTCCTGCGTCGGCAAAGAAAAACTCTAATAAAAATATCCAGTGGGAGAACGGACGGGTTATCGATCCAGGACTGAGGCTGTAGAACGAGGACCGAGGCCATATGGTGCAGGACTATAAATACATACTGTAAATACTGTAACTGTGACGATTTTTCAGAACCAAGCAATATTTGTGGCACTCTAGCTTTATTTTCTCAATATTTCCATCCCTTCTCCAAAACCAGCAACGTGCCATTCCATTGTTATATGCCTTTGTTTTAACTCAGGCCCCAGGAAGATTAGCAGCCACATTGGTGGACGCTAACGGAGATCCCCAATAAACAATAAACAAGATATTCAGGGAGTAGCCGAGTATATAAAGTTGATCTTATGTAATGTACAGACGTTGATTCTCTTTGTGCTCGAGCTGCTGTTGTATGATCCGTTTTGTGACAATTGTGTGTTCGTCCCAGACCTTCACGGCGTGGTGTAACTCCCACTTGAGGAAAGCCGGGACACAGATCGAGAACATTGAGGAGGATTTCAGAAATGGCCTCAAACTCATGCTGCTGCTGGAGGTCATCTCAGGTACGACACATACAAACAATAATAATGATAATAATAGAAATGCTTATGGCTTAAAGCTGGGGTACCTATTATTTTTAAAGATGTGCTAAAAGTGTACTTGTGACAGAAGCAAACTATTGTGAGAACGAGGAACATTGTGAATTAAAAGTTAGGTACCCCAGCTTTAAAGGGAATGTGAGTTACTGTTCAGCTACAGGGAAACTTTTTGGAGACGAGCACTGGTTAGCCCCGCCCATTCTCACCCTCGCAGCCTCCTGATTGGACTAAATGTATTCAAATCCTTACGGTCCCTCGTGGTTTAACTGTTCTCCTGCAGTAAATCTTATTTTTATTGTATTATTGACTGTGATATTTATGAATGATCACAGAGCAGTGAGCGGAGGTATGTGGAAGGAAAAAAGAAGATTTTTCCAAAGCCTCAAATGCACAACTGTGTAGAACAAAAAGTTGACAATAGGACACTGATGGTTATCCAAAAGTGTCTTCACTAAATATAAAGTTGTGTATTTTGTTTGTAATTTTTATTTCTTATCTCATTAATGTCAAGTTCTTCTGTGAACCAACTGAAAACATGTTTTCATAGATTTTTGATGCTGTCTGGTTTTACATAGGACTGCATACTTTTGGCAAACTATCTCGTTGCAATATTTCTATGTTCATGTTTGTTCAAAAAGCATCATTTTAAAATCACACACACTCCCCACACGTCTCAAAAATATTTATATAACCTATAGTAGAACCCGTTTTATAAATTAACTTGAAAAACATGCTTGAATTACAGTAAGCTGCCGACAACGTCACAAAACATACTTGTTTCCTTGACATTGCAAAAATCTGAAATATTTGTTTTCTTTGTGATTTGCTGTGACCAAAGAAATGAATGGTTGGATTAATGCAGCCATAGTTGTAAATAAGGTACCTTGAACTCCTGATGTGAATGTGTGAAGTGTTCATTGAGACTGTTGTCCTTATGTGAATGTGTGAAGTGTTCATTGAGACTGTTGTCCTTATGTGAATGTGAGAAGTGTTCATTGAGACTGTTGTCCTTATGTGAATGTGAGAAGTGTTCATTGAGACTGTTCATTGAGACTGTTGTCCTGATGTGAATGTGTGAAGTGTTCATTGAGACTGTTGTCCTTATGTGAATGTGAGAAGTGTTCATTGAGACTGTTCATTGAGACTGTTGTCCTTATGGGAATGTGTGAAGTGTTCATTGAGACTGTTGTCCTTATGTGAATGTGAGAAGTGTTCATTGAGACTGTTGTCCTTATGTGAATGGGTGAAGTGTTCATTGAGAATGTTGTCCTTATGTAAATGTGAGAAGTGTTCATTGAGACTGTTCATTGAGACTGTTGTCCTTATGTGAATGTGAGAAGTGTTCATTGAGACTGTTGTCCTTATGTGAATGTGTGAAGTGTTCATTGAGACTGTTGTCCTTATGTGAATGTGAGAAGTGTTCATTGAGAATGTTGTCCTTATGTGAATGTGAGAAGTGTTCATTGAGGCTGTTGTCCTTATGTGAATGTGTGAAGTGTTCATTGAGAATGTTGTCCTTATGTAAATGTGAGAAGTGTTCATTGAGACTGTTCATTGAGACTGTTGTCCTTATGTGAATGTGTGAAGTGTTCAGTGAGACTGTTGTCCTTATGTGAATGTGTGAAGTGTTCATTGAGACTCTTGTCCTTATGTGAATGTGAGAAGTGTTCATTGAGAATGTTGTCCTTATGTAAATGTGAGAAGTGTTCATTGAGACTGTTCATTGAGACTGTTCATTGAGACTGTTGTCCTTATGTGAATGTGTGAAGTGTTCAGTGAGACTGTTGTCCTTATGTGAATGTGTGAAGTGTTCATTGAGACTCTTGTCCTTATGTGAATGTGAGAAGTGTTCATTGAGAATGTTGTCCTTATGTAAATGTGAGAAGTGTTCATTGAGACTGTTCATTGAGACAGTTGTCCTTATGTGAATGTGTGAAGTGTTCATTGAGAATGTTGTCCTTATGTAAATGTGAGAAGTGTTCATTGAGACTGTTGTCCTTATGTAAATGTGAGAAGTGTTCATTGAGACTGTTCATTGAGACAGTTGTCCTTATGTAAATGTGAGAAGTGTTCATTGAGAATGTTGTCCTTATGTAAATGTGAGAAGTGTTCATTGAGACTGTTCATTGAGACAGTTGTCCTTATGTGAATGTGTGAAGTGTTCATTGAGAATGTTGTCCTTATGTAAATGTGAGAAGTGTTCATTGAGACTGTTGTCCTTATGTGAATGTGTGAAGTGTTCATTGAGACTGTTGTCCTTATGGGAATGTGTGAAGTGTTCATTGAGACTGTTCATTGAGACTGTTGTCCTTATGTGAATGTGTGAAGTGTTCATTGAGACTGTTGTCCTTATGTGAATGTGAGAAGTGTTCATTGAGACTGTTGTCCTTATGGGAATGTGTGAAGTGTTCATTGAGACTGTTCATTGAGACTGTTGTCCTTATGTGAATGTGTGAAGTGTTCATTGAGACTGTTGTCCTTATGTGAATGTGAGAAGTGTTCATTGAGACTGTTGTCCTTATGGGAATGTGTGAAGTGTTCATTGAGACTGTTCATTGAGACTGTTGTCCTTATGTGAATGTGTGAAGTGTTCATTGAGACTGTTGTCCTTATGTGAATGTGAGAAGTGTTCATTGAGACTGTTGTCCTTATGTAAATGTGAGAAGTGTTCATTGAGACTGTTGTCCTTATGTGAATGTGTGAAGTGTTCATTGAGACTGTTGTCCTTATGTGAATGTGAGAAGTGTTCATTGAGACTGTTGTCCTTATGTGAATGTGTGAAGTGTTCATTGAGACTGTTGTCCTTATGTAAATGTGAGAAGTGTTCATTGAGACTGTTCATTGAGACTGTTGTCCTTATGTGAATGTGTGAAGTGTTCATTGAGACTGTTGTCCTTATGTGAATGTGTGAAGTGTTCATTGAGAATGTTGTCCTTATGTAAATGTGAGAAGTGTTCATTGAGACTGTTGTCCTTATGTGAATGTGTGAAGTGTTCATTGAGACTGTTCATTGAGACTGTTGTCCTTATGTGAATGTATGAAGTGTTCATTGAGACTGTTGTCCTTATGTAAATGTGAGAAGTGTTCATTGAGACTGTTGTCCTTATGTGAATGTGTGAAGTGTTCATTGAGACTGTTGTCCTTATGTAAATGTGAGAAGTGTTCATTGAGACTGTTGTCCTTATGTGAATGTGTGAAGTGTTCATTGAGACTGTTGTCCTTATGTAAATGTGAGAAGTGTTCATTGAGACTGTTGTCCTTATGTGAATGTGTGAAGTGTTCATTGAGACTGTTGTCCTTATGTAAATGTGAGAAGTGTTCATTGAGACTGTTCATTGAGACTGTTGTCCTTATGTAAATGTGAGAAGTGTTCATTGAGTACCTTTGTCGCAGGT
Organism: Knipowitschia caucasica; assembly: GCA_964034765.1. Taxonomy (NCBI): domain Eukaryota; kingdom Metazoa; phylum Chordata; class Actinopteri; order Gobiiformes; family Gobiidae; genus Knipowitschia; species Knipowitschia caucasica. The sequence goes on from OZ035841.1 coordinate 35,713,038, forward strand.
GAGAGGCTGCCCAAACCCGACAAAGGCAAGATGCGTTTCCACAAGATCGCCAACGTCAACAAAGCTCTGGACTTCATCTGCAGCAAAGGAGTAAAACTGGTGTCCATCGGTGCTGAAGGTGAGGTCCTATGAGGTCCGGTGCATGTGAGGTCCGGTGCATGTGAGGTCCGGTACATGTGAGGTCCGGTGAGGTCCGGTGCATGTGAGGTCCGGTACTTGTAAGGTCCTGTACTTGTGAGGTCCGGTACATGTGAGGTCCGGTGCATGTGAGGTCCGGTACATGTGAGGTCCGGTGAGGTCCGGTGCATGTGAGGTCTGGTACATATGAGGTCCGGTACTTGTGAGGCCCGGTACATATGAGGTCCGGTACTTGTAAGGTCCTGTACTTGTGAGGTCCGGTACATGTGAGGTCCGGTACATGTGAGGTCCGGTACATGTGAGGTCCAGTACTTGTGAGGTCCGATACATGTGAGGTCCGGTACATGTGAGGTCCAGTACTTGTGAGGTCCGGTACATGTGAGGTCCGGTACATGTGAGGTCCGGTAAATGTGAGGTCTTGTACTTGTGAGGTCCGGTACATGTGAGGTCCAGTACTTGTGAGGTCTGGTACATGTGAGGTCCGGTGCATGTGAGGTCCGGTACATGTGAGGTCTGGTACATGTGAGGTCCAGTACATGTGAGGTCCAGTACTTGTGAGGTCCAGTACAGTACATTTCAGTATTGTTCTGGCAAATGCATGAAATGTAAGAATAATAATTTATAACAGAGTAAAGCAGGATGTTAACCCGTTAGCTTTAGCCGCTAAGTTGTATTTTTTAATAAATGCAGAACCTGAAGCTGAACGAGAGACAGAGAACAACTAAAATACAAAAACACAATAAAAAAATGGCAGAACAATGTAAGGACCGGTTTGTGTTAAGCCAGGTCGCTGTATAGAAAGTGCTTCTTTGGCGCTTACAGCTACAAAAGTACAACAGCTAATTCAATTCCTCCATTTCCAAATGTGTTTTCTGCCTTTCTCCAACTGCACTGATTAATTCACTTTGAGAATGGTTTTGTGAGTTTGGTTCATCAGTTGGACTCCGCTGGGCTTCGTGGGGCTTCGTGGTGGATCGGTCCCATCCTCGCTCCTCAGAAGCCCGTATCTCTCTTCTCCTTTGGACTTCTCCTTCTCGTATCTTCTCTTCTCCTTTGGACTTCTCCTTCTCATATCTTCTCTTCTCCTTTGGACTTCTCCTTCTCGTATCTCTCTTCTCCTTTGGACTTCTCCTTCTCGTATCTTCTCTTCTCCTTTGGACTTCTCCTTCTCGTATCTTCTCTTCTCCTTTGGACTTCTCCTTCTCATATCTTCTCTTCTCCTTTGGACTTCTCCTTCTCGTATCTTCTCTTCTCCTTTGGACTTCTCCTTCTCGTATCTTCTCTTCTCCTTTGGACTTCTCCTTCTCGTATCTTCTCTTCTCCTTTGGACTTCTCCTTCTCGTATCTTCTCTTCTCCTTTGGACTTCTCCTTCTCGTATCTCTCTTCTCCTTTGGACTTCTCCTTCTCGTATCTTCTCTTCTCCTTTGGACTTCTCCTTCTCGTATCTCTCTTCTCCTTTGGACTTCTCCTTCTCATATCTTCTCTTCTCCTTTGGACTTCTCCTTCTCGTATCTTCTCTTCTCCTTTGGACTTCTCCTTCTCATATCTTCTCTTCTCCTTTGGACTTCTCCTTCTCGTATCTTCTCTTCTCCTTTGGACTTCTCCTTCTCGTATCTTCTCTTCTCCTTTGGACTTCTCCTTCTCGTATCTCTCTTCTCCTTTGGACTTCTCCTTCTCGTATCTTCTCTTCTCCTTTGGACTTCTCCTTCTCGTATCTTCTCTTCTCCTTTGGACTTCTCCTTCTCGTATCTTCTCTTCTCCTTTGGACTTCTCCTTCTCGTATCTTCTCTTCTCCTTTGGACTTCTCCTTCTCGTATCTCTCTTCTCCTTTGGACTTCTCCTTCTCGTATCTTCTCTTCTCCTTTGGACTTCTCCTTCTCGTATCTTCTCTTCTCCTTTGGACTTCTCCTTCTCGTATCTTCTCTTCTCCTTTGGACTTCTCCTTCTCGTATCTTCTCTTCTCCTTATCTGTGCCAGATAATTAGCACCAACTTCAAACCGAGCCGTGAGAAAAAGTCGTTTCAGCGAAGCATGTCTCTGGCCTCGCTGTTGCTTCATACTCGATTTGAAAACGGTCATGTGACGTCCGTGGGAGTATTCGCAAAGCTCACAAAACACAAATATGTTCTCAGTGTGAGGAATGAGAGGAAGTGTTACATCCACACAACAATCACTTTGATCTTTTGTGGCTTTTTGTTGTTGTTGAGGTTGAAAACCTCTTAAACTCCTACATCTGCTTTGGCTCGTGCACAAAAGTTTGGCATACCCAAATGTCTTTGCTTATTTAAAAACACATCTTACATCTCACATGCTTGTGTGATGCATCATTTTAAAGTTAGGCCCTTCTAGTTTATGTAAATATACACTGAAATAATGTATATCATTCCTATTTCACTCTGCATCCTTTAAAGTTTGGGGAAAAAACCTGTTTTTTTAAGCCTCGCCTAAAAAATTCAACGTATAAATGCCCTACAAAAGCCTACTTCATTGGAAGAAGAACATTTTCAACACTAATTTGTTCATTGTGTTGTTGACAACAACTGTGTAAAGTTTCAGACTTCTAAGTTTTATAGTTTTTATGCAGTTTCTCTTTTTTATCAAGTAGAGCCATTCGGAACCAATTTCGCAAAATTTGTGCGAAATTGTGCCAAACTGATTTATTAACATTTCACCATCATAAAAAGCATATTTTTTAGTTTTGGTACTTATAAGTTACAAATCTGTGTGATTTTCTTTTACATTATTTCAAAATAATTTTTTTGTAGTGTAAATGCATATGAAATATGCACAGTAGTACTAACAGCGTCTTTACTCACGCATTTACTGTGAAAATGAAAAGGGTTCCTATAAGTCCCACCCATCAATTGAAAGCTCTTTTTATTGGCTACTTAGACACGTCAATCATTCAGTGCTAGCACATAGCGCTAGCCGTGTAATCAACAACAAGGCAAAAACGGACCCTGTGCAGGTGGATGCGGTTTGTCTTTTTCACAAGGGTCCTGCGGACTGAAACCTGCTCCTATCTTTTCATGGAACCTCTCTTTTTGAAGCTAAGGACTCAAGGAACACGTGGATATGATGTTTGTGGGGCATCTTTCAGAGCGTTTTTTTTTTTGCAACAGAAAAATGCACATTTTTGGATTATTTGTGAAGAATGGATTATACTTTGGGAAATACAAGTGGATATTCTTTTTCAATGAAGACTTACGGAGAGAAAGAGACTAAGCAAGGATGGGGAAAGCCCTAACCCTAACCCTAACCCCACAATTTATTTTGTGCCCATATTATGCGCTATATCTTTTTAATGCAAAGTCTGATATCGTTTACACTTACATATAAATATAGCTGAGAAAATAAGCTTTAAAATGATATATAGCTTGTGGCTTATGAAGTTCAAAATATATATGCAATAGCCAGCGGATGTTTTTTTTTTTCTTGTTTACCCCCGCCGGCGGGGGCTTGCGAGTTTAAGAGTAGCAATATGTAAAATTTTCATGTCAAGTGATCATGAAAGGCCTTATCTGTCATCATTAAAGGGCCCTAATCTGTCATCATTAAAGGGCCCTAATCTGTCATCATGAAAGGCCCTAATCTGTCATCATTAAAGGGCCATAATCTGTCATCATTAAAGGATCCTAATCTGTCATCATTAAAGGATCCTAATCTGTCATAATTAAAGGGCCCTAATCTGTCATAATTAAAGGGCCCTAATCTATCATAATTAAAGGGCCCTAATCTGTCATCATTAAAGGGCCCAAATCTGTCATCATTAAAGGGCCCTAATCTGTCATCATGAAAGGCCCTAATCTGTCATCATGAAAGGGCCCTAATCTGTCATCATTAAAGGGCCGTAATCTGCCATCATTAAAGGGCCCTAATCTGTCATAATTAAAGGGCCCTAATCTGTCATCATTAAAGGGCCCCTATCTGTCATCATTAAAGGACCATAATCTGTCATCATTAAAGGGCCCTAATCTGTCATCATTAAAGGGCCCTAATCTGTCATCATGAAAGGCCCTAATCTGTCATCATTAAAGGGCCCTAATCTGTCATAATTAAAGGGCCCTAATCTGTCATCATTAAAGGGCCCCTATCTGTCATCATTAAAGGACCCTAATCTGTCATCATTAAAGGGCCCTAATCTGTCATCATTAAAGGGCCCTAAACTGTCATCATGAAAGGCCCTAATCTGTCATCATTAAAGGGCCCTAATCTGTCATCATTAAAGGGTCCTAATCTGTCATCATTAAAGGGCCCTAATCTGTCATCATTAAAGGATCCTAATCTGTCATCATTAAAGGATCCTAATCTGTCATCATTAAAGGGCCCTAATCTGTCATCATTAAAGGGCCCTAATCTGTCATCATGAAAGGCCCTAATCTGTCATCATTAAAGGGCCCTAATCTGTCATCATTAAAGGGCCCTAATCTGTCATAATTAAAGGGCCCTAATCTGTCATTATTAAAGGGCCCCTATCTGTCATCATTAAAGGACCCTAATCTGTCATCATTAAAGGGCCCTAATCTGTCATCATTAAAGGGCCCTAAACTGTCATCATGAAATGCCCTAATCTGTCATCATTAAAGGGCCCTAATCTGTCATCATTAAAGGGTCCTAATCTGTCATCATTAAAGGGCCCTAATCTGTCATCATTAAAGGATCCTAATCTGTCATCATTAAAGGACCCTAATCTGTCATCATTAAAGGGCCCTAATCTGTCATCATTAAAGGGCCCCTATCTGTCATCATTAAAGGACCCTAATCTGTCATCATTAAAGGGCCCTAATCTGTCATCATTAAAGGGCCCTAATCTGTCATCATTAAAGGGCCCTAATCTGTCATCATTAAAGGACCCTAATCTGTCATCATTAAAGGGCCCTAATCTGTCATCATTAAAGGGCCCTAATCTGTCATCATTAAAGGGTCCTAATCTGTCATCATTAAAGGGCCCTAATCTGTCATCATTAAAGGGTCCTAATCTGTCATCATTAAAGGGCCCTAATCTGTCATCATTAAAGGATCCTAATCTGTCATCATTAAAGGACCCTAATCTGTCATCATTAAAGGGCCCTAATCTGTCATCATGAAAGGCCCTAATCTGTCATCATTAAAGGGCCCTAGTCTGTCATCATTAAAGGGCCCTAATCTGTCCTCATTAAAGGGCCCTAATCTGTCATAATAATAAACTGCTCTTTTCCAATCCTTCTTTAACTGATAACAGTCGTTCAGAGATATTTGAATTTCTAAATTACTTTTCCAGCCTCTAAATCTTGTTATTGTTTTCATTTCGATGTCCCGCCCTCCACCGTTTCACCAATCAGAAAGTCTGTGATCCGGGCGCCAGAACTCACCGCGTGGAGCTAATCTCACTGGTAAAGTACCATGTGGCGCAAAACTAAAAAGGCCTCGTTATGATTCTCAAATCATTAACGACAAAACAAGGAATAAAAGCAGGATTTCTATCTTTGTGAAAAAGGTGTTGGTTATAGATTTGTTGTTGACAAAACTCTTGTCTATTCAGCTGTTATGGTCCCAGCTGGATTCGTCTGCATATCTGGCAACCTGAGTCAGGGAGAGTGGGAGAGGCTGCAGTACCACTTTTGGCCACATGTTTACACACTGCTTCTTTAAGGTTATTTTATTTAATAAGGACAATGTGCAGTTACATAAAAAAAATGGCGGCACCAGATTTAGCTCCATGCTACATTCCATCTGTAGTCCTGACAATCAGTAAATATATATATTAAAATACAGTTTCAAAAAGTTACCAACGTAGCGACGGTCAAATGTCACAATGTACAAAATATACATATAATTAACATTTACAATTAACATTAACTTTTCAAAAAGATTCAAGAAATGTCTCCCTTGAAATGAGAAAATAAAGCAATAGTTCTTGAAATAAGACTTTTGTCCCATTGGCAAATCTTGTTTTAAGACATTCAGAATGAACTGAAATTGAGATAAAAAACTGCTAGATTCAAACAATTATTACCTCATAGTTAATCATTTTTTGCAGTGTATGTTATATATTGTGAGGCAAGATACAATATTATAACACATGGTTTAGGGCTGTCACATGTTAAAGGGACACATGTCTTTTATATGTGCCCAGGTCACATGGACACATCACTCTTGACCTTTTCGGAACTAAAGTTTAAAATAGATTTTTCTTGTGGCCTTGATGTCCATAATATGTTTGTTTACATTTTCCACTCAGAGAGCAAACAAAAATGAATTCAGACAAACAAATAAGTAGTCATACGTAACCGAGTCTATCTAAACCCCAGCAGGTGGATTGCATCAGTATTCAGTGTGTTACAGACAAGATGAAGATTCTAATTGATTATTGATTATAACATTTTGATGTTGAGTAGAATTGAACATCTTCTGGATCAGACTCACAGAAAAGTAAACTTGTGAACCAATCTAAGTCCATTTGCAAAAGATCACAAAAGGTTTATTCACAATATTTTACTTTTACAACACTCTTTCTGTTGAGACAAACAACATGGATTATTTAGGAAAGTTAGGTACCCCAGCTTTAAGTAAAACAATGTTTGATGAACGACTTTATCTCAACATCTGTGTTAATTATAGCGACAGGAGTTCTCTCTCCATTCCCTGTTCTCCAGTGAAGAATCTCACCCACAACTTTAACCAATGCTTAATGACTTTCTTATGGAAATTAAGTGTGTTTCAACAAGTGTTTTTTTCCTTTTTCTTCAGAAATTGTTGATGGCAACGGGAAGATGACCCTCGGTATGATCTGGACCATCATCTTGCGTTTCGCCATCCAGGACATCTCTGTTGAAGGTTAGTCTCCACCATTGACGGGGGTCCTGGGTGCTCCCCTGCGAAACAATTTCATAAACTATATTTTACCATATAAACCAAATCAAAAACTATAATTTACCATATAAACCAAATCATAAACCATATTTTACCATATAAAATAGTTTGTTGCCTTTAATAATAATAATAATACAAAAATAAAACAATAATAATGGTTTTGTATAGCGCGCTTTTTTTGACACTCAAAGACTTTTCTATTCACTCCAAACACGGTGGTGATAAACTAATGTAGCCACAGCTGCCCTGGGGCACACTGACAGAAGCGAGGCAACCAGTCTGTGCCATCAACCCCTCCCACCACCACCAACCACTGACACACACACCAGACTCATTCTAGGCAATAAAGGTGAAGTGTCTTGCCTAAGGACACAACAGGACAGTTTACAGCTGCCCCACTGTGGAACCTGGTGGCCCCAGAGGTTTCCCATCACAGTACTAACCAGGCCCTATCCTGCTTAGCTTCAAAGGTCTGACTGGATCTTGCTTTCTCATGCAGGTATGGCCACCGGTAATATTATCTCAGTCTTGAACGAGAGGCAGATTAGGATTTATTTCTTTACGGCCCCCACGAGCTAACAGCGTGTCTATAGTCTGAATGCACCGTATAGATCCATACAGATTATATATGTGTCTATAGTCTGAATGCACCGTATAGATCCATACAGATTATATATGTGTCTATAGTCTGAATGCACCGTATAGATCCATACAGATTAAATATGTGTCTATAGTCTGAATGCACCGTATAGATCCATACAGATTAAATATGTGTCTATAGTCTGAATGCACCGTATAGATCCATACAGATTATATATGTGTCTATAGTCTGAATGCACCATATAGATCCATACAGATTAAATATGTCTACAGTCTAATCTACCACAAGAGTTTACAGTCAGAGAAGCTTTAGTATTTTAAAGCTGCACTACTGTCTCACACTATGGATCGCACATCTGAACGTGGATGGCGTGACCATGGAATGATAGAACCAGGAAGTGCGGAGTACCTCAGCTGTCTGTGCTACCTGTATCTTTTCTCAAGAAAGTGGGGGCCAGTGGTCCCGAAACACATTCTCTTCCTTGTTTCATGAACTCGATCTAAAATATAATGTCACACCAGTACAAACCAGTGCTACATATTCTTCAAAAGGACATATGTCCCAATGCACTGCACGGATATGGATTGGATTTAACTAATGAATACAGACATAAAGTCAGTTAGTGCAGCTTTAAGTATTTGTTCAGCAAGTTTACACATATCAGCCTTTTAATACCATTGCATGGCTGTGTTTGCAGCTGGTAATATTCGAATTTACCTTTCTGTAATGTTTTTTTTTATATCCTTATACTTGTTTCACCATATAGTGTTTTATATTCTATTCATCAAGCTGTTATTCCATATATTAAAACATGAAATGACAAAGTAAATAAAGTCTCATTATCATATTTATAACCTGAAATATTGCATCATATTTCCACAATCAACAATCGAATATTATGCTAAAAAAAAATTAATCAAGCTGTAACTTTCATTCTTTTTATTCATAAAACATCTTAATTTCCCTGGATCGATGCAAACCTGGCAACCAGCTCCATCTAGTGTATATACTAATAAAACTTCATCATGTTGTGGACCTCCTGGGCGACATTTCCATCTCTGGGCCTCATAGCTCACGTGGAGGACCTCACCTTCGCCAAAGCTCATGTGGAGGACCTCACCTTGGCCAAAGCTCATGTGGAGGACCTCACCTTGGCCATAACTCACGTGGAGGACCTCACCTTGGCCATAGCTCATGTGGAGGACCTCACCTTGGCCATAGCTCACGTGGAGGACCTCACCTTGGCCATAGCTCATGTGGAGGACCTCACCTTGGCCATAGCTCACGTGTAGGACCTCACCTTGGCCATAACTCACGTGGAGGACCTCACCTTGGCCATAACTCACGTGGAGGACCTCACCTTGGCCATAGCTCACGTGTAGGACCTCACCTTGGCCATAGCTCACGTGGAGGACCTCACCTTGGCCATAGCTCACGTGGAGGACCTCACCTTGGCCATAACTCACGTGGAGGACCTCACCTTGGCCATAGCTCATGTGGAGGACCTCACCTTGGCCATAGCTCATGTGGAGGACCTCACCTTGGCCATAGCTCATGTGGAGGACCTCACCTTGGCCATAACTCACGTGTAGGACCTCACCTTGGCCATAGCTCACGTGGAGGACCTCACCTTGGCCATAAGTCACGTGGAGGACCTCACCTTGGCCATAGCTCATGTGGAGGACCTCACCTTGGCCATAACTCACGTGGAGGACCTCACCTTGGCCATAGCTCATGTGGAGGACCTCACCTTGGCCATAGCTCATGTGGAGGACCTCACCTTGGCCATAACTCACGTGTAGGACCTCACCTTGGCCATAGCTCACGTGGAGGACCTCACCTTGGCCATAGCTCACGTGTAGGACCTCACCTTGGCCATAACTCACGTGGAGGACCTCACCTTGGCCATAGCTCACGTGGAGGACCTCACCTTGGCCATAACTCATGTGGAGGACCTCACCTTGGCCATAACTCATGTGGAGGACCTCACCTTGGCCATAGCTCATGTGGAGGACCTCACCTTGGCCATAGCTCATGTGGAGGACCTCACCTTGGCCATAACTCACGTGGAGGACCTTACCTTGGCCATAGCTCATGTGGAGGACCTCACCTTGGCCATAGCTCATGTGGAGGACCTCACCTTGGCCATAACTTACGTGTAGGACCTCACCTTGGCCATAACTCACGTGGAGGACCTCACCTTGGCCATAACTCACGTGGAGGACCTCACCTTGGCCATAGCTCACGTGGAGGACCTCACCTTGGCCATAACTCACGTGGAGGACCTCACCTTGGCCATAACTCACGTGGAGGACCTCACCTTGGCCATAACTCACGTGGAGGACCTCACCTTGGCCATAGCTCACGTGGAGGACCTCACCTTGGCCATAGCTCATGTGGAGGACCTCACCTTGGCCATAGCTCATGTGGAGGACCTCACCTTGGCCATAACTCACGTGGAGGACCTCACCTTGGCCATAGCTCACGTGTAGGACCTCACCTTGGCCATAACTCACGTGGAGGACCTCACCTTGGCCATAGCTCACGTGGAGGACCTCACCTTGGCCATAACTCACGTGGAGGACCTCACCTTGGCCATAGCTCACGTGGAGGACCTCACCTTGGCCATAACTCACGTGGAGGACCTCTGCGACAGTTTCACTCCTGCTGATTTGTCTCTGTATAAATCCGACATCGACTCAACTGAAGACTTCCCTTGAGCCGCGGTAAATGATCCTTTCGGGCCGTTTTCTCTCTGTGACTGTCCAGGCGAAGGTCACCGCGCTGCATTAATGAAATATTGAAGTTGTTTATGAAGCCGCGGCCCTGGTTTGGTGCTGTCATTTAGCCGTGCCCCCTCCCTAACCCCGCTCTATGCTGCTGTTATTGGCTTCCACTGCAATATCTCTCTCTGTTATAGACTCCGACTCCAGTGCACCCATCAGCACCGCAGCAGCACAGGCCTGTTGCTCTACAGTCGTCAATCACCATCTAAAAACAGTGTTATATGATACACATACATTTTTAAGAACTATTTTTCAGAATGAGAAATATTGTATGTAATGGTTGTGTCATGGTATGCTACAGAAAGTGAGGAAAAATCAGTCAAAAAGCTTAATTTGAGCACATTTTGACTACTAGACAACAAGTTTTGCCAAATGGGACAAAGCAAAATCATCTTGTTGTAAAAATATTAAAGAGATGTCTCTTGAGAAAATAGAGAAAATGAGAAAATAAAGCAACAGCTCTTGAAAAAAGACTAAATGACTTTGTCCCTCTGGCAAATCTTGTTTAAAGACGGTCAAAAAGACTTTTTGATTACTTTCAGAGATCCTTCATTCGTCCCACAGTGGGACATTACCTGGTTTTATTTGGATATGTGTCTGTCCAGTTGTTTTCTGCCCCACCCTGATCCTGCGTCTCCCTTTGTCTAAATATTTGTTTTTCCCACTTGTCGTCTGTATATTATATATATATATAATCTTTATTCCGGACTCAGGGTCCATACAAGAGACAACACAAGGACACCACAAGACACAGAAACATAAAAAATAAAATAGCAAAGTCTAAGGACTCATTTACAAAGACACTTGTACCAGTGTTCCCAGAACTGAGAAATATAGCGTGTTGTACTGAACTTGGCATTCACCAAAACAACAACAACCAGGTTCACAGACTCGTTCAATCGGCGAATAAAACTAAACATTGCATTTCTCAGGACAGACTTCAGTGTGTTCACTCTGTTGCTCACGAACAACTCACTCGCTCGAGTCGATCTGGGCTTCTTTAACAGCATCCTCAGAGTGTCATTGAAAGCTACCTGCAGCTTCTGAAGAGTAGCTTTTTTGTAGTTCAACCACAGATGTGCAGAGTATAAAGGAGAGCAGTAAGCTTTAAATAAGGTCAACTTCACTTCAACAGTGCAGCAACCAAATTTACGCACCAAAGCATTCGCCCTTACATACAACAAACGATACTGCCGAATAATGTCCTCATCATCTGTGAGCCGATCTGTGATCAGATGGCCAAGATATTTAATTTCACTACAGATATTAAGAACCTTTCCAGCAAGTCGAAAAGCTGGAAAGATTAAATGTCTGTCCTCTGTGGTTCTGCAGATCATAATGGCACTTTTGGAATCATTGTACTTTACATCATGATTTTCCCCAAACACTGAACATATACTAAGAAGTTGCTGCAGACCAGCTGAGCTCGGACTAAAAATGACACAATCATCTGCGTACATTAGATGGTTCAGCATTGTACTGCCGACCATGCAGCCAGTTTTACATGAGTTAAGACTATGAGATAATTCATTCATATAAAAATTAAATAAAATTGGGGATAAGATGCTCCCTTGTCTTACTCCATTACTCACATGAAAGGGAGCAGACAAGCAGCTGTCCCATTTCACTTGCATGGTCTGTTGGGCATACCAATATGACAGGATTCTGACAATGTATTGAGGGACACCTGCTGCAACCAATTTCTTGAATAGTTTCCAATGATTCACTCGGTCAAATGCCTTAGACGCATCTAAGAAACACATAAAAACAGTTGAGTTTTTGCTCCTATAGTTGTTTAAAAGTTCCTTTAGGACATAAATACACAGATCCGTAGAATGTATTGGTTTAAAACCGAACTGATTATCTGTAGAAGTAATCAGTTCATTTATCCTCTCTAGGAGAATTAGTTCCACAACTTTGGATAAAATATTAGCTAAAGCTATAGGTCTATAGTTATCAGAGGAGCCCACTTTTCCTGCTTTATCTTTAATTACAGGAGTCAGTGTCACAGACATCATTAAATCTGGAAGATAGCCATGGATCATAAAGGCACTGAAACAGAGTGCCAGTAACATACACAGCTTTGGGCTTGCATGTTTGAGATGTTCAGCAGAGACAGAGTCTCTGCTGAACATATTGTCTCGACCACGTTTGTTACTGTCTTTTTTTCAGCTTTTTGTTACTGTGGATTTGGATTCTATTAAATTACATTTTATAATCCGTCCTGAAATTTGGGTTTCATTTTTCCAACGTGACAAGTTGCTTTTAATCCTGTTTGAAAATGGTTTCCTCTGTAAAAACAGACACAAACGTACAGCTCCGATCGACACGTCCACACTTTCAAATGCTGCTTTTTCAAATGATAACGAGCCTTTACTGTGAACTCATGTCCAGAGCTGTTTTCTGACTTTTAAACCAAAAGTATTGCCTCCAGTTTTGTTTTGTGGAAATCTCCATTCACATTATTACCACATGATCTTTTCAACTGTCTTCAATGAGCTTATATACGTTCAGAGTATACATGTTTATATATACGTTCAGAGTATACATGTTTATATATACGTTCAGAGTATACATGTTTATATATACGTTCAGAGTATACATGTTTATATATACGTTCAGAGTATTATAGACATATTAATGCATATGTCTATATATATATTATATATATATAGACATATTAAAACGCTCTGGTTCTTTCAGAGACCTCTGCGAAGGAGGGTCTGCTGCTGTGGTGCCAGAGGAAGACTGCCCCCTACAGGAACGTCAACGTTCAGAACTTCCACATCAGGTGTGTCCACATCGCCTCCCTGTGCCCACACTTGGGAACTGCATCCTCCAGTCATGCTTTTCAACCCCTTTTCTTTCTACTTTCCACTTCTCACGCTGTTTCTCTCCTCTCCTCTTGTGCTCAGTTGGAAGGACGGCTTGGCTCTGTGTGCCCTGATCCACAGACACAGACCCGACCTGATCGACTACTCCAAACTGAGAAAGGTCCTGTCCTTTTCCGTTTACATTACAACTTTCCTCATCTTTTGTCTTCCACAGTCTATTCTATACTTCTAATTGTACTTCTACATTGTTTGTTCCCGAGCTACATTTACATTATATATATACCACTGCAAAAAGTTATTTGGAAATATTTGATAAGCGCTTTTTATAGACACTACTATCTACTATCATCATTCATTCCCTCCATACACAGTGGTGAAAAACTGTGGTTCCTGTTGTTCCCAGAGGTCTCCCATCACATACTAACCAGGCCCTCTACAATATTTATTTGGACAATGAGTTGTATTTTTAACATAAATTCTGACACTGTTTGGTATCTCTCATCTATGTTACTTTAATTTAAGCATGCAAAACGCAAAGTCTGAGATACATTTTATATTGATTCTGAGACCAAAACCAGTTAAAAGCAGCTCAGAGAATCTCACATTTTGTCGAGTTCATGTTATTTCTTGTGATACTTTCTGAGGATCCAGTTTTGATGCTAATTTTAGTGGCTGTAAAACTTGGACAGCTTGAATCCTGGGTAATCTGTGTGTGATGTGACGACAGGACGATCCCATTGGAAACCTGAACACTGCTTTTGAAGTGGCTGAGAAGTTCCTGGACATCCCAAAAATGCTTGATGCTGAAGGTAAACACTATCAATATAGTAAAAAAAGGTGTTTTTTTTTTTCAGTAAAAAATTTAATTAACTTTTTTACTTATTGTTTGACATTCTGAAACCTGAGATGACAAAGTAAAAAGTCTCAATATATTTTGATTGTCTAAAAATAGTGTGTTATGTTTCTTCTTTAAGCACATTATAAACACTTGTTTGTTCTCAGATATTGTGAACACACCCAAACCCGACGAGAAGGCCATCATGACCTACGTGTCCTGCTTCTACCACGCCTTCGCTGGAGCAGAGCAGGTGACGCACACGATCGCACTGTTACATCTGCTGTGTTTTTGACGATGACTGGAGATGTCTGTTCCTATCTCAGGCTGAAACTGCTGCCAACCGTATCTGCAAAGTGCTGGCGGTGAACCAGGAGAATGAGAAACTGATGGAGGAGTACGAGAAGCTGGCCAGCGAGGTGAGACACACAATCACACACAGACACTTCACAATTGGACCAAAGACATTACACAACAGCCTGTGACATCAGCGGGACACTCTGTGTTCAGTGGCAACAGCCTTGTTCACAGTCACACAGCCCTACTCCGCCCTATTGTGTGAATCACATTATGCAAGATGAATTTTTGTAGCCTTCAAACATGACACATTTCCCATTTAATGATATTTGTGTCCATGTTTATTGCTTAAGGCAGAGCTCTGGAGGTTTCCTCTACTGTTTTAAACACATCAATCTTCTCCAGTCTTGTTCTGAGCTTTTGTGCGTTACAACTGCATCCTTCTGCAGTGTAATTCATGATAAAAAAATATGTATTCACTGCTATTGAAATGATGGTTATATTGGCCGAGTATCACACATCAATCACAAATCAATATCTCAAATATTATATCAAATGATCTGTCCCTTCCACGCCCCTAACGTTGACCTATGACCCCTGCGTCTGCAGCTGCTGGAATGGATCCGCCGCACCATCCCGTGGCTGGAGAACCGTGTGGCTGAGCAGACCATGAGGTCCATGCAGCAGAAGCTGGAGGACTTCCGTGACTATCGCCGCATCCACAAACCGCCACGTGTCCAGGAGAAATGTCAGCTGGAGATCAACTTCAACACTCTGCAGACCAAGCTGCGGCTGAGCAACCGGCCGGCGTTCATGCCCTCCGAGGGCAAGATGGTGTCGGTGAGCAGCTCTAACATCCATGTGTGATGATGGAAACAAGTCTCTTCCTTTCAACGATTAGACCAAAAAACCCTTGAACCTCGAGACGAGTGCCTCTGATGAGAGCACACCTGTAACTAACGTCCAACCACCAGATGGCGCTCTGCAACACGCGGGCGCTTAGCCTCAAGGCGCGTTCAGACCGGACTTAACTTTGACTTCAAAAGCGTCAGGTTTTCATTGAAAGTGAATGGTGAAGCGCGTCAGGTGAAGCCAAGAGCCCCGGCGTCACTTGGCGCGCGTCAAAAGCTTCAAAAGTTGCGAGTAATAAGCACTCACTTGAAGCTTTTGACACGCGAAACGCTCGCGTATCAAAACAATCCCTCTGACGCCGAAGCTGAGCAAAGCTGAGCTTTTGAAGCTTTGACGCGGGCTTCAACCAATCAGGAGACGAGCAGCAGCAGCAGCTGTGGGTCTGTCGCTGTCATGGAGAGAAGTCATGTAGCTGCTGGTGTTTTATTGTCATTATTGTTATTAGTAATATTATTTGTGTGATAGTAACGTTCTTAATAAGAGAGTAACAAAAACATTGTACACATGCTGTGAAGTAAACGTAATTTATTTAATATAAGAACAAGCTGACGATGAGTCTGGCTCAGAGCGAGAGCGAGGCTGCTCCAGGCGGCCGAGAGGAGAGCAAGAGGAGAGGCGAGCGAGAGGCGAGCGAGAGGTGAGGTGAGGAGAGGCGAGCGTGAGGAGAGGCGAGCGAGAGGCGAGGAGAGGCGAGCGAGAGGTGAGGTGAGGAGAGGCGAGCGAGAGGTGAGGTGAGGAGAGGCGAGCGAGAGGTGAGGAGAGGCAAGCGAGAGGTGAGGTGAGGAGAGGCGAGCGAGAGGTGAGGTGAGGAGAGGCGAGCGTGAGGAGAGGCGAGCGAGAGGTGAGGAGAGGCGAGCGAGAGGCGAGGAGAGGCGAGCGAGAGGTGAGGAGAGGCGAGAGCGAGAGGTGAGGAGAGGCGAGCGAGAAGTGAGGAGAGGCGAGCGAGAAGTGAGGAGAGGCGAGCGAGAGGTGAGGAGAGGCGAGAGCGAGAGGTGAGGAGAGGCAAGCGAGAGGTGAGGAGAGGCGAGCGAGAGGTGAGGAGAGGCGAGCGAGAGGTGAGGAGAGGCGAGCGAGAGGTGAGGAGAGGCGAGAGGTGAGGAGAGGCGAGAGGTGGGTAGAGGCGAGCGAGAGGCGGGGAGAGGCGAGCGAGAGGCGAGGAGAGGCGAGCGAGAGGTGAGGAGAGGCGAGCGAGAGGTGAGGAGAGGCGAGCGAGAGGTGAGGAGAGGCAAGCGAGAGGTGAGGAGAGGCGAGCGAGAGGTGAGGAGAGGCGAGAGGTGGGTAGAGGCGAGCGAGAGGCGGGGAGAGGCGAGCGAGAGGCGAGGAGAGGCGAGGAGAGGCGAGCGAGAGAGGTGAGGTGAGGAGAGGCGAGCGTGAGGAGAGGCGAGCGAGAGGTGAGGAGAGGCGAGCGAGAGGCGAGGAGAGGCGAGAGGTGAGGTGAGGAGAGGCGAGCGAGAGGTGAGGTGAGGAGAGGCGAGCGTGAGGAGAGGCGAGCGAGAGGTGAGGAGAGGCGAGCGAGAGGTGAGGAGAGGCGAGAGCGAGAGGTGAGGAGAGGCGAGCGAGAAGTGAGGAGAGGCGAGCGAGAGGTGAGGAGAGGCGAGCGAGAGGTGAGGAGAGGCAAGCGAGAGGTGAGGAGAGGCGAGCGAGAGGTGAGGAGAGGCAAGCGAGAGGTGAGGAGAGGCGAGCGAGAGGTGAGGAGAGGCGAGAGGTGGGTAGAGGCGAGCGAGAGGCGGGAGAGGCGAGCGAGAGGCGAGGAGAGGCGAGCGAGAGGTGAGGAGAGGCGAGCGAGAGGTGAGGAGAGGCGAGCGAGAGGTGAGGAGAGGCGAGCGAGAGGTGAGGAGAGGCGAGCGAGAGGTGAGGAGAGGCAAGCGAGAGGTGAGGAGAGGCAAGCGAGAGGTGAGGAGAGGCGAGCGAGAGGTGAGGAGAGGCAAGCGAGAGGTGAGGAGAGGCGAGCGAGAGGTGAGGAGAGGCAAGCGAGAGGTGAGGAGAGGCGAGCGAGAGGTGAGGAGAGGCGAGAGGTGGGTAGAGGCGAGCGAGAGGCGGGGAGAGGCGAGCGAGAGGCGAGCGAGAGGCGAGGAGAGGCGAGCGAGAGGTGAGGAGAGGCGAGAGGCGGGGAGAGACGAGCGAGAGGTGAGGAGAGGGGAGCGAGAGGTGAGGTGAGGAGAGGTGAGGTGAGGAGAGGCGAGCGAGAGGTGAGGAGAGGCGAGCGAGAGGTGAGGAGAGGCGAGCGAGACGTGAGGAGAGGCGAGCGAGAGGCGGGGAGAGGCGAGCGAGAGGCGAGCGAGAGGTGAGGAGAGGCGAGCGAGAGGTGGGTAGAGGCGAGCGAGAGGCGGGGAGAGGCGAGCGAGAGGCGAGCGAGAGGCGAGGAGAGGCGAGCGAGAGGTGAGGAGAGGCGAGGCGAGCGTGAGGAGAGGCGAGCGAGAGGTGAGGAGAGGCGAGCGAGAGGCGAGGAGAGGCGAGCGAGAGGTGGGTAGAGGCGAGCGAGAGGCGGGGAGAGGCGAGCGAGAGGCGAGGAGAGGCGAGGAGAGGCGAGCGAGAGGTGAGGTGAGGAGAGGCGAGCGTGAGGAGAGGCGAGCGAGAGGTGAGGAGAGGCGAGCGAGAGGCGAGCGAGAGGTGAGGAGAGGCGAGAGCGAGAGGTGAGGAGAGGCGAGCGAGAAGTGAGGAGAGGCGAGCGAGAGGTGAGGAGAGGCGAGCGAGAGGTGAGGAGAGGCGAGCGAGAGGTGAGGAGAGGCGAGCGAGAGGTGAGGAGAGGGGAGCGAGAGGTGAGGAGAGGCGAGAGGTGAGGAGAGGCGAGCGAGAGGTGAGGAGAGGCGAGCGAGAGGTGAGGAGAGGCGAGCGAGAGGTGGGTAGAGGCGAGCGAGAGGCGGGGAGAGGCGAGCGAGAGGCGAGGAGAGGCGAGCGAGAGGTGAGGTGAGGAGAGGCGGAGCGTGAGGTGAGGAGAGGCGAGCGAGAGGCGAGGAGAGGCGAGCGAGAGGTGAGGAGAGGCGAGAGCGAGAGGTGAGGAGAGGCGAGCGAGAAGTGAGGAGAGGCGAGCGAGAGGTGAGGAGAGGCGAGCGAGAGGTGAGGAGAGGCGAGCGAGAGGTGAGGAGAGGCAAGCGAGAGGTGAGGAGAGGCGAGCGAGAGGTGAGGAGAGGCGAGAGGTGGGTAGAGGCGAGCGAGAGGCGGGGAGAGGCGAGCGAGAGGCGAGGAGAGGCGAGCGAGAGGTGAGGAGAGGCGAGCGAGAGGTGAGGAGAGGCGAGCGAGAGGTGAGGAGAGGCAAGCGAGAGGTGAGGAGAGGCGAGCGAGAGGTGAGGAGAGGCGAGAGGTGGGTAGAGGCGAGCGAGAGGCGGGGAGAGGCGAGCGAGAGGCGAGCGAGAGGCGAGGAGAGGTGAGCGAGAGGTGAGGAGAGGCGAGAGGCGGGGAGAGGCGAGCGAGAGGCGAGCGAGAGGCGAGGAGAGGGGAGCGAGAGGTGAGGTGAGGAGAGGTGAGGTGAGGAGAGGCGAGCGAGAGGTGAGGAGAGGCGAGCGAGAGGTGAGGAGAGGCGAGCGAGAGGCGAGCGAGAGGTGAGGAGAGGCGAGCGAGAGGTGGGTAGAGGCGAGCGAGAGGCGAGCGAGAGGCGAGGAGAGGCGAGCGAGAGGTGAGGAGAGGCGAGAGGCGAGCGAGAGGCGAGGAGAGGGGAGCGAGAGGTGAGGAGAGGCGAGAGGTGAGGAGAGGCGAGAGGTGAGGAGAGGCGAGCGAGAGGTGAGGAGAGGCGAGCGAGAGGTGAGGAGAGGCGAGCGAGAGGTGAGGAGAGGCGAGAGGTGGGTAGAGGCGAGCGAGAGGCGAGGAGAGGCGAGCGTGAGGAGAGGCGAGCGAGAGGTGAGGAGAGGCGAGCGAGAGGTGAGGAGAGGCGAGAGGTGGGTAGAGGCGAGCGAGAGGTGAGGAGAGGCGAGCGAGAGGCGAGGAGAGGCGAGCGAGAGGTGAGGAGAGGCGAGCGAGAGGCGAGGAGAGGCGAGCGAGAGGCGAGCGAGAGGTGAGGAGAGGCGAGCGAGAGGTGAGGAGAGGCGAGAGCGAGGCGGGGAGAGGCGAGAGCGAGGCGGGGAGAGGCGAGAGCGAGGCGGGGAGAGGCGAGAGCGAGGCGGGGAGAGGCGAGAGCGAGGCGGGGAGAGGCGAGAGCGAGGCGGGGAGAGGCGAGAGCGAGGCGGGGAGAGGTGAGAGCGAGGCGGGGAGAGGCGAGAGCGAGGCGGCGAGAGGCGAGCGAGAGGTGAGGAGAGGCGAGAGCGAGGCGGGGAGAGGCGAGAGCGAGGCGGGGAGAGGCGAGAGCGAGGCGGGAGAGGCGAGAGCGAGGCGGGAGAGGCGAGAGCGAGGCGGGGAGAGGCGAGAGCGAGGCGGGGAGAGGCGAGAGCGAGGCGGGGAGAGGCGAGAGCGAGGCGGGGAGAGGCGAGAGCGAGGCGGGGAGAGGCGAGAGAGGCGAGAGCGAGGCGGGAGAGGCGAGAGCGAGGCGAGAGAGCGAGGCGGGGAGAGGCGAGAGAGCGGGGAGAGGCGAGAGCGAGGCGGGAGAGCGAGAGGGAGCGAGGCGAGAGCGAGGCGGGGAGAGGCGAGAGCGAGGCGGGAGAGGCGAGGCGGGGAGAGGCGAGAGCGAGGCGGGGAGAGGCGAGAGCGAGGCGGGGAGAGGCGAGAGCGAGGCGGGAGAGGCGGGAGAGGCAGAGCGAGGCGGGGAGAGGCGAGAGAGCGGGGAGAGGCGAGGCGAGCGGGGAGAGGCGAGAGCGAGGCGGGGAGAGGCGAGAGCGAGGCGGGGAGAGGCGAGAGCGAGGCGGGGAGAGGCGAGAGCGAGGCGGGGAGAGGCGAGAGCGAGGCGGGGAGAGGCGAGAGCGAGGCGGGGGAGGGAGGAGAGAGCGAGGCGGGAGAGGCGAGAGCGAGGCGGGGAGAGGCGAGAGCGAGGCGGGGAGAGGCGAGAGCGAGGCGGGGAGAGGCGAGAGCGAGGCGGGGAGAGGCGAGAGCGAGGCGGGGAGAGGCGAGAGCGAGGCGGGGAGAGGCGAGAGCGAGGCGGGGAGAGGCGAGAGCGAGGCGGGGAGAGGCGAGAGCGAGGCGGGGAGAGGTGAGAGCGAGGCGGGGAGAGGCGAGCTCCGGGGTTTGAGAACTCAGACTGGGTGAGTGACATGCGGAAGTACCGCTGAAAGCAAAACTCCTCCGTTCGCAGCTTCTGGAGTAAATGACGGAACTCTGCAAACACTGAAGCCTCTCAAGTCTGTGGTAAACCCAGAACATGTTTTGTAGAAACCCCACGACAACTTTATTTGGCTTTATATAACAAATAAAGGCTCGCTGCTCTCTGGAAAATCCACCGCTGTCCTGACTACAGACAACAGAGAAGCTCCTCCCACCGGCGTCAGGAGCGTCAAAAGCTTCAAGCACCAAAATGACAAAAATAACGCGGCGTCAGTTGAAGCGCGTCAAAAGCTTTTTGAAGCTTTTGGTCTGAACGCGCCTTCAGAGCGCCACATACGTCTGTGCTGTATGTAGCGCTCTGAAGGATCATCATCATCACTGCACAATATAACGGCTGTATTTACATAAATGTTTAAACTCAGATAAAGAGTGCTGTGTGTGCAGGACATCGCTAACGCCTGGAAAGGCCTGGAGCAGGTGGAGAAGGGCTACGAGGAGTGGCTGCTGACGGAGATCCGCCGCCTGGAGAGACTCGACCATTTGGCCGAGAAGTTCAAGCAGAAGTGCTCCATGCACGAGTCCTGGACCTCAGGTCAGTTTGGAGAGTCTTGGACCAGTAAAATTACAGCTGTGTACTCTGTTAGTAGGTACTGTGTACATTCATAGGGCCTCATGTATGAAACTTGCGTACGGCCAAATCAGGGTGTAAATGATGCGTACGCAAAAAAATTACACTTTTTCCGCATTTATCAATCTGGACATGAGTGTACGGTACTCACAGAATTTACACCGAGTCAGGAGGTGGTGTAAATGTGTGGCTCATTTCACCCTTCGTCACAACACGCCAAAACACGCATGAAATTCAAGATTTGGACAACAATAAACATGTTCCCTCTGGCAAAATTATAAGCTGTGTTTTCATGGAGCATCATGTTTCGGAATTTGAATTTGCTCATCAGAAAAAGTCTAACTCTCTGGAAACACGCAAACTTCGAATAAATCACAGATCATGATGAGGAGCCTCTTCTGTTTCAATGATTTTAAATCTGACTTCTGTGTGTGTTATTTTGATCTGTATGTTTTTTAAATGTGAAGTGCTTTGTGATCCTGGACAGTGAAAGGCTCTATACAAATACACTTTACGCGACAGGGATGTGTGACCCAGCTATTGCTGTGACAGGCTCTGCGCTGCGTAATTACGCACGGCTATTTGTATTCCTCACATCTGGTAAAGCAATGTATGTTTTCATTAGATGTGTGTAAGCCTCACAGAGACACACATCCCATTAACGCATGGGCCGATGGACTATGGTATTGCTCACTCCAAATGTCTCACTGCCCTGTCCACCCGCTGCACACTCTTGGGAGTGCGTCCACAGCAGGTGCCGTGAGAGACGCGCCACATAACTCCTCAAATGCTGTCATTCAGAAGTTTTGGCTCCAGAGTTTATCTGTAAAATCTGGACCGCAAACGCTCTCGCAAGTGTACAGCGCTTCAGTGCATTCACAAGACGCTGCAGACGCTTCATTGATGAGAGCCATGCTGCACAATATGAATTAATTAATTCATTAATTCTTTATTTATTCACTTCTATCAAAACATTTCTGCAAATTTGTTTAAAACGCAGCTGAATAAACAGCGTAGCGTATGTTGCGTATATTTATTTTTACACATGCATGAACAACCTGTGGTAGACCCTGCGCAGTACACGAAATCACGCATATGTTTTGCCTCATTCACCTCTGGCAAAGCAATGTGGGTTTTCCTTAGTTTTGTGCATAAAGCCCCATAAATGCACCTGATCTTGCTAAAAACTGTCTCAGGCACTGCCCTTTACTCCGCAGCAGAGACAGGATGCGACGCGCACCAGCAGTATAGTTCATTCATTCATTCAGCTCATTTATTATTTATTTATTTACGTCAAAATTTCAGGAGAGATGAGTGCTGCAGTGGGTCTAGGCACTAGGGAATAAAGTGTATATACAGTGCCTTGCGAAAGTATTCGGCCCCCTTGAACCTTTCAACATTTTGCCACATTTCAGTCTTCAAACATATAGATATAACATTTTCATTTTTTGTCATGAATCAACAACAAGTGGGACACAATCGTGAAGTGGAACGAAATGTATTGGATAATTTAAACTTTTTTTACAAATAAAAAACTGAAAAGTGGGGCGTGCAATATTATTGGGCCCCTTTACTTTCAGTGCAGCAAACTCAGTCCAGAAGTTCAGTGAGGATCTTTGAATGATCCAATGTTGTCCTAAATGACTGATGATGATAAATAGAATGCACCTGTGTGTAATCAAGTCTCCATATAAATGCACCTGCTCTTTGATAGTCTCAGGGTTCTGTTTAAAGCACAGAGAGAACCATGAAGACAAAGGAACACACCAGGCAGGTCCGAGATACTGTTGTGGAGAAGTTTAAAGCCGGATTTGGATACAAAAAGATTTCCCAAGCTTTAAACATCTCAAGGAGCACTGTGCAAGCAATTATATTGAAATGGAAGGAGTATCAGACCACTGCAAATCTACCAAGACCCGGCCGTCCCTCCAAACTTTCATCTCAAACAAGGAGAAGACTGATCAGAGATGCAGCCAAGAGGCCCATGATCAATCTGCAGATATGTTTGGTGTGTCTCCCAGGTGGCTTGTGGCAAACTTTAAACGAGACTTTTTATGGATATCTTTGAGAAATGGCTTTCTTCTTGCCACTCTTCCATAAAGGCCAGATTTGTGCAGTGCACGACTGATTGTTGTCCTATGGACAGACTCTACCACCTCAGCTGTAGTTATCTGCAGTTCATCCAGAGTGATCATGGGCCTCTTGGCTGCATCTCTGATCAGTCTTCTCCTTGTTTGAGATGAAAGTTTGGAGGGACGGCCGGGTCTTGGTAGATTTGCAGTGGTCTGATACTCCTTCCATTTCAATATAATTGCTTGCACAGTGCTCCTTGAGATGTTTAAAGCTTGGGAAATCTTTTTGTATCCAAATCCGGCTTTAAACTTCTCCACAACAGTATCTCGGACCTGCCTGGTGTGTTCCTTTGTCTTCATGGTTCTCTCTGTGCTTTAAACAGAACCCTGAGACTATCAAAGAGCAGGTGCATTTATACGGAGACTTGATTACACACAGGTGCATTCTATTTATCATCATCAGTCATTTAGGACAACATTGGATCATTCAAAGATCCTCACTGAACTTCTGGACTGAGTTTGCTGCACTGAAAGTAAAGGGGCCCAATAATATTGCGCGCCCCACTTTTCAGTTTTTTATTTGTTAAAAAAGTTTAAATTATCCAACAAATTTCATTCCACTTCACGATTGTGTCCCACTTGTTGTTGATTCATGACAAAAAATTAAATGTTTATATCTTTATGTTTTAAGCCTGAAATATGGCTGATGTTGAAAGGTTCAAGGGGGCCGAATACTTTCGCAAGGCACTGTATAATATAGCGTATATATATTTTTTAAACGTGAATAATCTCAGAAGTGTGTGTTTTTTGAGGCTTCCAAACAGTCTTCTTAGCCGACTTCCTGCTGACCTGTCGCAAAAACAGGGCGTGGAACAGGCAGTTTTTGAATATTTCTAGGCGTGACTTTCATAAATACGCTGGTTTTGAGCGCGGCATTTATCAACAGCCGCAGGTGCGTACGCTCAGATCTGTGCGTATCTCACACGTTCATAAATGCCACGTCAGATCTTGCGTATCTGGGATCTACACCCAAAATGTACACCTTTTTCTGCGCAATTTTCATACATGATGCCCATGTGTACTTTTACTTCATTTGAGAGAATGACTATACTTCAACATTTTAGTTGGATAGAATAGTAGCATGTTCAAAGAGATAGTACTTTGGCAAGTATATATAAGTATATATACAGTATATTTGAGTACAGTAAGTAGATGTGTAATGTGTAACTGCACTCGCAGTACTGTACCCTGTGTACTCCAGTGTACGATAGTTTCTAAGCTGCTAAACCGTGTGCTCTCTCAGGAAAGGAGGAGCTGCTGTCTCAGAAGGACTTTGAGTCTGCGTCGCTGATGGAGATCCGCGCTCTGATGAGGAAACACGAGGCGTTTGAGAGCGACCTCGCCGCGCACCAGGACCGTGTGGAGCAGATCGCCGCCATCGCACAGGAGCTCAAGTCAGTCCGCTGCTGTCACACACTCTTATGAACGTTTGTATTCTATATTATGAAGTTTACAAATGTGGGCCATTCTTATTTACTGTAACTACTTTATATGACTTCATGACCTGGAGATAAAAGCTGGGGCTCCTAACTTTCAAGCCACATAAACTGAACTCAAATTTCCCAACTGTGGGAAGTTTTTTTTTATATTCCAGGGCTCTTTCCTACAATAATGACAATAATTAAGACATTATGTTGTGGGCTGATTTCTTTGCAAAACTGTTTTATTATTTCTGTTAGGACAAATACGCGTGTTATTTATGAACAGAAAAAGTAAGGTACCCCAGCTTTAACTGTGTTTCAGTAAGCTGTAGAGTCCGGTAGAGTTGTGGTCAGCCAGCAGCAGACAGCATGGGCCCCAGCAGGAACAAAAGCTCCGTCAAAATCCTATTAATGAGGAGAGGATGAAAGGGCAGCAGCAGCAGCAGCAGCAGCAGGAGCAGCAGCAGCAGCAGTAGCAGCAGCAGCAGTAGCAGCAGCAGCAGCAGCAGCAGCAGCAGCAGCAGGAGCAGCAGCAGCAGCAGCAGCAGCAGCAGCAGCAGCAGCAGCAGCAGTAGCAGCAGCAGCAGCAGCAGCAGCAGCAGCAGCAGCAGCAGCAGCAGCAGCAGTAGCAGCAGTAGCAGCAGCAGCAGCAGCAGCAGCAGCAGCAGCAGCAGCAGCAGCAGTAGCAGCAGCAGCAGCAGCAGCAGCAGCAGCAGCAGCAGCAGCAGCAGTAGCAGCAGCAGTAGCAGCAGCAGCAGCAGCAGCAGTAGCAGCAGCAGCAGCAGGAGCAGTAGCAGCAGCAGCAGCAGCAGCAGCAGCAGCAGCAGCAGCAGTAGCAGCAGTAGCAGCAGCAGCAGCAGCAGCAGCAGCAGCAGGAGCCTGTGATCTGCTTTCTTTTTGCACTCAGTCCTCGTGGCCGTTCGGGGCCGTTTGGGGCCGTTTCCTCAGTCTGCTCCATACATCACTGCTCACATCAAAGACAGCGCTGCATTTAGACCCAAAGCGCTGCATACGAATGTACCCACCCATAATGCATCACTCACACTTCAAAAGCTCATGATATAGATTACAACCCCCTCCCATTTTAACCTCCCATTACCCCCAAGTTTCAGAAGCAGCAAAAGTTTACTGTACGCTGGAAAACCGGTGTTTTTTATTGATTGATTTACTTGACTTGAATAGATTTTTTTTTTCCATTAAAGCTGGGTACCTAACTTTCAAACCGCAAAAAATGGAACAATCCATCCATCCATCCATTTTCTACCCTTTAATCCATTTCTGGGTCAGGGGGGTGGCAGTCAGAGATGCCACCCAAGTCTCATAGCACCAGCCCCTCACTGACCCTCTGCAGGTGGTGAGTCCACAGGAGGCCGCAAAAAATGGAACAATGTCAATAAAAAATCCATCTAATATTGTGTTCAAAACCATTTGATTCGGTCCTTTCTCGGGCTGGTGTCTTTCAGAACCGATTCAATATTTATCTCGATACAGAGAATGTTCTATTTTATACGATTCAACACAATTCAGTGAAAAATGCTGGCCTCTTACTGTATATAACGCTCTGCCCCATTTGAACAAAATGGATGCATTCATATTTCATTTATTCAAGGTAAATTGTTTTTAAAGTAAAAATGTTAGTACAACTATTTATACTTATATGATTTTTTGGAAATATCAAAATGCCCAAAAATGTTTTTATTGAAAATCTCTATCACTAAATGAAAACTATTTTGTATCTAATTTAATCAATTTCTTGTGGTTTGATAGTCAGGTAGCCCAGCTTTAAATGTTGATCTCTACAGCAAAGATGGAGCACTTTAGTGAGAGTTGTGTCTCTGCAGTGAGCTGGACTACCATGATGCTGCCTCAGTGAACGCTCGCTGCCAGGGCATCTGTGACCAGTGGGACAATCTGGGAACTCTGACCCAGAAGAGGAGGGACTCTCTGGAGGTAACATCACCAGCTATAGACCATCCATAGACCAGCTATAGACCATCCATAGACCAGCTATAGACCAGCTATAGACCAGCTATAGACCCCAGTCATAGACCAGTCGTAGACCAGTCGTAGACCAGCTGTAGACCAGCCGTAGACCAGCCGTAGACCAGCCGTAGACCAGCCGTAGACCAGCCGTAGACCAGCCGTAGACCAGCCATAGACCAGCTATAGACCATCCATAGACCAGCTATAGACCAACCATAGACCAATCATAGACCAGTCATTGACCAGCCATAGACCAGCCGTAGACCAGCCGTAGACCAGCCATAGACCAGCTATAGACCATCCATAGACCAGCTATAGACCAACCATAGACCAGTCATAGACCAGTCATTGACCAGCCATAGACCAGCCGTAGACCAGCCGTAGACCAGCCATAGACCAACCATAGACCAGTCATAGACCAGTCATAGACCAGTCATAGACCAGTCATTGACCAGCCGTAGACCAGCCGTAGACCAGCCGTAGACCAGCCGTAGACCAGCCATAGACCAGCCGTAGACCAGCCATAGACCAGCTGCCACAGGAGTCCAAGGCAGAATGAGAGCTGGGAATGCACTATATAGCAGGACGATCTTCCATTTTATGTCTGCGTTTGTCCATTTTGTGAAGGCCAGATTCCACACAGGCTTTAAAATGATGTATTACATGTTATGATATCTGTATTCTGCAAGTTAGTCGTAAGAATTGAAAATCATCATATCAATCTTGCTACTCTTACATAAAGTTGATTATTGTATGTTGTTATTTGCACAAAATTGTATCAGTATATTACATAGTTACATACATACATAGTAGAAGCCAATCATTACCTAAATTAAAGCATTTCAGTGCATTTTAACAACCAGAGAGATTTTATACTGCTTGTTTTTAAGCTAGAGTTAGATTTTTTGTTTGTTGTTGTTGTTATTATTCATTTACCTTGTGCTCTGTGCTCCTCATTCCTACTGTCTGTAACTTGTGAGGCAACTTGTGGTCACTTAATTTACCTAATTGCGACCTTTTTATAAAATAATTGGGTATTTACTTGAATTTTAGTTCCACAGGCTCCTGGTTTACAGGACGCCAACATGATTACACAGCACTGGTCATTTTCTAGTGATGGAGTTCATGGTTATATAGTTTTGTGATCCTAGTGAACAGAAGGCACTACATGTTGGCACTTACTGACAAAGCTGTGAACCATGAGTTAAAATCAGACACTTATTTAAATCATCCATCCATTTTCTTCCCTTTAATCCATTTCTGGGTCAGGGGGGTGGCAGTCAGAGATGCCACCCAAGTCTCATAGCACCAGCCCCTCACTGACCCTCTGCAGGTGGTGAGTCCACAGGAGGACGGCTGCTCTCTGAGTGTGAGCATAGCCTTGATCTTTCAGTGGGGGCTTTGGGCAAAGTGGGGTTAAGTGTCTTGCCCAAGGACACAACGACAGCAGACATCAGTGGGAGTCGGTGGAGAAGGTGTAGAGGTGGGAAATGAACCCACGACCTTCAGGCCTGAAGGCCAATGCTCTACCAACTGAGCTACTGTCGCCCCTATATTTAAATCATGTTTTCTTTAAATGTATATAAAGAGTGGTGTGTGTGCGGCAGCGTGTGGAGAAACTGTGGGAGACCATTGATCAGCTTTATCTGGAGTTTGCAAAGAGAGCAGCACCTTTCAACAACTGGATGGACGGAGCCATGGAGGACCTGCAGGACATGTTCATCGTCCACAGCATCGAGGAGATCCAGGTGACGGGAGACTTTATAATTATACAATAATCATTACAAGAGTTTTATTGATTAGCTTGACTTGTTTAAACAAATGATTGTCAATTATGAAAGAAATGACAAACAACTTTCAGTTTTTCCAGAACTGCTTATTTCCTGAGCTCAAGTAGAAGGTGGGCCAGAGGACAGCTGAGGAATTCACTTTTAGTAGTGATTATTCATTTCAAATGTGTGTACATACATCGTATACAAAATGAAACAATTAATAGGATACAAATACACAACAATAGAGATTCAGATAAAACACACACACACACACAAACACCTTTAAATCTCTTGCTCCGTGGATCATAAATGAGAGATCAGAGACTCTTTGGGAGGTAATTGTTGAATGTACCCTTTTTCGGTGTGTGCAGAGCCTGATCACAGCCCACGACCAGTTCAAGGCCACTCTGCCTGAGGCCGATAAGGAGCGCATGGCCACAATAGGAATCCAGAACGAGATCCTGAAGATCAGTCAGACCTACAACATCAAGCTGACGGGCATTAACCCCTACACCAACCTGAGCCCCCAGGACATCGGCAACAAGTGGGACACTGTGAGTTCACTGCTGCCAGGACCAGTGCATCTGACAGAGACACACACCTGGTGCTTTCAGAGGATACAGTGTCTTTGTGTATTCAGTCTGTGAGC
The DNA here is from genome assembly GCA_964034765.1 of Knipowitschia caucasica. Taxonomy (NCBI): domain Eukaryota; kingdom Metazoa; phylum Chordata; class Actinopteri; order Gobiiformes; family Gobiidae; genus Knipowitschia; species Knipowitschia caucasica. The sequence continues at coordinate 35,742,003 of OZ035841.1, forward strand.
TGCAGCCTCATGAGAAATAACCACCGCTGACACGCTGTCACTGCTGCGTCAGGACGACACGTCTGAGGCCCAGCTGCAAAGACACTGGAGCTTCTGTCAGAACCAGTCACTCAATAAAACGCAGCTCAGCAGTTTGAAAAAATCACTTAGCAGTCAGAAAGTATAACAATGAAGTTACAGTGTCTTGAAAGTAACAAATGCACGTGTCAAACATATGTTCTTAGAATGCAACTCGAGTACGTGATTTCATCTCTCATATGCTAATGTTCAGGAAGCACTTACTTGAGGTTAAATAATATGTTGTACATATGCACATTTCTTCTGAGTAGTGATGTAAATGCAAAATCAATTCTAATATCATTTTACGCTCATATTCCAGAATACATTAATTTAAAGTAGGTCCAGATTGACGTCTGACTTTGTTCCAGGTGAAGCACCTGGTGCCCCTCAGAGACCAAATGCTGCAGGAGGAAGTGGCCCGACAGCAGGCCAACGAGAGGCTGAGGCGCCAGTTCGCTGCTCAGGCAAACATCATTGGACCCTGGATCCAGACCAAGATGGAGGTATCAGCTTTACTACACATTACTTTATCTGAATACAGAACTTTTACCAATCATTTTAAAATTCATACATGTATGCACACAAACAGCTAAATGCTTTTATAACTGTTTTTGGTAAACATGTGCGTGTGTGTGTGCAGGAGATCAGCCACGTGTCTGTGGACATCTCCGGCTCTCTGGAGGAACAGATGAACAGCCTGAAGCAGTACGAACAGAACATCATCAACTACAAATCCAACATCGACAAACTGGAGGGAGACCACCAGCTCAGCCAAGAGTCGCTCATCTTCGACAACAAGCACACCAACTACTCCATGGAGGTGCCCATCCACACGCACACACACACATACACAGACAGATGCACACACACACACAGATGCGCACACACACACACACACAGACAGATGCACACACACACACACTCACTACTAGATAAAACTGAAATACTTACTTATTTTATCTTGCAATAGACTAGTTTCTGAGTACCTTTTTCAGAGCCTGAATCTGATAATAACAATCTGTCTATCCCTGTGTTTCACAATCTATCAAGCTTAACATTTTTGACACAGCCCTAATTTAGACAAGACTTTTTTTACGTTTCCATAAATGCTGCTCTAGGCCATAGCAATAAATGGACAAGTGGGAGTTTTTGTGCTTAATTCTTGCTCCTTCATTATGCTAACGTTGGATATTTTATATTTCCTCTTTAATATTCCACACTATAAAAAGTGATACAAAAAATGTATTCAAAAATGCTCAAATTTGGCAAAATTTATATTAATTTGAGCACATTTTGACTACCCTAAAACAAGATCGGACAAGCAAAGTGATCTTATTTTAAAAAGACACAAGACATTTCTCCCTTGGAATGAGAAAATACAGCAGCACTAAAAGGCTTTGTCCCATTGGCACATCTAGTTTAAAGACAGTCAGATTAGGATTATAAAAAACACTCGATTCCACCAATTATTGCCTCATATTTTGTTACTGCTTCTTTCTTGTGTTAGAGATTTTATTTGATTTAGAATAGAGTTATTGTTCATGTATCTTGTGCTGTGTGCTCCTCATTCCTTCTGTTCTGTAACTGGTGATGCAACACTGACATTTCCCCGCTGTGGGACTAATAACGGATGTCTTCATCTCTAACTCTGATTGTTCGACCACAGCACATCCGCGTGGGCTGGGAGCAGCTGCTCACCACCATCGCCAGAACCATCAACGAGGTGGAGAACCAGATCCTGACCCGCGACGCCAAAGGCATCAGCCAGGAGCAGCTCAACGAGTTCAGAGCCTCCTTCAACCACTTCGACAGGGTCCGCCTCTGCATGGGCTGAGTGTTTGCAAAACTGTGGTGTGTGTGACGCCTGTGGTAATCGTGTGCTTGTGCTCCGCAGAAGAGGAACGGCATGATGGACCCAGACGACTTCCGCGCCTGCCTCATCTCCATGGGCTACGATCTGGTCAGTCCGCAACCACACCGGGGGCAAGTCCCAGATCAAACTACACTCAGGACCATGAGCATTTTCACGAGCTGTACAAATATTAAGATGGAGCTACAGGATGCAACACAGCCCCACCTCACAGACATGGGGAGAACATGCAAAAGGCTAGCCTGGCCCCAGCCGACCTTTAGCCCCGCCTACATAACATTTCAACTCTTTTTATGTCAAAAGCAAAGCAGCGAATGTGGCACTAAACTGGACTAGACGAATCAGATGAGTAAAGAATATCAAAAATAAACTTTATTGATCTCACGCTGGAGAAATGTACATGTCACATTTGGCATAAACAGGACTCAGGATGTGCTAAAACCTCTGCTCTGTGGTTGCCAGGGTGAGGTGGAGTTCGCTCGCATCATGACCCTCGTGGACCCCAATAACACCGGAGTGGTGACCTTCCAGGCCTTTATCGACTTCATGACCCGCGAGACCGCCGAGACCGACACAGCAGAGCAAGTCATGGCCTCCTTCAAGATCCTGGCCTCAGACAAAGTACGAGACTCTAAATCAGTCACACTTATGCATTCCCTGCCACAGTTTCTTCCATAGTTTGTCACTCTGACATATTTCGAGCTTCTCTCCAGACTGAGAATGTGTAATACTCAGTGGGGGCGGGTCCTGGCTCAAAAGGGTGCATGAGCACGTGCACTGACATGCTTGTAATCTGACTGCCTGTGGGGGTGTACCCGGGAACAGAATTATCCAATGAATTCTTGTGGCGCCTTTTTTCCTGCCAAATACGGCTTTACAGGATGTTTCAAAAGTTGGCTCTTGGCCCAACGCTATGTTCCAAACGCGTGTCAAAGCTGAGGGGAGTTGTATTTATTTTTTGGACCAGCCTAGTTGAGCCGCTATGGACTTGAGTGCACTCTTTAAATGAATGGCATGTGTTAGGCTCGTGCCGGCTATAGCATGCTCCAATATGTTTTTTAATATTTTTCTGCGGGAGGGGCTGCTTGCGGCCATTTTGAAATAGTGCATGTTGATCACGCATAATTCTCAACGGGAGGAAATAGGCGTCGCTAATATTTACAGTCTGTGGTAATAATGGTGTGGGTCTCTGTCTGTCCTCAGAACTACATCACGGTGGACGAGCTGCGCAGAGAGCTGCCCCCAGAGCAGGCCGAGTACTGCATCAGCCGCATGACCCGGTACATCGGCGCCGATGGTCCCGCCGGAGCCCTGGACTACATCTCCTTCTCCAGTGCCCTCTATGGAGAGAGCGACTTATAAACACCCCCCCTCATTTCTCCATTTGGAGAGTCGTTTTAACCCTACTGTCCTCCTTTATGCTTCGTTAATCATCTCTTCAAATCTGTCTGCCCCTTTGCCTCCTTCAGCGCTGCTTACCAGAGAGGGGGCAGACCAGGGCTTTGCTCAAATCTGTAGTTTCATTTGGACTGTCACTGAGCGCTCGCTGCAGGCCTGTGTTTATGTAATCCACTACATATTGAGGCCAACGCTAAAAAGGCTCTGATTTGGACAAAGCCTGATGCTGCCCCTTCTCTGGCAGACATTCTGTAGAAGGATATTTATAGGAGAGCTATGATAAACAGCGGATTGGTCAGTTGGCTTGGTACGTTGTGAATTTGTGCGGATGCATGCAATGTTAAAGAACGCTGTCTATGACTGCTTTATCTATAGACCCATCCAAACCACAGGGACTCCAGGTAGCAATCACGCTAAAGAAACTAAACTACTGCACTGTGACACCTAAAGTTATTAACTTAAAGCCTTAAGACGCTCAGGGTCAACAGGAGGGGAACCACGAGCACCCAAACAACTGAACATGAGACAGCAAAGCACACTGGGTAATTAAAACTATGGGGTCACACTTGATGAGGACTGAGAAAGAGACGTGGAAAGATGGTGAGCGTTAAACCACTGCGGCCTGCCCTGTGCGGGACCCGGGGGAGGAAGTTACTGTGACACAAGAGTCTGTACGTGGGCCAGGGCAGGCTGGAGGTTTGGTCCCACTCTAGTTTTAGTTCAGGAACTGTGACTGTGCTCTGTTCTCCTCCAACTCACTCTGTCATCATGAAATCACTTACATTGAATATGAAAAGTTGGAATAAAAAAGGGAAATTATATTATTATTATACTATTGTAGTCTGTGTGGTTTTTTACTCTATTACACTGACACGATGTATACAAGTGACTGATTACAACTCAAGTTTAAACAAAAGTATAACAAATACAAAAATAGCACCACATTTGAAATCAGACGAATAAAACACACAATTTGTATATTTTCTAGCTACAATCCAGCAGGTGGATTTCACCAGTAACCACTGCTTAGAGGGACTTGTGTCACAGCAGAAGATTCTTCCAACTAAAGTGATTGTAACGGATGTTTGACCACTAACCACTCAGGGCGGCGCGGCGGCTGAGTGGTTAGCACTTTGGCCTCTCAGCAAGTTGAGTGGAGTTTGCATGTTCTCCCCGTGTCTGCGTGGGTTTCCTCCGGGTACTCCGGTTTTCCCTACCACTAAAAACATGCACCATAGTTCTGGCATGCGCCTCCTGTTCGGCGACCCCGCTCCCATCTTTGTGTGGAGTGAGAGGACAAATGCCCAAAAATAACAATTGTAAACCGCTTTGTGACTCTGGTCTGTGAAAAGCGGTATATAAATAAAGATTACTTACTTACTTACTGACCGTGAATATTACACACAGTCCCTTTAAGATCTTGCAGTCCTACAAAAGCTGAAATATTGGCAAGAAGTTCATCAAAAGTGCATCGTACGACATCAAACTGGTGCCATACGAGATGAAAAACTGATATCGTCTGTGCTCAGTCACAGGCCTCTGCTGTGGGGGTCCTAGTGGAGGTGAGGGGCCCAAGCCTCTGCTGTGGGGGTCCTAGTGGAGGTGAGGGGACACAGGCCTCTGCTGTGGGGGTCCTAGTGGAGGTGAGGGGCACAGGCCTCTGCTGTGGGGGTCCTAGTGGAGGTGAGGGGCACAGGCCTCTGCTGTGGGGGTCCTAGTGGAGGTGAGGTGGGGTGAGAGGGACACAGGCCTCTGCTGTGGGGGTCCTAGTGGAGGTGAGGGGGCACAGGTCTCTGCTGTGGGGGTCCTAGTGGAGGTGAGGGGCACAAGCCTCTGCTGTGGGGGTCCTAGTGGAGGTGAGGGGGCACAAGCCTCTGCTGTGGGGGTCCTAGTGGAGGTGAGGGGGACAGGCCTCTGCTGTGGGGGTCCTAGTGGAGGTGAGGGGACACAGGCCTCTGCTGTGGGGGTCCTAGTGGAGGTGAGGGGGACAGGCCTCTGCTGTGGGGGTGAGGGGGCACAGGCCTCTGCTGTGGGGGTCCTAGTGGAGGTGAGGGGCACAGGCCTCTGCTGTGGGGGTCCTAGTGGAGGTGAGGGGCACAGGCCTCTGCTGTGGGGGTGAGGGGGCACAGGCCTCTGCTGTGGGGGTCCTAGTGGAGGTGAGGGGCACAGGCCTCTGCTGTGGGGGGTGAGGGGGCACAGGCCTCTGCTGTGGGGGTCCTAGTGGAGGTGAGGGACACAGGCCTCTGCTGTGGGGGGTCCTAGTGGAGGTGAGGTGGAGGTGAGGGACACAGGCCTCTGCTGTGGGGGTCCTAGTGGAGGTGAGGGGGCACAGGTCTCTGCTGTGGGGGTCCTAGTGGAGGTGAGGGGCACAAGCCTCTGCTGTGGGGGTCCTAGTGGAGGTGAGGGGGCACAAGCCTCTGCTGTGGGGGTCCTAGTGGAGGTGAGGGGGACAGGCCTGCTGCTGTGGGGGTCCTAGTGGAGGTGAGGGGACACAGGCCTCTGCTGTGGGGGTCCTAGTGGAGGTGAGGGGGACAGGCCTCTGCTGTGGGGGTCCTAGTGGAGGTGAGGGGACACAGGCCTCTGCTGTGGGGGTCCTAGTGGAGGTGAGGGGGACAGGCCTCTGCTGTGGGGGTCCTAGTGGAGGTGAGGGGGACAGGCCTCTGCTGTGGGGGTCCTAGTGGAGGTGAGGGACACAGGCCTCTGCTGTGGGGGTCCTAGTGGAGGTGAGGTGGAGGTGAGGGACACAGGCCTCTGCTGTGGGGGTCCTAGTGGAGGTGAGGGGGCACAGGTCTCTGCTGTGGGGGTCCTAGTGGAGGTGAGGGGCACAAGCCTCTGCTGTGGGGGTCCTAGTGGAGGTGAGGGGGCACAAGCCTCTGCTGTGGGGGTCCTAGTGGAGGTGAGGGGGACAGGCCTCTGCTGTGGGGGTCCTAGTGGAGGTGAGGGGACACAGGCCTCTGCTGTGGGGGTCCTAGTGGAGGTGAGGGGGACAGGCCTCTGCTGTGGGGGTCCTAGTGGAGGTGAGGGGGACAGGCCTCTGCTGTGGGGGTCCTAGTGGAGGTGAGGGGGACAGGCCTCTGCTGTGGGGGTCCTAGTGGAGGTGAGGGGGCAGATCCAGGCCCTTTTCTTGGGCATAGATTCTCCAGCGATCGTCATCACTTTGGTGGGTCAGATAGCGACACCTCAGCCTCTGCTCAAACTCCCTCAGGTCGCACCACAGCTGGAAGTTCTGCAGCAAGAAAAACAAACTAACAATCCAACCTCATCCACACAGTCCAGATACATCTACTCACATGTTGTGTTTCAGGAGAAATAATATAGATATAAAATCAAACTTTATGAAGTACATCCACAAAAAAGCCTGTAGACAATCACCTGCTACAGGACATACACATATACACATTTTAGAAGAAGGTCCTTTATTCCTCCCACAGTGGGGAAAATCTCAGTTTTGATGAATACACACATACTGTACACACACACACACACACACACCTTATAGGAAAAGTGGGTCAAGTGTCTTGCCAAAGGACACAATGACCGCAGTGGAGTCGATGGAGAAGCTGATATAGCCAACTTTCAAACTCCTTGGAATAATCAACCAAAAAGTGAAACAGAAAGAAACAGGTCGTACCACACCATAGTACAAATTACATGCAGGGAAATGATTGTCGACCGGTGTGTACGGATGGCTAAGGCCAGGCTAGGAACGATCTAACTCTCAGCCCAAGCTTCAAATAGTGACTCACAGGGCTCTCTCTTAAAGGCAAAGCTTCAAATAGTGACTCACAGGGCTCTCTCTTACAGGCAGGCTAAAGATAACATGTTTTCCAATGACAGAATGTAGTGGTCTGATTTGTTCACAATGACAGACTACATAAGTGATTAATGAAGAAGCTAGGTTACCGCAGCTTTAACATGAATCATTGGAATTCAAACTCTTACTAGCGTTTTCATTACTGTTTTTGCATGGCGGAGACATTTTTTTGGCCTGATCAAAAGTAGGCCATGTTTCATACAGTATTAACTGATTTAGACACTTTCTCAATTGTGAGATCAATAAAGTCCATCTTATCATATTCAGAAGCAACATTCTGAAGAAGGGTTGTGCAGTAATGATCCATTGAGATTAACTATTTTTTTTGTCTCTTCAAAATACATACACATAAATTAAAAATTATAATTGCAAGTATCAAGGGCAGTTGAACATGAACTGTAAGTACTGAAAGTATGAATGATTGGTGTGTTTTGAATAAATCCTCTATTCTCTTTATTTTTCATTCTGGATGTAGATTTTCCTCTGGTTTATTCTTTGCCCATTTGGTTTGGGATGTGAGTATTTTCCCAGAATGAGTATTTGCCTCCAGCCGTGGACGTGTTTGGACAAGTTTGGACTCTTACCTGGAGCCAGCAGTGTCCCAGGGCTTTTCCCACGCTGTAGCGCCGCCGCACGGACACTTGGAGCAGGTTGTTGATCAGACTCACCGCTGGAGGAGCCACACACAGTGCGTTAGTGCCATCTAGTGGAAGGACTGAGTATGACAGGAGAGCTTCACATGTAGAAGTATATATGATAATAATAATCATACCCTCCTTCTACAGTCATAAGGAGACATTAAGAGTGTTCTGAGCACTGTAAAAAATGATGTTATTTATTTGATATATTTTACACCAGGAACCGCTCTGACAGAGATTGGAAGTTCACTGTAAAAAGTGTTGCTTTAATCAGAAAACCAAAAACATACTGTGAGAGGTTCCATTGGCCTTTTTGAGTAATATCATCTTCAGCTCTTTATTAAGTAATAAATAATAACTAAATTCAATTTGACAGAATGCAAAACTATTTTACTTTGAAGTGATAAATGTACTTAATATTTTTCTGTTCATCCATCCATCCATCTTCTTCCGCTTCATCTGTTGCTGGGTCGCGGAGGCAGCAGTCTAAGCAGAGATGCCCAGACTTCCCTATCCACACACACTTCCTCCAGCTCGTCCGGGGGGACCCCAAGGCGTTCCCAGGCCAGCTGAGAGACATAGTCCCTCCAGCGTGTCCTGGGTCTTCCCCGGGGCCTCCTCCCGGTGGGACGTGCCCGGAACACCTCCCCAGGGAGGCGTCCAAGAGGCATCCTGAACAGATGCCCGAGCCACCTCAACTGGTTCCTCTCGACGTGGAGTAGCAGCGGCTCTACTCCGAGCTCCTCCCGTGTGACTGAGCTCACCCTATCTCTAAGAGAGCGCCCAGCCACTCTGCGCAGGAAGCTCATTTTGACCGCTTGTATCCGCGATCTTGTTCTTTCGGTCATTACCCAAAGCTTATGACCATAAGTGAGGGAGGGAACGAAGATTGATCGGTAAATTGAGAGCTTTGCCTTTCGGCTCAGCTCCCTCTTTACCACAACGGTCCGATACAGCTCTGACTGCAGACGCTGCTCCCTCTTTACCACAACGGTCCGATACAGCGACCGCATCACTGCGCACGCTGAACCGATCCGCCTGTCAATCTCACGCTCCATTCTTCCCTCACTCGTGAACAAGACCCCGAGATACTTGAACTCCTCCACTTGAGGAAGGACCTCTCCACCCACCTGTAGAGGGCAAGGCACCTTTTTCCGGTCGAGCACCATGGCCTCAGATTTGGAGGTGCTGATTCTCATCCCAGCCGCTTCACACTTGGCTGTAAACCGTCCCAGTGCATGTTGTAGGTACTGGTTCGTTGGAGCCAACAGGACAACATCGTCTGCAAACAGCAGAGATGAAATCCTGTGGTCCCCGAACCGGACCCCCTCCGACCCCTGGCTGCGCCTAGATATTCTGTCCATAAATACAGTGAACAGAACCGGTGACAAAGGGCAGCCCTGTCGGAGGCCAACATTCACCGGGAACAGGTCTGACTTACTGCCGGCAATGCGAACACAGCTCTGGCTCCGGTCATACAGGGACCGGATGGCCCTCAGCAGAGGACCCCGGACCCCGTACTCACGGAGGACGTCCCAAAGGACACCCCGGGGAACACGGTCGAACGCCTTCTCCAAATCCACAAAGCACATGTGGACAAGTTGGGCGAACTCCCATGAACCCTCGAGTATCCGATGGAGAGTGTAGAGCTGGTCCAGTGTTCCGCGGCCGGGGCGAAAACCACACTGCTCTTCCTGAATCCGAGATTCGACCATCGGCCGTAGCTTCCTCTCCAGTACCTTGGAGTAAACCTTACCAGGGAGGCTGAGGAGTGTGATCCCACGATAATTGGAACACACCCTCCGGTCCCCCTTCTTGTAGAGAGGGACCACCACCCCGGTCTGCCACTCCATTGGCACCGCCCCCGATCGCCACGCGATGCTGCAGAGACGTGTCAGCCAAGACAGTCCTACAACATCCAGAGACTTTAGATAGTCAGGGCGGATCTCATCCACTCCCGGCGCCTTGCCACCAAGGAGGCTGCCAACCACCTTGGTGACCTCCGCCAGGGAGACAGAAGTATCCGCCCCAACATCCTCAGCCTCTGCCTCCTCCGCGGAGGACGTGACGGGGGGAGAACCTCGAAGTATTCCTTCCACCGCCCGACAATATCCCCAGTCGAGGTCAGCAGCTTACCCCCCGCACCGTACACGGTGTTGGCAAAGAACTGCTTCCCCCTCCTGAGGCGCCGGACAGTTTGCCAGAATCTCTTCGAGGCCGACCGATAATCATGCTCCATGGACTCTCCGAACTCCTCCCAGTCCCGGGTTTTTGCCTCTGCAACAGCCCGGGCCGCGGCACGTTTGGCCTGCCGGTACTGGACAGCTGCCTCAGGAGTCCCCCGAACCATCATGGCTCGATAGGACTCCTTCTTCAGCCTGACGGCATCCCTTACTGCCGGTGTCCACCACCGGGTTTGGGGGTTGCCGCCGGGACCAGCACCAGAGACCCTGCGACCACAGCTACGAGCCGCCGCATCGGCGATAGAGGAAGAGAACATGGTCCACTCAGACTCGATATCCCCCTCCTCCGCCGGGATCTGGGAGAAGCTCTCCCGGAGGTGTGAGTTGAAAGTCCGTCTGACAGGGGGCTCAGCAAGACGTTCCCAGCAGACCCTCACTACACGCTTGGGTCTGCCAGGTCTGACCGGCTTCCTCCCCTGCCAGCGGATCCAACTCACGACCAGGTGGTGATCGGTTGACAGCTCCGCCCCTTTCTTCACCCGAGTGTCCGAAACACGGATCAAAAGTAGTTTTTCTGTTCATTTAAAGTGTAACTTAAACCTCTACCCGGAGGAAGTTTGTTAGATATTGTAATCATTATATAATAAGGTCCTGACCTCCAAAAACTCTTATGCTGAAAAGTAATAATATTTGCTGCTCTTTTTATCCTTTGTTTAAGCTGACATAGTGACCATGAACTATTATCTGGACTAGACCTATGATCACCCAGGACTATGCGGTTGCTTTGGCTTGGCCCTGTCAATTACGGTTGGTAAAAATAAATACTTATTTGGTCAATTTAGTTTATTGTAAATGTTGCTCAAGTATTTTGCTTCAGGACTTGCTCCATATTCACTCTCAAAATGAATGCTCAAATGTAGAATTTTTAAGAAGTTTATGTTTTTCTCTGCAATGCATTCTGGGTAGCGTCACTGCTTCGCCACAACACAATATATTTGTTTTCAATCAACACAATATATCGGTTTTGTCATTAATGAACCAGGCTTACCAAAGAAACACTTAAAGTATCTTCACTTAAAGCAATAAAATCAGTACTGTACAGGCTGCTATGATACTATTATACAGTAGTACATAGTAATTATTTTACATGACAGTTTGGTCTGATTCACTTTTTACAGTGTTGGAGCGGTGAAAAACATAACAAACATATACAGCATTCAAACAAGTATTGTACATATTTTCCTTTCTCTATTGACTCCTGTCCCAGAGCGAGAATGGCTAAGGCCAGGCTGTTCCTCGTGGCTAGCTAAAGCCAAATTTGGAAGGCTCCTGATTGGTCAATTGTAAGGACTCATGTCTGGATTCACATAAACAAAATAAAACACCAAGATCAAACCATGGATCTTTATGGGTTAGTGCGGCATTTTCTGTTCAGCCATTTTAGGTTTTAGAAAATGTGAAAGGGGGTTTGTTGGGGGTAAACCATAGACTGTATATATTAACGGACAGAGTCACGCCTATCTCCGCCGTTCATAGGAGTTGGCCATGAAAAGTGCTTTCATGGAGCAATCCAAGATGGCCGCGAGTGGTCCCGCCCACAAGAAAATTGTGAAAAAACGCATCTGCGCATGCGTCAGCTGGCGCAGCTCCATTCATTTGAACGAGAGACTTCAAAAATTCCCCGCGAGTAAACTAGAGTGGACCAAAAAAAATCACCCCCCTCAGTATTGACACACATGTGGAACGGAGCTTTGGGCCAAGAGCCAACTTTTGGTCCATCCTGTAAAGACGTTTTTGAGAGGTCTGCTAACGCTATATGTTAGCATTGGCTAATTCTTCTTCTGGGTCCACCCCCAACGGCCCGGAGTGGTATTGCAGCATGTCAGCGCACGTCATTTTGGCCACTTTTGAGCTGGGACCCTCCCCCACTGGGGTAAACACATTTATTTTTATTGGCCTGCTCCAAAATATATTTTTTATTAATTTTTGGAGACTAAAGGCATCTGGTTAATTCCGTTACTGTTTGAAAACACATGATGACTTTTAGCGTTTAGGGACGTTTTCCCACAATATTTAAAAACATGTGTCTGGAAAAAATCACTGACTGCATCTTTAATGTTCACTCCTAAAAGAGAGCAATGCATTTTTATCCTAAGAAGTAGGAGGACTATTTTGGCCTCTATAAAGGCCTCTACCAAATGGTTGAGATGCAGTTGGATGGTAAAAGTCTCTAAACCCGAGTCATAAAGATGCTTTAATGAGGCAGATTTCAGTTCCAAGCTTCAAGTAGAAATAGTGACTCAAAAGTGAACAATATATTTTTGTCTATTAAAATAAACTATACTACTACTACTACTAATACTAATACTACTACTACTACTACTACTACTATTGTTAATCCAAATAGTGTCAATGTGAAATATGCCTGAGAACCTCTCACCTTGCAGCGACACCATGGCCCAGGTGTGTCGTGGGTACATGAAAGCAGCGTTGGCGATCTGCTGCTTGATGTCCTCGTCCTCATTAAAGGGGAACGTCCCGCTCAGACTCACATAGAGAATGACCCCCACGGACCACATGTCCAGGGAGCGGTTGTAGCCCCCCATGCCCACCACCTCTGGGGCCAGGTACGCAGGGGTGCCCACCACAGAGCGCCGGAAAGACTTCTCTCCAATGATGCGGGCGAAGCCAAAGTCACACAGCTTCACCTGGAGCCACAAACACGAGCGAGAGAGAAAGTTTAAATCCAAAACGAATCAACATTTATGAACCTTGGTCATCTGTCCTTTACAGACCTTCATGTGTTTTTTAACGTTGCATTTTTTATGTTTGATTTTCTGATCTGCGTTGGTGAATTCAACAGTTTTGTAAAGTCCTTTGAAATAACTACTGTTGAAATTTAGGGCTTTACCCTAACCCTAACCCATACATTGAATTGAATTGAAAAAATGCAACTATAATAATAAGAATAACAACAAATATCTAGGTTCGATGACTAGTTTTCACATGCAGATCATGTTAGGCCTCTGCTTCTTTACTTAGGGTTAGGGTTGAAAAAAACAGGACCCCCTCACTCGGCCAATAAGCTTCTGAGCCAAAGCGTCCAATCATGACCCACAGGGCTCACCCTTGCCCAAGTATGTAAAAAAAAAAATTCAAATCACCCACCTCTCCATCCTCCTCCCCCACCTTCCCCTTCCCCTCTTTTCTCTAAACACTAGAATGCACAGGGTCTCTGCTTCGCAGCCACTGGCAGTCTAGTTAGAGGAGAGACCCGGCTGGGGCCCTGTCATGAAGCCACCTGTGCCATTCCCTTAGTGATAACACAAAGAATACATTACAGAAAGACATCTGGAGTTAATCAGTCTAATCTGGAAAATCTAATTCTTGTTCTGTGTAAGAATCAGCCGACCACAACCGCTGATACTGAAACTTTGAAACTTGCTATGCTTAATGTCAGATCTCTTTGTAACAAGTCTTTTTTAATCAATAATTTTATTTGTTCTCATAATCTTGATCTTATGTTCATGGCTGAAACTTGGCTTGACCAAAATTCAGGAAATGCAGTTTTAATAGAAGCATCACCACCAAATTTCAAGTTTGAATCTGAAATACGGGAAAACAAAAAAGGAGGAGGCTTAGTTGCCATTTTTAGAGACCACTTTGTCTCCCATAGAATGTCTCTTGGGAAGTTTTCGTCATTTGAATATGTGTCTTTTAAAATACAACAAAAACAATCTCCTCCAATACTCTTCATTGTCCTATACAAGCCACCGCAGTCATGTCACAGTTTTATTGATAATTTTACCGAGTTGCTTGCAGTTGTATGCACAGATTTTGATAGTTTGGTTATTACAGGTGATTTTAATATTCATGTGGATAATTTTGATGACAGAAATGCAAATGAGCTGAGTTCTGTACTTGAATCCTTTGATCTCACTCAGCACGTAAGTGGCCCCACCCACAGCAGAGGGCACACTCTAGATCTGTTAGTTACAAAGGGGGTGATTATTTCAAATGTAAACGTGGTCGATGTTGCTCTTTCGGATCATTTCTGTGTTTTTTTTGACATGTGTTTCACTAACAAACCACCAGTGGATTCTGCAACTGTACGAAGAAGAAACATAAATGAAAATACGAGTGAACTATTTATGGGAATGATAAACTTTGAGAATGCATTGTATTCTACTGTAGATGAACTGTTTAACTCTGTCACCTCTAGTGTTTTGAATGTTCTGGATACCGTTGCCCCTGTGAAGGTTAAAATAGTGAAAAATAAGCAGAAGGCGCCGTGGGCTAAAGCAGACTCGGTCAGGGCACAAAAGAGAAAATGCCGGAGGGCCGAGCGGAAGTGGCGCAAGTCCAACCTCCAGGTTGATTACGAGATCTTCAAAGATAAGTTGTGCGAGTTTAACCGGGTGCTACGTAGTACGAGAGAAAGGTATTTTTCTGAAATGATTGAAGGCTGCAGCAACAATCTGCGTGTTCTGTTCTCAACAGTTAATAGATTAACAAACCCCCCTGTTCAAATGCCATTAGAGCTTACTTCCAAACGCAAATGCAATGAGTTTGCTAATTTTTTCAATGACAAGGTTCAAGGCATCAAAAACGCCATTGTCTCCAATCCACAGATAACCATCCAACAGCCAGAAAGGCTCTCTGAGCTAACTCACTTTGCACCTGTAAATGATAAAACTGTCCAAGAGATAATCTCCAGTTTGAGCTCCTCCACATGCAGCCTGGATGTACTACCCACTAGATTTCTGAAGTCTGTTCTGAGCAGTCTGTTACCTTCACTCACACAGATAGTAAACATGTCCCTTCATTCTGGAATATTCCCAAAGGCCCTGAAAACTGCAGTCATCAGGCCCCTGCTAAAAAAGAGCAGTCTCGATGCTACGGTACTTAACAACTATCGTCCCATCTCAAATCTGCCATTTATGGGGAAAGTCCTTGAGAAAGTTGTCTACCTACAGCTTACTAGATTTCTTATAATCAACAACTCATTTGATATGTTTCAGTCCGGCTTTAGACCCCACCACAGCACTGAGACTGCTCTTGTTAAGGTTACAAACGATATCCGGCTGAACACTGACGCAGGCAAAGTCTCAATCTTAATCTTGTTAGATCTAAGTGCTGCCTTTGACACCGTCGACCATGAGATCCTCTTACAGAGACTAGAGGACTGGGTTGGCGTCGCTGGTACCGCCCTAAGTTGGTTTAGGTCTTACCTTGAGGACAGGAAGTACTTTGTGGAGATTGGAAACTGTGTCTCAGATCATATGGCCCTGACCTGTGGAGTACCACAGGGGTCGATCCTGGGACCTCTTCTGTTCAATCTCTACATGCTGCCGTTAGGTCAGTTAATACGCAGAAACAAAGTGTCCTATCATAACTATGCAGACAACACTCAGATCTATGTCTCACTGACTGCAGGAGAACATGGACCAGTGGACTCACTCCTTCACTGTATCCAACAGATCAGTGAGTGGATGCAAAACAACTTCCTTCAGCTAAACGCAGACAAAACTGAAATGATTGTCTTTGGTCCCCAGAAACAAAGAGAGAGCGTCATCTGTCACCTCCAGTCTCTCTCCCTAAAACCTTCAAACAAGGTCAGAAATCTAGGGGTAATACTGGACTCAGACTTAAATTTTAATAGCCACATCAAATCAGTAACATCAGCAGCTTTTTACCATCTAAAAAACATTGCCAGGATCAAAAACATAGTGTCTAAAGCAGACCTGGAGATTCTTATCCATGCATTTGTCTCCAGTAGGTTAGACTACTGCAATGGCCTGCTCACAGGTCTTTCCAAACAGGCTGTAAAACAGCTGCAGTGCATTCAAATGCAGCAGCTCCAGTCCAGGAAGTACGACCACATTAGTCCTGACTAGAACCAGGAAGTACGACCATATTAGTCCGGTCCTCAGGTCTCTGCACTGGCTTCCTGTGGCTCAGAGAATAGACTTTAAAACAGCTCTGCTTGTGTACAAGTCTCTCCATGGCCTTGCACCAAAATATATTAGTGACATGTTAGTCCCATATGAACCAGCCCGGACTCTGAGGAGCACAGGGACTGGACTCCTGTTAGTGCCCAGAGTCAGAACTAAACATGGGGAGGCTGCTTTTCAGATTCATGCTGCTAAAATCTGGAACAGTCTTCCTGAAGATGTGAGACAGGCCTCCTCTCTGACAATGTTTAAAACCAGGTTAAAGATAGTTCTGTTTAGCTGTGCATACAACTGAGGGATTTTATATTTGTATCTTTCTTTTTAATGTTCTGTGATTATTTATGATTTTAATGCTTTCTTGTTTTGTTCAGCACTTTGAATTGCCTTGTGTATGAATTGTGCTATATAAATAAACTTGCCTTGCCTTGCCTTGCCAAGACAGAGTGTTGAGGTCTGTTAGGTTCACAAAATGTTACTTCAATAAGAGCCTTTATGTAGGGAAAAACATTTACTACTACTTTATTAGTTACTAATAAAGTAGTTACTACTTTTGGGTATTGATTATTAACCTCTTAAACTCCTACATCTGCTTTGGCTCGTGCACAAAAGTTTGGCATACCCAAATGTCTTTGCTTATTTAAAAACACATCTTACATCTCACATGCTTGTGTGATGCATCATTTTAAAGTTAGGCCCTTCTAGTTTATGTAAATATACACTGAAATAATGTATATCATTCCTATTTCACTCTGCATCCTTTGAAGTTTGGGAAAAAAACCTGTTTTTTTTTAGCCTCGCCTAAAAAATTCAACGTATAAATGCCCTACAAAAGCCTACTTCATTGGAAGAAGAACATTTTCAACACTAATTTGTTCATTGTGTTTTTGACAACAACTGTGTAAAGTTTCAAACTTCTAAGTTTTATAGTTTTTATGCAGTTTCTCTTTTTTATCAAGTAGTGCCATTCGGAACCAATTTGGCAAAATTGGTGCCAAATTGTGCCAAACTGATTTACTAACATTTCACCATCATAAATATAAAGCATAGTTTTTAGTTTTGGTACTTATAAGTTACAAATCTGTGTGATTTTTTTACATTTTTTAAAAATTATTTTTTTGTAGTGTAAATGCATATGAAATATGCACAGTAGTAATAACAGCGTCTTTACTGACGCTTTTACTGTGAAAATGAAAAGAGTTCCTATAAGTCCCACCCATCAATTGAAAGCTCTTTTTATTGGCTACTTAGACACGTCAATCATTCAGTGCTAGCACATTGCGCTAGCCGTGTAATCAACAACAAGGGAAAACGGACCCTGTGCAGGTGGATGCGGTTTGTCTTTTTCACAAGGGTCCTGCGGACTGAAACCTGCTCCTATCTTTTCATGGAACCTCTCTTTTTGAAGGAACACGTGGATATGATGTTAGTGGGGGTAAACAAAGCTCAAACTTGGTGAAATGTGAAAGAGAAGCCTGAACATTTTTCGGAGCGTTTTTTTTTGCAACAGAAAAATGCAAATTTTAGGATTATTTATGAAGAATGGATTATACTTTGGGAAATACAAGTGGATATTATTTTTCAATGAAGACGTATGGAGAGAAAGAGACTAAGCAAGGATGGGGAAAGTCTAATTTGTAGGAGCAGCAGAAGACAAAAGGTAAGAAACTTATACAAATACGATTTATTTTGTGCCCATATTATGCGCTATATCTTTTTAATGCAGAATCTGATATTGTTTACACTTACATATAAATATAGCTGAGAAAATAAGCTTTAAAATGATATATAGCTTGTGGCTTATGAAGTTAAAAATACATCTGCTATTGCCAGCGGATTTATTTTTTTTCTTGTTTTTTTCTAACCCTCGTTTGCTTGCGAGCTTAAACAATGAAACACTTAAACAATGAAACACTATATTTTACTGTTTGTTTGTCATGATAAAAATAAAGACAATGAAATATCTCAAATTCTTAACGGTATAAAGGAGGATTTTCCCAAATTTTAGGAAAGAACCTCCCTCTCCACTTATTGAACAAAACTCTCTGGTCTTATTGGACGATCATGTATCTCCAGAATGATTGACAGTTAGGAGGACCAATAGTCTAGAAGATGATCCACCTGGAAGTAGAAAATCCTTCTATATACCTGTAAGTATACCAGTAATCACTAGTAACTGAGGGAAGCAGTATTTCTGTGATCATGGAGATTAATAGTTTCTCCACCTGGAATAATAAAAAGTTGTCCAAATGAACGCTGACCTGAGGAAGAGGGTCTGAGGAGGTCAAGAGCACATTTTCAGGTTTGAGATCACAGTGAGCGATGTGTTTCAAGTGAAGGTACCGCAGCGCCTCCAGAATCTGCAGACAAAAGCAACACGTAAAGTGGAAGACAAAATTCTGTAATGATCTATAATCTGATCCAATCTAAAGCTAATGGGCTTTGTCTGACGACCTGAAATGGGACAAAAACACCCACAGGTCGTTAAGAAAGCTCAGCGTCTCCACTTTATACGGAAACTTAGAGAATTTACCACTAACTCTAAGATCCTGCTTCACTTTTATCGGTGCAACATTGAGAGTTTGCTTGTTGGTTCTGTGACGGTAAGACCAGAGAGAGACCAGAGAGAGAGACCAGAGAGAGAGACCAGAGAGAGAGACCAGAGAGAGACCAGAGAGAGAGACCAGAGAGAGACCAGAGAGAGAGACCAGAGAGAGACCATAGGGAGACCATAGAGAGACCAGAGAGAGAGACCAGAGAGAGAGACCAGAGAGAGAGACCATAGAGAGACAAGAGAGAGATCAGAGAGAGACCAGAGAGAGAGACCAGACAGACCAGAGAGAGAGATCAGAGAGAGACACCAGAGAGAAACCAGATAGAGAGACCAGAGAGAGAGAGACTAGAGAGAGAGACCAGAGAGAGACCAGAGAGAGAGACCAGAGAGAGACCAGAGAGAGACCAGGGAGAGACCAGAGAGAGAGACCATAGAGAGACCATAGAGAGACCAGAGAGAGATCAGAGAGAGACCAGAGAGAGAGACCAGAGAGAGATCAGAGAGAGAGACCAGACAGACCAGAGAGAGAGATCAGAGAGAGAGACCAGAGAGAAACCAGAGAGAGAGACCAGAGAGAGAGACCATAGAGAGACCATAGAGAGACCAGAGAGAGATCAGAGAGAGACCAGAGAGAGAGACCAGAGAGAGACCAGAGAGAGAGACCAGACAGACCAGAGAGAGAGATCAGAGAGAGAGACCAGAGAGAGAGAGACAAGAGAGAGAGACCAGAGAGAGACCAGAGAGAGACCAGAGAGAGACCAGAGAGAGAGACCATAGAGAGACCATAGAGAGACCATAGAGAGACCCAGAGAGAGACCAGAGAGAGACCAGAGAGAGAGACCAGAGAGAGACCATAGGGAGACCATAGAGAGACCAGAGAGAGAGACCAGAGAGAGAGACCAGAGAGAGAGACCATAGAGAGACAAGAGAGAGATCAGAGAGAGACCAGAGAGAGAGACCAGACAGACCAGAGAGAGAGATCAGAGAGAGACACCAGAGAGAAACCAGATAGAGAGAGACCAGAGAGAGAGAGACTAGAGAGAGAGACTAGAGAGAGAGACCAGAGAGAGACCAGAGAGAGAGACCAGAGAGAGACCAGAGAGAGACCAGGGAGAGACCAGAGAGAGAGACCATAGAGAGACCATAGAGAGACCAGAGAGAGATCAGAGAGAGACCAGAGAGAGATCAGAGAGAGAGACCAGACAGACCAGAGAGAGAGATCAGAGAGAGAGACCAGAGAGAAACCAGAGAGAGAGACCAGAGAGAGAGACCATAGAGAGACCATAGAGAGAGACCAGACAGACCAGAGAGAGAGATCAGAGAGAGAGACCAGAGAGAGAGACCAGAGAGAGACCAGAGAGAGAGACCAGAGAGAGACCAGAGAGAGAGACCAGACAGACCAGAGAGAGAGATCAGAGAGAGAGACCAGAGAGAGAGAGACAAGAGAGAGAGACCAGAGAGAGACCAGAGAGAGACCAGAGAGAGACCAGAGAGAGAGACCATAGAGAGACCATAGAGAGACCATAGAGAGACCAGAGAGAGATCAGAGAGAGACCAGAGAGAAACCAGAGAGAGACCAGAGAGAGAGACCAGAGAGAGAGACCATAGAGAGACCAGAGAGAGAGACCAGAGAGAGACCAGAGAGAGAGACCAGAGAGAGAGACCAGAGAGAGACCAGAGAGAGAGACCAGAGAGAGACCATAGAGAGAGACCATAGAGAGAGACCAGAGAGAGAGACCAGAGAGAGAGACCAGAGAGAGACCAGAGAGAGAGACCAGAGAGAGACCAGAGAGAGAGACCAGAGAGAGACCATAGGGAGACCATAGAGAGACCAGAGAGAGAGACCAGAGAGAGAGACCATAGAGAGACAAGAGAGAGATCAGAGAGAGACCAGAGAGAGAGACCAGACAGACCAGAGAGAGAGATCAGAGAGAGACACCAGAGAGAAACCAGATAGAGAGACCAGAGAGAGAGAGACTAGAGAGAGAGACTAGAGAGAGAGACCAGAGAGAGACCAGAGAGAGAGACCAGAGAGAGACCAGAGAGAGACCAGGGAGAGACCAGAGAGAGAGACCATAGAGAGACCATAGAGAGACCAGAGAGAGATCAGAGAGAGACCAGAGAGAGAGACCAGAGAGAGATCAGAGAGAGAGACCAGACAGACCAGAGAGAGAGATCAGAGAGAGAGACCAGAGAGAAACCAGAGAGAGAGACCAGAGAGAGAGACCATAGAGAGACCATAGAGAGACCAGAGAGAGACCAGAGAGAGACCAGAGAGAGAGACCAGACAGACCAGAGAGAGAGATCAGAGAGAGAGACCAGAGAGAGAGAGACAAGAGAGAGAGACCAGAGAGAGACCAGAGAGAGACCAGAGAGAGAGACCATAGAGAGACCATAGAGAGACCAGAGAGAGACCAGAGAGAGATCAGAGAGAGACCAGAGAGAAACCAGAGAGAGACCAGAGAGAGAGACCAGAGAGAGAGACCATAGAGAGACCAGAGAGAGAGACCAGAGAGAGACCAGAGAGAGAGACCAGACAGAGACCAGAGAGAGGGATCAGAGAGGGAGACCAGAGAGAAACCAGATAGAGACCAGAGAGAGAGACCATAGAGAGAGACCAGAGAGAGACCAGAGAGAGACCAGAGAGAGAGACCATAGAGAGACCATACAGAGACCAGAGAGAGACCAGAGAGAGAGACCAGAGAGAGACCAGAGAGAGAGACCAGAGAGAGACCAGAGAGAGAGACCAGAGAGTGACCAGAGAGAGAGACCAGAGAGGGAGACCAGAGAGAGACCAGAGAGAGAGACCATAGAGAGACCAGAGAGAGACCAGAGAGAGATCAGATAGAGAGACCAGAGAGAGAGACCATAGAGAGAGACCAGAGAGAGACCAGAGAGAGAGACCATAGAGAGACCATACAGAGACCAGAGAGAGACCAGAGAGAGAGAGACCAGAGAGTGACCAGAGAGAGTGACCAGAGAGGGAGACCAGAGAGAGACCATAGAGAGACCAGAGAGAGACCAGAGAGAGACCAGAGAGAGACCAGAGAGAGATCAGAGAGAGACCAGAGAGAGAGACCAGAGAGAGACCAGAGAGAAAGACCAGACAGACCAGAGAGAGAGATCAGAGAGAGAGACCAGAGAGAAACCAGAGAGAGAGACCAGAGAGAGAGAGACAAGAGAGAGAGACCAGAGAGAGACCAGAGAGAGAGACCAGAGAGAGACCAGAGAGAGAGACCAGAGAGAGACCAGAGAGAGAGAGACCAGAGAGAGAGACCATAGAGAGACCAGAGAGAGATCAGAGAGAGACCAGAGAGAGATCAGAGAGAGACCAGAGAGAGAGACCAGAGAGAGAGACCAGAGAGAAACAAGAGAGAGACCAGAGAGAGACCAGAGAGAGAGACCAGAGAGAGAGACCAGAGAGAGACCAGAGAGAGAGACCAGAGAGAGAGACCAGAGAGAGAGATCAGAGAGAGAGACCAGAGAGAGAGACCAGAGAGAGAGACCAGAGAGAGAGACCAGAGAGAGACCATAGAGAGACCAGAGAGAGAGACCAGAGAGAGAGACCAGAGAGAGAGATCAGAGAGAGAGACCAGAGAGAGACCATAGAGAGACCAGAGAGAGAGACCAGAGAGAGACCAGAGAGAGAGACCATAGAGAGACCATAGAGAGACAAGAGAGAGAGACCCTAGAGAGACCAGAGAGAGAGACCATAGAGAGAGCAGAGAGATTGCAGAGAAAGAGCAGAGAGAGACCAGAGAGAGACCAGAGAGAGGACTGTGAGCTTCCTGTTCTGGAGGTTCTTTATAAATCCAGACTTTTAAACCGAGCTCTTAGAATTATCAATGACTCTTCTGGCCCCTGGAAAAGCCATGTTCCAGCTTCTTCCTTCAGGAAGGACATCTCGCTTCAGTTTTGATTTCACAGTGTCAATTGTTTCTTGCACTTTTTTAGGTTTAACCAGTACTTCAACCGGTTTGATTCTCCCCCCTCTCCATCTGCCCCCCCTCCCGCCCCCACCTCTTCACACGTCCCCAGCCCAGTGGACACCGCCCAGTGGACACTGCCTCCGGCTGCCCCGGGCCCTCCTGCCCCCACATCCCCGGGCCCTCCAGCCCCCGCATCCCCAGCCCCCACCTCGGACAGTACACCCCGGTCCTCCCCCCTCTCCATCACACCGGACCAGGTGAGGAGTCAGCTCCAGCGCCTGAAGCTGAGGAAATCCGCAGGACCGGACGGGATCAGTCCCAGGCTGCTGAGGACCTGTGCAGACCAGCTCTCTGGGGTCCTCAGCTACATGTACAACCTGAGCCTCAGCCTGGAGAAGGTCCCTGTCCTGTGGAAGACCTCCTGTGTGATGCCGGTTCCAAAAACAGCACACGCCAAGGAACCGGCTCACTACAGACCAGTCGCACTGACCTCCCACCTGATGAAGACCATGGAGCACTGACCTCCACCTGATGAAGACCATGGAGCACTGACCTCCCACCTGATGAAGACCATGGAGCACTGACCTCCCACCTGATGAAGACAATGGAGCGGCTCATCCTCACCCATCTCCGCTCCGTGGTCAGCCCCACCCTGGACCCGCTGCAGTTCGCCTACAGACCCAACATCGGAGTAGAGGACGCCGTCATCTACTTTCTGCAGCGGACGCTCTCCCACCTGGAGCCCGCCGGGAGCGCTGTGAGGGTCATGTTTTTCGACTTCTCCAGCGCTTTCAATACCATCAGGCCGGCACTGCTGCAGGGGAAGATGGAGGACGCGGGAGTGGACAGTAGCCTCACTGCATGGACCATCAACTACCTCACTGCATGGACCATCAACTACCTCACTGCATGGACCATCAACTACCTCTCAGAGCGACCACGGTACGTGCGGCTGCAGCTGTGAGTCTGAGGTGGTAGTCTGCAGCACTGGGGCCCCTCAGGGCACTGTCCTCTCACCGTTTCTCTTCACCATCTACACCTCAGACTTCACACACGACACACACAGCTGTCACCTGCAGAAGTTCTCAGACGACTCTGCCATCGTGGGCTGTGTGTCTGAGGGGAACCAACTGGAATATCGGTCGGTTATCAAGGACTTTGTCGACTGGTGTGAGCGCAACCACTTGTGCTTGAACACCAGTAAGACCAAGGAGATGATCATCGACTTCAGGAGAAAACCACTTTCCCACACGCTGCTTAACATCCAGGGGGAGGACATTGAGCTGGTGGACAGCTTCAAGTACCTGGGTGTTCACATTAACAATAAACTGGACTGGTCCATAATACAAACGCCCTGCACAAGAAGGGCCAAAGTCGCCTCTTCCTTCTGAGGAGGCTGAGGTCCTTCTGAGGAGGCTGAGGTCCTTCTGAGGAGACTGAGGTCCTTCTGAGGAGGCTGAGGTCCTTCTGAGGAGGCTGAGGTCCTCCTGAGGAGGCTGAGGTCCTTCTGTGGAGGCTGAGGTCCTTCGGAGTGAGCAGGCCTCTGCTCAGGACTTTTTATGACTCTGTGGTAGCTTCTGCCATTTACTACGCTGCCGTGTGCTGGGCCCCGGGCAGCACAGAGCGGGACAGAAACAGACTGAACAAGCTGGTCAGGAGGAGGTGAGGGACAGGAGGCCCCTGGACTCTGTGGAGGAGGTGAGGGACAGGAGGCCCCTGGACTCTGTGGAGGAGGTGAGGGACAGGAGGCCCCTGGACTCTGTGGAGGAGGTGAGGGACAGGAGGCCCCTGGACTCTGTGGAGGAGGTGAGGGACAGGAGGTGCTAGCCAAAGTCACCTCCATCATGAACAACACCTCCCACTGCACAGGACTGAGGAGGAGCTGAGGAGCTCCTTCAGTGGAAGACTGAGACACCCTCAGTGTAGGAAGGAGCGCTACCGCAGGGCCTTTATCCCCACTGCTGTCAGACTGTACAATAAGTCACCTTAAATGATCACTGTGTGAAAACCTGCACTACTATTGACACTGTTTCCAACTGACACTTGTCACTTTTGTTGTACATAATTTTTGTAACTTTTATTGTACATATATCCTGCATGTAACATGTTTGCACATTTCCTCCCTTTGCACAATCTGAGTGTTCTATCCATGACAAATGTGACATGTACATTTCTCCTCTGTGAGATAAATAAAGCACATCTTATCTTATCTTTATTTATGTACTCATCTGGTGCACACTGGCGACTTTTGCAAATGTATTCCAATGTGGTTTTACTGCAAATGGAAAATTAAATGAATCTGATTCTGATCTGACTGTCAGAGTCTACTGGGAAGTGGACAGCAAGTAACTTCTGCGCAAGGATTATAATTGGTTCTTTTGTCATTTGCTCTAAAAACAGACAAACAAAAGAGGTTAGGTTTAAGGTTAGGTCTTAAGGTGGTCACAGTCCACCTTAAAACCAGTGACCCTCCCCCCCTGTGTGTCCACTCTCAAAACACTTTAAGATCGATAACTTCTACTACCTGTATCACCAGGAAGCGAGTGATGCGTTCAGGGAGCCGGGCCTTTTCACTGGACAAAATCATTTCCAACATGTCCCCGTGAAGTTTCTCCATCACCACGAAAATGTGTTCCGAGGTCTCGAACATCCCCTCCAGCAGAACCACGCCGAGATGGGACAGGCTCTGTACAAGCAGAGGCTGTAGCTAAATACAACCATACCACTTAACAACCAATTTTATATTTTAATTTTCATATTTTAATTCTAACAGACAGCCTTTGTAAAGCGTTTGGGTGACCTTGGTCTGTACAAATGTGCTATATAAATAAAGATGTCTTACTTATTTACATGCCTTGCCTTAAAGGGACTATGTGGAAGTTTAACCACATATAAAACTATACAAAATAAAAAAATCTTCCACATACAGTGCCTTGCGAAAGTATTCGGCCCCCTTGAACCTTTCAACATTTTGCCACATTTCAGGCTTCAAACATAAAGATATAAAAATTGCAGTTCATCCAGAGTGATCATGGGCCTCTTGACTGCATCTCTGATCAGTCTTCTCCTTGTTTGAGATGAAAGTTTGGAGGGACGGCCGGGTCTTGGTAGATTTGCAGTGGTCTGATACTCCTTCCATTTCAATATAATTGCTTGCACAGTGCTCCTTGAGATGTTTAAAGCTTGGGAAATCTTTTTGTATCCAAATCCGGCTTTAAACTTCTCCACAACAGTATCTCGGACCTGCCTGGTGTGTTCCTTTGTCTTCATGGTTCTCTCTGTGCTTTAAACAGAACCCTGAGACTATCAAAGAGCAGGTGCATTTATATGGAGACTTGATTACACACAGGTGCATTCTATTTATCATCATCAGTCATTTAGGACAACATTGGATCATTCAAAGATCCTCACTGAACTTCTGGACTGAGTTTGCTGCACTGAAAGTAAAGGGGCCCAATAATATTGCACGCCCCACTTTTCAGTTTTTTATTTGTTAAAAAAGTTTAAATTATCCAACAAATTTCATTCCACTTCATGATTGTGTCCCACTTGTTGTTGATTCATGACAAAAAATTAAAATGTTATATCTTTATGTTTGAAGCCTGAAATATGGCTGATGTAGAAAGGTTCAAGGGGGCCGAATACTTTCGCAAGGCACTGTATATTCACCAGCAATGCCCTGGTGCGTAGACTGAGCCCTGGCCTATTCACCACAATTGCCTCCATATGCCTGTAAACTTGTCTTAAAATGCTTGAAATGTGCGTATTGGGGTTGAACAAGCAAATTTCCTGCATAATTTCCAGGGGCAGGGTAATGCGTGATGAGGTCATACATATTCGTATGACGTGCGGAGGTGAATGTGCATGACGCATCTCGTCTGAGCGAGAGGTGGCTTTGGAAGGATGGATGCAGCGAAGACTAACAAGAGACTGACTTCAAGCAGCGCTGAAGCTCCAGCCCAGACCCAGACTAAAGTAAAGAAAGTTTAATTGTTTGATAATGTTTGATGTACATTGAACTCGAAATATATACTCAACTCAACTGCATAGAGTTGCCTTGTGTATGAATTGTGCTATACATATAAACTTGCCTTGCCTACATGCTTTCCGGACAAGAATACAAAGTGTCTGTCGCACCTGGAGTATGGCCCCTTCGTTTTTCAGCTGATGCTCTTGTTTCGTGGGAAAGCGAGTTTTGTCGATGACTTTTATGGCGACAGCTCGACCAGACGTCCTGTGTGCCCCTGAAGAATCAAAGCCATTAACTGAATATTATATGCAACACAAGAAAAAATAAACAAATGTGAAAATGTCTTGAGTCAAATTTGAAAAACACAGCTGCCCTTTTGTAAGGTTAGAAAATATAATCTGTACCTTCATAGACAACGCCAAACTGTCCGGAACCAAGCACCTCGTTGGTGAAAATCTGATACATGCAGCTTATATCCTGAAAAGATCAAATTCATGTTTGAAAAGACATGAAATCCTTTTAGTATGTCCCAGACTTTGATTTCAATCACAAATTTACCATGTTGTCACTTTGAGTCTGTTTTTCTGTCAAGACAAAACACAGCATCAAAAGTCAGTAACAAACTCTTTTTCCCATCGCTTGTATTTGTAACCTGACACCCCTTAATCTTGTTCTTTTATACAATTAAAACTGGGATACCTGACTTCTTTTCTCTTAATAATGTAATTAATAATACATTCTTTATCCTAACAGAATGACACATGCTTAAAAATCAGACCACAACATATTTCCTTATGAGAAAACATGATCATATTTTGCATATCCTTGTAATAAAATGCCCCATGAGTCACTATTTGACGCTGTGAGCTGAGATCTGATTGGCCGAGAGAGGGCTGCTCCTCTCTTGTTCACTTTTTTGTCTAAAAAAGTTGATCCAAAGCCGTAAAAGAGGCCAAAAATACATGCATGTGAACGCTCATGATAAAAGCAAGTGGTTTTTCTAGTGACATGGAAGTGTTACATGTTTTGTGGTGTGAAAATTATTTACAATTTGTGAATGTCAATGTATTCTTTTTTTCTGCTGATGGCCGAAGAATAAAAAGAATAAAATTAAGTACCCTTGCTTTAATGTGGGCTGACTCCTGCAGCTTGAGAGCCACCAGTAGCTCGCCACCCCCTATCCAGGTGGCTCGCCAAAGGATTTAGAAATGACCAAATTAAATAATATACCTAAAATATCATTATTATTCATGTTATTATTCATTATCATTATTGTAAAAATGCACTTACTTTTTGCACTAGTAACAAATATGCAATGATAAATAATGACTATACCCAATATCAGGCTTGTTCACACTAACATATCACCAATTTTTTTTTTCCAGGACCCCTTAAAGGAGTAGTTCTCTGCCTTTATCGTTCCGGGAAAGTAGCTCTCTGTGTGAAAAAGCTTGGTGACACCAGATATAGGTAAAACGTCCACGACAGCTCACCTTGCCCCCGCTGGTGAGCCGAGGTACTACTCTGCACGGGCATCAGGGCCTGTCTGATGGCTTTCTCCCAGGACTTGCTCTCGTCTGCGGCCACAACGCAGTAAACCTGAGAGGACGTGACCAGCTCAAAGGACGGACTACTTTTTGTACAACTACTACTATTACTGCTCTCAATACTGCTGCGGATACTACAGTCCTGGGCTGGGGTGGGGGCGCTGAGCAGGGAGGGGCTGCGAATTTGGAGTACTTCAGACAGACAGATCTCCTATAGTCAGACAAGAAGATGTTTAAAAATGTATCATGTATTTTAACATTTGCTGTGTTTTTCTGCAGTCCATCAAAAGGATCTTAGCAGCATACTACTTTTAACCTACTTGTACCTTGTAATATTTCACACTGCTCTCATTCTGATACAAAGTGATGGTCTTCCAGTCCAAAATCCAGTAATGACGCTTCCTCTACAAATACATATAAATCTGTCTTTATGATCTTTGTTGAGAAGCGTATATTTGCCTCTTCCATTTGAGGAGATATCTGAGTATATACAAAGACTTAAACGGCCGGTGTGTTGTACCAGTGAGTCTGTGCTGGTGTGGTGCAGGAGCCAGCCCTCTTTTAAAACTCCATCTGTTCGTTTCTTTGTGTGATGAACCGACTGCACCAGACGCATCAAAGGAATGTTGCTGCTGAAGCACGGGCTGGAAGAAAACAGTCACATTCACACGAAGGGTTAATGAAGAGCAAAGGTCTGATGATCACAACTGTTTGGGAAAAGATCAGAGCTGTATGGCCTCCTTCACTCAGGCCTGTCACGCCCACCATACTACCACAGAGCACACGGCTTATCCATGATGTGTCAACTCTAAAGTCAAAATATTATGAAAAGATGAAAATGACGAGAATAAAGTCATAATATAATGAGAAAAAAGTAAAAACATTTTGAGATGTATAGCCGCAGATGAAGGAGCTGCCTGAGGAGTGTTCATATAAATCAGAGTTCCTTCCTGCCTTCAACTGAGACACAATAGCGCTCACACACACACAGTTTAAAACAAATAACACGCTGTTACATTGGGTCCTTTGTTTAAGAGTCTGTGAAAACATAAAACCATCTAGAGCTTCAGTGAACTCTTAACGGGGCTTTGTCCCATGGAGCTCCATTGTCGACACATAATGCACTGACACATTTTATTTCATAATTTATCTCATCATTTTTTTACTTTGACTTAGTTCTCATCATAATTCCATTTTAAAGTCCAAATATTCTGATGTTAATCGAGTGAAGAGGACACAGCACAACCAAACATCTTCATTTATAAAGTTAATTTCATGAACAAACACATTTTGGTTTTGCAGTCTGACCTCATGGGCTCCCTCTGCTGGTCAGAGTCTCCTTCTGTGGACATGTCGTCATCGCTGAGACTTTCTTCAGTCACATCCAGCTCCCAGTCACTGCTCTCCACATCAACAGGCACCGTGCGGCCACAAGCACCGGGACCTGGGAAGTAACGATTTAGAGAATGGAACTTGCATAATACAAAAATGGGGACAAAAAGATTTGACAAATTATAGACCAGTCTCTCTGCGTCCGCTATTTAAAAAATATTCTCCAAAAGTCATGTGACAACAGATTAGAATGCTTTATATACAGATCTGACGTACTAAATCAAAGGGAATATGATGTTTTTTTACTTTAAAACTTTTGTACTAATTTTATGTCACTTTTTCATGTATTGGTTCCACATTTTAAGTTGAATTAATATAAACGAGCCGTTGAACAATATTCTCATGTTCCGAGTTCACACAGGATTAGCTGTGTATTTGTGTTTCAATGCTGCTATTGGATACATGAAGTTGTCTTCATGTTTATACTGGACTTTTGTAACTGGTTCTATTTTGTTACGTAAATACTACGAGAAGATGGCCGACAGGAGTGGTTTGTTGAGCTCCACTCTTGGTCTCTCCATCTTTAATTCATTTTTATTGTTATCGTGTTTCTGGATTTACAGTTTCTCAATACAAATGGGTACACAAGCTCACACAACCAAGTGTGAACAAAAAAAACTCTATATGTTTGGTCATGGACACAGCGTCCTGTACTCCATCTGGTCTTCAAACGTTTGGACTAAAGACAGGAGCAGAGCCCCCAGTGCAATACCAAAGCACGGCCGTATGCAAGCATCCAGAGTCCTGATTGTGCTCATTCTCATGGCGGGGGATATACATCTTAATCCTGGACCTGGAACGACCTTTGAGCACCAGGGCTGTCCCACTGTGGGGCCCGAGGCCGGCGGAGCAGCAGCGCTGCCACCGCCCCTGTGCGCACCTGAACCCAAAGCGCACCACCCGGCACTGCAGCCGCTGCTGCGGCAGCGCCAGGAGCTACCTGCACACCCGGAACTGTGCCGGGCCAAAGAATGCCCCACACAAGAATCCAGCCGCCTACGCCCATCTGACCACTGCCCCACCGGTGAGTGCCCCTGCCCCGCGCACCCATACACGGACGTAGCGAGACCGGCAGTAACATCCACGGCGCAAGATACTGTAGTGAGGACCGTCTCACGCGCGGTGGGAGCGAGGCTCAGATCTGCTAGGTCTGTTTCACACCGCACACAAATTTGTGAACGAATTCGTCTTTGAAACCCGCTCGCGTGCATTCGCAAGCTGCGCTTCAAGTCGCGTCCTGTTGTGCAAATGAGAAAGCTCTTCTGTGTACAGACCGGCGCCGAGGCGGCGCGCAGGGAATCGGCGCGCGCCGCTGCCGCCTCCGCTCCTGAAACCAAAAATGGAACTCGAGCGCATTTTTTCCGCGTGTAGGCTGCGCAGCGAAGCGGCTTTCAGCACAAAAATATTCAAAAAATAACTTTTATAAAGCAATTTCACGTTTATCTAATCTCATTATTGTAATGCATAAGTACATATAAGTTTATTCTTTTAATTACAGAATTTTCCATGTCATACTTTTTTTTTATGCATAAAATATAATTGTAACATATATTATATATATAATAATATATATATATATATATATTATAATTATAACCTAACCTTAACCCCCATGGAGATCCAGGCCTTCCCCACACCTTATAATTAACTATGATAATGAAACGACAATCAAAATAGGCTATAAGATACATTATAAGGAAATGTTAGCAATTTATTTAAGGTCTACATGTGCTATTTTGATTTCTGACCTGTTATTTCAGACAACATATGTAAATATACAACATGTTTATTAGTTTGGAGTACAATACTACTCCTTTTGTGCGTGCTACTCGTCTAGGCGCTTCGCCCACGCTCGGCGTCAGTCTGAATACATGCGCTCGCCGCGAGGTCGTTCGGCTGGAAAGGGCGCTCGGCTCTGCGCTCGGCGTGCGGTGTGAAACAGGCCTAAGAGACGCGCTAACAGGCGAGCAGGCCCAGAGCAGGCGGTGGACACAGGCCGCGCTGAACATAAACAAAAACGACATCTCTTCTTTCAAACTGTTAATCATGCCCGAGTGCTGTGGGAACCAGCATGTAAACCAAAAGGAATAATTGGAGGACACCTGAACATCCGGAGCATAATCTCCAAAAGAGATCAAATCACCATTCTTCTCCTGGAGTCCAACCTAGACTACATGTGTTTTAATAATAATAATAATAATGCATCGGTTTTATATAGCGCTTTTTTGGACACTCAAAGACGCTTCACATGTGTCATTATTCATTCACTCCATACACGGTGGTGATAAACTACTACTGTAGCCACAGCTGCCCTGGGGCACACTGACAGAAGCGAGGCAACCAGTATGCGCCATGGGCCCCTCCGACCACCACCAACCATTCACACACACACCAGACTCATTCTAGGCAATGGGGGTGAAGTGTCTTGCCTAAGGACACAACGGCAGTTTGGCACTTTACAGCCGCAGCCGCCCCACTGTGGCTGGTGTTCCCAGAGGTTAAGTGTCTTGCCAAGGACACAACGACAGTAGTCAGTGGGAGTCGATGGTGAAAGTCTTGAGCGGGGCTTGAACCCACGACCTTCTGGCTCAAAGGCCAACGCTCTACCAACTGAGCTACTGCCGCCACATTTTTTTGAGCCATGATTTTACAGAATCATGGCTCCATAGTAATATTCCAACAAATATGATTGACATTTCAGGATTATCAATGCTTTAGGAAAGACAGAAACTCTGGGAAGGGAGGGGGTGTGCTCATCTACATAAAAGACCAATTCAAATGCAATGTAATTGAACTGGATACTGCCCTTGAATGTCTAGCATTGAATATAGCCCTGTCTCCAACAATGAATTTCAACATCGTTGCCATTTATAATCCACCTTCTCATACTACTGCTTTTTATGAGGATTTTGGTTTGTTAGTTAAAAAGTTGGACTCATACAGAGAGACATTATGGTATGGTGACTTCAATATCAATTGGTCTGACAACTGTGCTAAGCAAAAACTGAAAACACTAATGAGTAAATCCTACTACCACCAAATGATTAAGGGACCGACTAGGATCACCAGACAGACCAAGACGCTCATTGACATGATATTTACTAACAAACCTGAGCGTATCACAAGGACCTATAACTTAGTAACTGGACTTTCTGACCATAACATGACCCTGACAGTTAGAAAGCTGACTAAAAATAGGCTTACTTACTTTGGTAAACCTGATCACACAAATGAAAAAGTAAAACTGGTCATCCCAAAAACCAAAGCCCAACAAGTGGAAAAAGAAATACAAAAATTGAATAGGGAACAAATGATGTCTATGGAAAATGTAGATGATGCCTGCAACTTTATGACTAAATCTATTTCAAAATTAATGGAGAAATATCCATCCATCCATCCATTTTCTTCCGCTTTATCCGTTGCCGGGTCGCGGGGGCAGCAGTCTAAGCAGAGACGCCCAGACTTCCCTATCCACACACACTTCCTCCAGCTCGTCCGGGGGGACCCCAAGGCGTTCCCAGGCCAGCTGAGAGACATAGTCCCTCCAGCGTGTCCTGGGTCTTCCGCGGGGCCTCCTCCCGGTGGGGCGTGCCCGGAACACCTCCCCAGGGAGGCGTCCAGGAAGCATCCGGAACAGATGCCCGAGCCACCTCAACTGGTTCCTCTCGACGTGGAGAAGCAGCGGTTCTACTCCGAGCTCCTCCCGTGTGACTGAGCTCCTCACCCTATCTCTAAGGGAGCGCCCAGCCACTCTGCGGAGGAAGCTCATTTCGACCGCTTGTATCCGCGATCTCGTTCTTTCGGTCATTACCCAAAGCTCATGACCATAGGTGAGGGAGGGAACGAAGATTGACCGGTAAATCGAGAGCTTTGCCTTTCGGCTCAGCTCCCTCTTCACCACAACGGTCCGATACAGCGACCGCATAACTGCGCACGCTGCACCGATCCGCCTGTCAATCTCACGCTCCATTCTTCCCTCACTCGTGAACAAGACCCCGAGATACTTGAACTCCTCCACTTGAGGAAGGACCTCTCCACCCACCTGCAGAGGGCAAGGCACCTTTTTCCGGTCGAGCACCATGGCCTCGGATTTGGAGGTGCTGATTCTCATCCCAGCCGCTTCACACTCGGCTGCAAACCGTCCCAGTGCATGCTGCAGGTCCTGGTTCGTTGGAGCCAACAGGACAACATCGTCTGCAAACAGCAGAGATGAAATCCTGTGGTCTCCGAACCGGACCCCCTCCGACCCCTGGCTGCGCCTAGATATTCTGTCCATAAATACAGTGAACAGAACCGGTGACAAAGGGCAGCCCTGTCGGAGGCCAACATTCACCGGGAACAGGTCTGACTTACTGCCGGCAATGCGAACACAGCTCTGGTTCCGGTCATACAGGGATCGGATGGCCCTTAGCAGAGGACCTCCGACCCCGTACTCCCGGAGAACCCCCCAAAGGACACCCCGGGGAACACAGTCGAACGCCTTCTCCAAATCCACAAAGCACATGTGGACAGGTTGGGCGAACTCCCATGAACCCTCGAGTATCCGATGGAGAGTATAGAGCTGGTCCAGTGTTCCGCGACCGGGACGAAAACCACACTGCTCCTAATGGAGAAATATATTCAACAAAAAAAGTGCAGACAAAAAGATAACACCATCCCTTGGATCAACAGCGAATTAAGAAAACTGATGAGATCCCGCGACCTAGCTCTCAAGAAATCCCTAAATTCAAAACTTGGCACAGACAATCAAATATACAGAAGTTTACGAAACAAAGTAGTGAAAGAGCTGCGTAAAGCACAAGCCTCTTACTACACTGAGCTCATTGGCAACTCCAGAGGGAATAATAACAACTCCCTTTGGAAACATTTAAACAATCTGACTAATAAAAAAACAAAGCACAATGAAATTATGCAAATCACAATAAATGGCAACAGAATTACCAACAGTGCCACCATTGCCAATGAGTTTAACAACCACTTTGTCCAATCAATAAAATAAATAACTAGTCATTTCGAGGCCTGCAAACTCTCAGATCCAGGCCCAACAATAGATGCAGAGTGTTTTCAAATCTTGGAAATTGATGAAAAAACAACAACAAGAATTATAGCAAATTTATCAAACTCGAAATCAAATGACATTTATAAGATGAACACCTGCTTCCTAAAAAGCTATCAGACTGCACTAATCAAACCCTTGACACATCTTATCAATCTCTCAATTAGAACTTGCAGATTCCCTGAAGTGTGGAAAAAAGCAGTTATTGTCCCAATTTTTAAATCAGGAGCACAGGACAATATGTCTAACTACAGGCCCATTGCTATCTTACCAACTATGTCCAAAATTATTGAAAAGACTGTAGCCACTCAGCTGACTGACCATCTAGAGGCCCACCACCTTCTACACCCACAGCAGTTTGGCTTTCGGGCAGGTTACTCCACCGAAATAGCCAACTGCTGTTTTATTGAAAATCTGAAAATGTCCATGGACAGAGGTGAAGTGGTGGGGGCAGGCTTTCTGGATCTGAAAAAAGCCTTTGAGACCGTAAACCACAATCTACTTCTGTCTAAAATGTCCTCTTTCAACATCTCACCAAACGCAATACAGAGGTTTACATCCTAACTCCAGACCAGACCACAATGCGTTAAAATAGATAAAGATAAATCTGTACTTTTAAAGTCACAAATGGGCATTCCACAGGGATCCATAATAGGACCTTTGTTCTTCAGTCTCTTTATAAATGACCTTCCATCATCCTGCCCAGGTGTCATGTGCCAACTCTATGCGGATGATGCTGTTTTTTATGCCCCCGCAAAGCCCCCGGGGCAGGCAGCAGACGTGTTATCTGCATGTATGACTGAGGTGAGCAAGTGGCTCACTCAAAATCACCTGGTCTTAAATCTTACCAAAACAGTGTCCATGTGCTTTTCTATTAGAAAAATAAATCCAAATTTCCAAATCATATTACAAAATGAAAAAATCAAAACAATAACAGAATTCAACTACCTCGGGTTGGTTCTAGATCCACAACTAAAATTTGATAAACATATACAAAAACTTTCCAAAACTATACGTCGCAATCTTAACTGTTTCAAACTAATACGACATTTTATTCCCAATCAAGCGGCCCTGCTGTACATGCATGGGATGATCTTCTCCCATTTATCATACTGCATGACAGCATGGACCCAGGCAGCTCCCTCAGCACAAAGTGCATCGGCTCATTATACAATCAAGCAATAAAAATTATGGACAAGAAACCAACCCGATATCACCACTGCAATATACTCAAAAACTGTCATCTACTGAGTTTTGAAAATGTTATATTATTGTACTCTCTAAAACTAACATTCAAATGCATCAATAACCTGGCACCAGAGCCACTAAGTTCATTTATACAGAGACAGACCAGCAACAGAGTCACCAGAAGTACATCCCACAACAACTGTGCAATTCCACACAGGAGAACCTCATTTGGTCAGTCTGCTTTCTCCATAAAAACGGACAAACTGTGGAACTCGCTGCCCACTGACCTAAAAAACATATTAGAATTCAAGGAGTTCACCTCAAAGCTCAAGCTGTGGCTGAAAACAAACCAATCATGCACCCATTTCTAAACCTGTAAACAGCATTTTGTGTTTGTGTGTGTGTGTGAGTGTGTGTGTGTACGTGAGTGTGTGTGTGAGTGTTCTCGTTTGTGAATATTTTGTCCATATGGCTGTTATTGGTTGGGGGAATGTCTTAATTTTAGATCACTGTTGTAAATATGTGTTTTAGGGCTAGGCCTATTTTATTCATTCTGTATAATGTGTTGCACTGTGGGGAAAAGCTCAACCAGGGACAGGAGAGAACATTAGCATTAGCATTAGCTATACACTCTGTATGTGTCGCATCAGCTGCATTTTCATAATGCAACTATGTATGACTACATTGTCCCTGTCAAATAAATGAATAAATAAAATAAAATAAAAAATAAATACTGATGGTAATTGTAACGTTTTATGTTCGAAAATACCTCAAATTCAATGTCTGTGCTTTTCTACATCTTGATTTCAGCCACTCTTTCAGTCGGTAAAATAGTCCGATTAAAGCTGAGTAGTAACCCAAGTGTTTCTGTGGATGGACTCACCATTGCCCACGCTCCTCTCTCCAGGACAATCTTTCGGGACCAGAGGCTCACAGCGTTGGTGACAGTTAAACCTGCAATCTGCGGACACGAGAAAAAAGTTCAGTTTAGCTGTGCATACACCTGTGATTCTTTCTTTCTTGTTTTGTTGCTTTGTGTGTGAATTGTGCTATACAACTTGCGTTGCCTAGGCACTATATCAAGCTATCATTAAGTAACTAATGGATGGAGCAATATCTTTGTGGTTCATTTTGTATTACTTACATTTTCTTTTCAAAAGTGAGGAGTAAATAGATATTGTCTCTATGAAACCATATTATTTATTCATTTATTTAGACTTTCTCAAGGACTCATATGCAAGCACAGGATCCATAGCTGACCAGAATGAGTAATATTTATGGCAAATATACTCCAGCAATCATTACTAACATACATACTAACCCATCTTACACAATGTTTCACTTAGGGTTAGGGTTAGTAGGGGTAGTTAGGGTTAATAATACTAATGCTAATAAAAATCTTTCCAAAGCCTAAAAGGAAAAGGTCTAAGGTGGATTGTTGGTTGACTGGGGTCTGACCTGAGCACTGCAGCCCCTGTCTGAAGAGGCCCTTGAGCAGGCGGTGGCAGAGCTGGCACACGGTGGGTTTGGTGTAACTGTGGATGTGGAAGGTGTGAGGGACCAGAGAACCAGGACCACTGTGCCCAGGGTCTGCCCAGGACGGGGGTCTGGAGGAGGGCTTGGTCAGGCTGATCTGAGGCCAGCGGAGGGGTCCAGAAAACAGAAGAGAAGTTGTGTTGGTAACTATTAATATCACTCTAAATATCACTTAAAAAATAGGTATTTATTTTAAAAAATTGCTTTCAAATACGCACATCAGCTGTCTGTTGAGTAATGACAAAACAGATACAATGTTTTCATGTATTTTAAACATCAAAACAATGCAGTTTAACTTGTATTTATGCTTTTTATAGGATGAAACCTGCTCTGTGGATAGTAGTTTGAATGTTGCTTGATATTTGGGTTTTTAAGGAGGTTTTCCTTGTAGAAACAGAGGCGACTGCCAGAAGACCGAAGAGAAGTTTAACAATTTTTAAAAACTTGTGTAATTGGGGAGGTAACTATTTAATTGTTGGCAACAATTGAACTCACTGAAAAAACAAAAACAAATAGCATGTACAAAAAATGCTTACAAAAATCAATAAAGGATGGATTTGATTTTAAATACGCACTTGAATTGATCTGTTGAGTAATGACCAACAGATACAATGTTTTCATGTATTTCAAACAATATAGGATTTATTTGTGCTTTTTTTGGCTGAAACTGCGCTGTGGATAGTTAGAATGTTGCTTGATATTTTTGGCTTTTGTTTTCCTCGTAGAAACAGAAGTGACTGCCACTTCACAGCTCTATTTCCTAAACTACAAAAAAAAAGACAAAAATTAAAACAAATAAAACAGTAAACAAATGTCACTGTGAAATCAATCGACTAAAACAGTTTCAAAACAAGTGCAAATCATTAAAGTGCTCTGTTCACACTGATAACAGCCTGTGGATAAAAACTGTTAGCGTAACGAGATGTCCTGCATCTCACAGAGCGATATCTTCTGCCGGAGGGAAGAAGCTGGAACATGGCTTTCCCAGGGTGGCCAGAAGAGTCATTGACAATCCTTAGAGCTTTGTTTAAAAGTCTGGATTTATAAAGAACCTCCAGAACAGGAAGCTCACAACCCACGGTCCTCTTTGCAGAGCGGAGCACCTTGTTTAAAGCTCTCTTTTCTTTATCTGTGATGTTTCCAAACCACACAGACACAGAACCAACAAGTAAACTCTCAATGGTGCAGCCATAAAAGTTAAGCACAATCTTAGAGTTAGTGGTAAATTCTCTAAGTTTACGCAGAAAGTAGAGACGCTGACGAGCTTTCTTAACGACTCGGTCAGTGTTTTTAACCCATTTCAGGTTAGACAGAGTGAAACCCAGAAACTTGCTCCTCTACGATCTGCACCTGGGAGTTGTCGATTACGACAGGCAAATGAGAACTATTGCGACTGAAGTCGTGACCAGCTCACATGTTTTGGATGCGTTCAACTGGAGGTTGTTAGTTTGACTCCACTGAACCACATTTTGTATCTCTGCTCTATAAGAGGATTCATCAGTGTCACTGATGAGACCGATGATGGTGGTGTCATCAGCATATTTGATGATCAAGTTTGAGTCAGAGGAGGACACACAATCGTGAGTGTACAAAGTAAAAAGCAAAGGACTCAAAATACATCCCTGAGGAGAACCAGTGCTCACAGAAACAACATCAGAAAAACACTCATTGATTTTCACTCTCTGAGATCTGTCAGTTAAAAAGATAAAAATCCATTTACACATGGCAACACTTAAACCTAGAGACATGAGCTTTTCAATCAGTTTACCTGGGACAAGGCAGTTAAAAGCAGAGCTACGCGGTTAACCGGCTTCAATCAGTTAACCGCGTAGTTAAAAATATAGATAGATAATAGATAGATAAATGCTTTATTGTCAGATACAAGGATCCGAAATTTGTTTTGCAGTTCAGCAGCTCCGTAAAAATACAAACAAGACATACAGGTATAAGACAATTCACGAAGACATTATAAACAATTGTCCGCTCGCCATAACACACTTTGATTTTATGACTTAAGATCCTCGTTTAGCTTCAGGATGGACTAATGGACAAAGGAGTTCTTAAACCTGATTTTATTCAAATGTGGCACACGGTACCGCCGCCCTGATGGTAACAGCGCATATTCGAGGTTCAGAACATGGCCGGGGTCTGAAGTGATGTTCTTAGCCAGTCGCAGTGTGTTGCTATGGTGTGCAGCCTCGTACAGTCCATCCAGGGGCTGTCCTACAATCTTTGAGCAGATTTTAATCAAGTGTCTCAGTCCAGATTTAGCAGTGACAGAGAGACAGCTGTACCACTGCTAAATCTGGACTGAGACACTTGATTAAAATCTGCTCAAAGATTGTAGGACAGCCCCTGGATGGACTGTACGAGGCTGCATACCATAGCAACACATTGCGACTGGCTAAGAACATCACATATCCCACGTTCTTTGAAATAACAGCCATTTCGAGCCGCATACTTCTCATAAGTGCAGCTCTGCGTTCTACTGGATCAGAGCCGAGACAGCTTCGGCACCTTTGCGCACATAGAACTGCTTATTTAATCTTCCCATTCTTCTATGCTGCGGGTTAAAGCATTTTTAAGCAAACGACGGCTCGTTCACATGGTCAGAGCAGCGAGTGACGAGCCGCGTCTCGCAGGTCGCCGCTAAAGTTTAAATACAAGAGATGTGTGTGGAGCTGATGCCAAGGACCAGCAGCACAAACATGTTCCCATGTGGTTTGACTGAAGCCGCGTATTTGCGAGGATCCTTTGGGCTGTGTGACACAGAGGAGCGCGACAGACCGGTATGTGTGTGTGTATATGTGTGTGTGTATATGTATGTATGAGTGTGTAAATGTAAGCTCCAATGTAGTTCTAACCCGCACCAGTTTGGAACTTTGGCAGACAAAAGGGAGAGATGATGCGTTTGGATGTTACGTATCAATGGAGGGGGGGAAAGTGTGTGTGTGTGTGTCTGTGCGTGCGCGTGCGTGTGCATGTGGCGCGTGCGGCGTGAGAGTCGGCCCGGAGTTTACTTTTACATTGGCACACACAGCTAGAGACAGACCCGCTCGTCACGTCGTGCAAATAGGGGTTAAAATAGCGTTATTAAGAGACCTCCCCTCTCCCCTTTTCTTTTTTTTAACCGACAGCTTTGACCGGTTAACGCTGTGACGGTCAACCACCGGTTGAACGGTCACCGATTTACATCCCTAGCCTGTAAATGTTAATTCTCTTTAAATAGTAAATAATGCAATCATGTGCAATACTGCAATTTCAGAATATCCACTGTATGTTACTTCATCTACTTATTCTGCCCTATATATAACTTTACTCTATGTATAGATAGAGATATTGAATTGATATATTGAAGCATTTACAGCTAGCTAAGAAACACAGCAGCTACATAGATTGTATATTTTGTGTGCTCCCTGTGTGCTCTCACTACTGTCCTATATGAGCGTTGCAACATTGAAATTTCCCCACTGTGGGATGAATAAAGGTTCTCTTATCTCAACTTATCTTAAATAAAACAGTAATGAGATGTCCCACTTCAGACGTCTCATTCACAGGTCACAGAAACAGCCCAGGTTCCCATCCCAGTACATACCTCCTCCATGCTGCCCCCCGTGTGGTGGGAGAGGCAGAGGGACGGGGGTCTGCGAGGGGGGAACAGGGACAGACTGGTGCTGACCTGCCTCCGAGCACGACTGCAGTTATTGGGCAACTGAAACACGCATCGTTTGTGGAAGTCTAACCCACAACCTGCAGAGAAAGTGAAACCAATGAATGCACTGTACCAATAGCTTTACCTGATACTATTTGGAAATCAAGATGTCAAATAAGGTAGTCAAAAATGGTGGTCAAAATGTGGAGCAGACATGGATCTATAATAATAACTGGATAGGGTATTACTAGCTTACAGCTGTCCCACCCATGGCCACAGGGGGCGCTGTGGTACTGCAGACTAAATTCACGTGGGCTACCCAGAAAAAAGTCCCATAGAACTCAATGTGAACTAAAACAGCACGACCTCAGCTGACAGAGAATCTGACAGAGAACCTACAGCTTTCATAAAGATTGGATTTTAGTGTCTCTTGTCTTTTTTTCTTCTTA
The DNA here is from genome assembly GCA_964034765.1 of Knipowitschia caucasica. Taxonomy (NCBI): domain Eukaryota; kingdom Metazoa; phylum Chordata; class Actinopteri; order Gobiiformes; family Gobiidae; genus Knipowitschia; species Knipowitschia caucasica. The sequence continues at coordinate 35,783,190 of OZ035841.1, forward strand.
AATCTTTCTTTTTTTTTAAAATCCTTCCGCTGCTCTGATGAACAGCTCTGATTGGTCAGAGCGCGGCTGAGCCCCTCTGTGCATGTGCATGAAAGCCACACACGCACGTTTGGCGCGACGCATCATGGGAGCTCGTCCACTGCACAGAACCGGGAGAACCAGACAATGGCCAAATACAGGCGAGTTCTGCTAATCTCCCGGTCTCCATGAAGTCCCATGTGCTACTGAGCACAAGCCATTTATTTGAATAGGACGCCATCTTGGATCACCGGGGCTTAAAGGAGTGCTCATGGACGAAGTCTTGCTCTCGCTTGGGCTCCTGTGGACTCGCATTAAAATGTAAACTGCTCTGTAACTGTTTCAATCTGGAGAGACTCAGAAGACAGAATGCAGTTTGAATGTTTTTAATGATAGGTAGTTTGGCGTCCTAGGCCCCCGTGCGGCAATTAGGGCCAGCGAGGCTCCTGCTGAGTGCGCGCACGATCCCCCCGAGGCCCAGGAACTGGTGGTGGCATTAGGGCAGCAGGAAAGAGCGCACGCTCGAGCAAGGAGAGAGAGGCGGAGGAGGGGAGGCGGTGGTTTGCGAGGCTTGAGAAGGCCGTGAAGTGGGAGTCTCCGCTTTTAAGCTGCTTGCCTGGCCTGCATAGGTTGGCTGGGAATGGGCGTTTGCTGTGCGATAGGCCAAGGATGAGAGGCAGGCTTGGAGGGGATAGCTTTGGCAGTCAGTCTACCAGATTGAACCTTCGCGAGCTCCATTTGTGTCACACTCACCATTTTGTGATTACAATTCTGTAGTTTAAGCGCCCTCTATGATCCTGGTGTTTATATATTTGGATGTTGTCTTTGTAAATCCAGATTTGCAGGGAATCCCGCCCTTGCCTTCACATACCCATGTTAGCGACACACTAGTTAGTCTACTCCTTATTTACAGCCTTTGATATGGCTCAATAAAGGGATGTGACCTGGGTTAAATATACCTCCTATATAATAGACGGCGCAGTTTGGCCTGTGTGTGTGTGTGTCTGCGTGTGCGTCTGCGTGTGTGTGTCTGCATGTGTGTCTGCGTGTGTGTCTGCATGTGTGTCTGCGTGTGTGTGTCTGCGTGTGTGTGTGTCTGCGTGTGACTGTGTCTGCGTGTGACTGTGTCTGCGTGTGACTGTGTCTGCGTGTGACTGTGTCTGCGTGTGACTGTGTCTGTGTGTGACTGTGTCTGCGTGTGACTGTGTCTGCGTGTGACTGTGTCTGCGTGTGTCTGCGTGTGCGTGTGTCTGCGTGTGCGTGTGTCTGTGTGTGCGTGTGTTTGCGTGTGTGTGTTTGCGTGTGTGTGTTTGCGTGTGTGTGTTTCTGCGTGTGTGTCTGCAGTTACCAACGTAGTTACGGTCAGTCATAATGTACAAAATACAAGATAATTAACATTTAGCAGCAAATTGAGAATGTCTAAATTACCGGTATAAGGTTTAAGAATACACCGTTTATTTGCTGTTGTTTTTTTTACAAACTGTTGGTCTATTTATCAACAGTACAACAGGCTTGATACTACTCACTGTATGTGTAATGAGTCACTTAACTCATTGTGTCCCATTGACGCACAAATACGTCAAATCAAATAGTAACGTTGTGTGCCATTGACGCATTAATCCGTCAAATGCCTTTTTTGCTATTTTCACGTTCCCAGATGTCTATTGTATCTAATATGTATGGGGATGACATGAGACCATATTTTATCGAGCCAGCAGGTGGCAGCATTGCTCTCTGAATGGTTTGAAAACATGTAGGTGCACATGTTGTGCCTCTTTTTTCTCAACTTTCTGGTGATTTCAGTAAAACTTCCCTCTACTCAACGGAGGATTACAGGGGAACGAAAAAAGCTATAAACGAAATTCTTTTTGCTGAGGAAAGTAGACAGTCCATTCTTTTAGGATCTGGTGTCGGATTTCAGATAGTCATAGTACACAATATTCTGTGGGTCTTGAAAAATCAGTAAAAATCATCATAAATGGCTGGCACTGTGGGAGTACCTGTTCTTAAATAGGCTGGCATTCAGTTCATGTGAATGGAGCGAAATCCTAGTTTTCCTAGTCTCACCATACAGTCCAAACCTGTTATAGACTACTTCTGTTAAGTTATTTAAGTTAAGTTAAATAATGTAACGTAGCTATGGACAATAGGGGTGGGATTCAATAAGTTTTCTTCTTCCCACTCCTTTTCGAGCCAAATCCTTTCTATTTCCTGTACTCTAGTACAGCTGTTCTACATTTGTTATTTTTATTTTTTATGTGATCTGCTCGAAATGAATAAATAACTAACTAACTAACTAACTAACTGTTGGATGTTATGTCCCTAAAGACCTCACTGTGGAGCATCTAAAACAAACTGGCTTCAGACCTGTGCACTTGAGCCCCTGCCGCACCAGCCCCCACAGCATCTCCCCACAGTGATGACAGAACGTGGGCGAGCGGTACGACTGCACGACCAGCGAGTGAGGGTGGATCCGCATCTCAGTCACAGACGCCGAGCCTGAAGAAGAGACAACACCAGGAAACAAGGTGGTGCTCAGAATGATGAGAATGGATGTTACAGCAAACAGCAAGCTCAGGCTTCCAAAGTGTTCAGAGAAGGACCCTTAAAATAACCACGCAACTGGCCCAGGACCCACAATCTAAAACAAGAATTGTACTAATCAATAACAAATGCTATTGGATACAGATTTGTCTTGTTAATCCAAATATAGCACAATTGGAACAAATTCATATATACACAGAAATAACATTTTTGATGAAAGTAAGTATATTAACACCTTGTCATGTTTAAAATGCCTTTGCCTATAAAGAAAAAATGTTGTAACAGTGAATCTACTTACTTTATTGTATTAAAACAACTCAACAGAGAAAACTGATGAATGATTTTTTTCTGAGAACTGATGTAACTTTTTTTACACGGAACGTGTGGTAAAAAGACTGGAAGTTATTTAATTGAATGCTTTTAGATTGAGAGCACTTGAGACATCCTAATTGACCTATAACCGTTTTTATAGTCTGTAACTGTGTATAACTGTGTGTAAATGTGTGTAACTGTGTGTAACTGTGTTTAACTGTGTGTAACTGCGTGTAACTGTGTGTAAATGTGTGTAACTGTGTGTAACTGCGTGTAACTGCGTGTAACTGCGTGTAATTGCGTGTAACTGTGTGTAACTATGTGTAACTGTGTGTAAATGTGTGTAATTGTGTGTAACTGTGTGTAAATGTGTGTAAATGTGTGTAACTGTGTGTATCTGCGTGTAACTGCGTGTAACTGTGTGTAAATGTGTGTAACTGTGTGTAACTGCGTGTAACTGCGTGTAATTGCGTGTAACTGTGTGTAACTGTGTGTAACTATGTGTAACTTTTGCACAGGACTCCCTTGTAAAAGGGGTTCTTAATCTCAATGGGACTTTCCTGGCTAAATAAAGATTAAATAAAAAAATGACATTTTATTTAGGCCTCTTTCCAGTAAACACCTGCTTTTTTCCACAACACAATCAACTTGCTACATCTTATAAAACAAAGATAAATGAGATTCACTGTCTTATGGTAGAGGCCTTTAGGTGTGGGCGCGGACCTGAGATGACGACCTCGATGAGATCTCCGTCCCACAGTTGGTCGTGGTTGTGAAGCAGCTGCAACAGCGGCTCTGAGGGGCAGTGTCTGAACAGGAGGATCCGCTGTCCCACCCCCACCACGCTGCACTGAGGAGCCTGCAGCCCACACAGGAACAACAACACACCATGAAAACACATTTAGCGCACACTTGTGGTTAGGACGCCCCTGTTCGAACACACACAGATGACCTGCACTGCCTGGAAACAGCCCAGAGCAGACAGAAAAGAGCCTGTGGTCGGAAATAACACTGCTTCAGGCCAGACACACACCTGCTTTCAGAACAAGAGTAAGTATGGGAAAGACAACTGCAGCATGCAAATCTAACTTTATTAAACTTTATCAAACCATCCATGCAAAGTACCTGATTTTGGATTTTGGGCCCAAAATAGAATAATTTGTGATAGCATTTGTGTCTATTTATCAATGAGGAGTCTAGAACATATTCAAAGTTCTAAGAAATCTTGTTTGGGCAAATAGGTTTCACCAATTCAAGATAAGATAAGATAATATAAACTTAATTCATCTCACAATGGAGAAATTTACAAGAAGTGAGCGAATACAGCCAGACAACTACATTTTACTATTGTGCTGTTATTGTGTTGTTATTGGATTACTGAGATCCTTTGAAAACTAATTGGAATATGCAAAATGATGGCCAAAAAAACACTCCAATCATGATGCAACTTAGTACGTTTAAAGTACACATGAAAGGCGACCTAGTTTGAATTACAAGTTTCTTTGAATATTCAGTTTACAACATAAATGAGCTCAACACAAATATTTAGAATTGTTGATAATAGTTATGGTTTGAAAGTTACGTCCCAGAGCTTTAAGTCAATCACAAATTACTTTTAAGGCGCGTTCAGACCAAAAGCTTCAAACCGCTTTTGACGCACGTCAACTTACGCTGGGTTATTTTTTTTAATCATTTTGGTGCTTGAAGCGAGTGACGCGCCTGACGCCGGTGGGAGGAGCTTCTCTGTTGCCGGTCGTCAAGACAACGGTGGATTTCCCGAGAGCAGCGAGCCTTTATTTGTTATATAAAGTCAAATAACGTTGTTGTGGGGTTTCTACAAAACCTGTTCTGGGTTCACCACAGACTGAGGCTGCAGTGTTTGCAGAGTTTTACCGTTTACTCCAGGAGCTGCGTACGGAGGAGTTCCGCTTTAAGCGGTACTTTCCCATGTCACTCGCCCAGTTTGAGTACCCGCACCGCGGAGCTCGCCTCTCCCCGCCTGGAGCTCGCCTCTCCCCGCCTGGAGCTCGCCTCTCCCCGCCTGGAGCTTGCCTTTCCCCGCCTGGAGCGCGCCTCTCCCCGCCTGGAGCTCGCCTCTCCCCGCCTGGAGCTCGCCTCTCCCCGCCTGGAGCTCGCCTCTCCCCACATAGAGCTCGCCTCACCCCACCTGGAGCTCGCCTCTCCCCGCCTGGAACTTGCCTCTCCCCGCCTGGAGCTCGCCTCTCCCCGCATTGAGCTCGCCTCTCCCCGCATAGAGCTCGCCTCTCCCCGCCTGGAGCTCGCCTCTCCCCGCATAGAGCTCGCCTCACCCCACCTGGAGCTCGCCTCTCCCCGCCTGGAGCTCGCCTCTCCCCGCCTGGAGCTCGCCTCTCCCCGCATTGAGCTCGCCTCTCCCCGCATAGAGCTCGCCTCTCCCTGCCATTTTCGTGACAAATCAGAAACATGCTGACTTTATTTTTTTTAGAAAACATTTTATTTTTATATACTAAGAGCTGATTGGCTGAGTGAGGGCTGGTACTCTCTCCATTGAAAAAGTTGTGTGACGTGTAAGAAGTTGAAAATAGTTTTAGTAGATTGAACTAGAACCAAACTGTGAGAAAGAATGAGCGAGAGAGTGAGAAACTATATTAATATGTATTTAATTACATAGTTGATTTCCAGAATGCTGGTTTGGAAGTTTAACATGTGCTCTGTGAATGTAAAACCCTCCTTGTTTCAAACTTTTTGTGCTCCTTTATGAACAGCCCAACTGTGGCGGAGCTACAAGCAGCTCAGGGGTCAGAGGTCCGAGGTTAAGTTTCCTATAATGACTCAATGAGGATACTGCTGAAGATCCCAGATACAGTAGTCCAGTCAGATGTTTGCTGAGTGCAGGGTGCACTCCTTTCCTGCGTCACTTGGCTGGTTTAAATCCTATTTATCAGATCGGTATCACTTCGTCAACGTAAATCAGAACTCGTCGCCTTATTCTGGAGTGGAATTTGGTGTGCCGCAGGGTTCGGTACTCGGACCGATTCTTTTCACTCTCTACATGCTGCCGTTAGGAAACATTATTAAAAAGCATGGAATTAATTTCCACTGCTGCAGATGACACACAGCTTTATCTGTCGATGAAGCCAAATCAGACAGATCAGCTAGAAAAGCTCAGTGCCTGCATAAAGGACCTTAAAATGTGGATGACTCTTAACTTCCTACTTCTCAACCCGGAGAAGACAGAAGTGATCCTACTCGGTCCGAAGCGCCTGCGTGACTCCCTCACTAACCAGATAATTACTCTCGATAATGTCAGTATTGTACCCAGTAACACTGTGAGGAATCTTGGAGTCATTTTTGACCAAGAACTCTCCTTCAAGGCTTATATAAGCCAAGCAACTAAAACGGCGTACTTCCACTTACGGAACATCGGTAAAATTAGGAATTTCCTTCCTAAAAGTGACGCGGAAAAACTCATTCACGCGTTTGTCACCTCAAGGCTCGACTACTGTAACGCTTTATTGGCAGCGTGCCCTAAAGCCTCTTTGAAGAGCTTCCAGCTCGTTCAGAATACAGCAGCTAGGATCTTAACAGGTACCAAAAGGAGGGAGCACATAACTCCGGTGTTAAAATCACTCCACTGGCTCCCTGTGGAGTACAGAATAAAGTTTAAAATCCTACTCTTAACATATAAAGCCATAAATGGCTTGGCTCCTTCTTATCTCCAAGACACGTTAGTGTCGTATCAACCAAGTCGAGCGTTGCGCTCACAAAACGCCAGACGTCTAGTGGTTCCTAAGGTCTCAAAAATCACTGTTGGGGGCAGAGCATTTAGCTCCAAGCTCCTTTACTGTGGAATCAGCTTCATTTATGTTAAGGAAGCAGATACGGTCTCCACATTCAAGGCCAGGCTTAAAGCACTTTACTTTAATTTAGCATATAATTAGGTAATATATAATATATGGTGTATATATTATATATGTATGCTGTATTATGTTATATATTATGTTATATATTATTCAATAATGTATTGTGTTATGTTGTATATTATGTTATATATTATGCTGTATGTTATTCTTTATTCAAGGCTAGGTTTAAAACAGTCCTCTTTAGTTTAGCATATGGCTAGGAAGGTAAGACTCAGGGAAGGCTAAACTCCTCAGACTGTCAGTCAAGCTGCATAGGGAGCCCCCTGCTGGAGAAGTATGGTAACTTGAGCACTATCCTCTCCTCCTTCCTACTTTATCTGTTTAGCATTTTTAGGATTCTGACTGTAGTTTGTTCATTGCTATTCACCCGTTGTCCCATTGTCTGTTTCATGGTACGATGACGGGATCTCTGAGCCTGGCCTCTTCCATCTACACCTGCGGACTGCCCCGCCCGAGTAGTAGCAGTGACAATACAATATAGTCATGTGTAGAGTCATGATGGTACCTAATACTATTATCAGTCATGTGTAGAGTCATGATGGTACCTAATGCTATTATCAGTCATGTGTAGAGTCATGATGGTACCTGATGCTATTATCAGTCATGTGTAGAGTCATGATGGTCCTAATGCAGTAGCATTAGGTACCCTTACATTAGCTCAGTCAGGTTCACTTCTAAACCTTGGGTTGGCGTGCTTCTTTGTGTGTGACTTTCTGTAAATATGTAAATATATTTGTGATAACTATGAAATTCATGCGATTAATCGCGATTAAATATTTTAATCGTTGGACAGCACTAATATATATATATCAGAATCATTTTTATTGCCACGTAAGTAACAGGAGGTCACAGACTTGGAAATTGCTTTGGCTCAGTGCAACAGTCAGAAAGAGATAATAAAAATAAGAATAAAAAACACTTCTAAAGAATAAATTTAAATTTAAAATAGAGTTACAGTTACTATTTACAATATACAAGTGCACATGGTGCACACAATGTAAGGTGACAGCAGTACAGTGAAGTAAAGTGACGTATGATGGGCAGTAAAGTGACTTTATAAACGGCGGGGGGACAGGTTAAGAAGTGTTCAAGAGTCCAACAGCAGAGGGGAAGAAACTGTTCTTGTGGAGGGAGGTTCTAGTCCTGATGGACCGCAGTCTCCTGCCTGAGGGGAGTGGTTGGAATAGTCCATGTGCAGGTGAGAGGGGAGTGGTTGGAATAGTCCATGTGCAGGTGAGAGGGGAGTGGTTGGAATAGTCCATGTGCAGGTGAGAGGGGTCGGCTGTGATGGTCGTATCAAGTAAATATATATATATATATATATATATATATATATATATATATATATTTACTTTTTGTTCATTATTATTAGCTATGGATCTTGTGCTTGCATGTGAGTCCTTGATACAGTGTATAATAATAATAATAACAATAATAATAATAATTGTTGCTTAACCTTTCGATCTATAATGTCTGCAGCCAGAATGTGGGCGTGTCTGAAACTCCTGTGGGACTGGGGCAGCTGCATCACTTCTCGATACAGACCCAGTTGGAACTGCACCACCAGGACTGGGGCCCGGGACGCACTTGAGGGGCACTCAGAGGACATCTGCAAACTATTCAGGAAAACATGTTAAGAGGGGCTACTACTACTGAATTCATTTGTAGTGTGAGAATATGTATGCTTTATTTATATACCGCCTTTCACAGACCAGAGTCACAAAGCGGTTTACAATTGTTATTTTTTGGGCACTTGTCCTCTCACTCCACACAGAGATGGGAGCGGGATCGCCAAACAGGAGGCGCATGCCAGACCTATTGTACATATTTTTAGTGGTAGGGGAAACCGGAGTACCCGGAGGAAACCTACGCAGACACGGGGAGAACATGCAAACTCCACTCAGAAAGGCCCTGGTCCGGCCGGGATTCGAATCCGGGACCTTCTTGCTGAGAGGCGAGAGTGCTATCCACTCAGCCACTGTGCATTACAATTCTGTAATATGTAATTGCAGGATTGATGTTAGATAACATGGCAAAAAGTAATTATATTAAAACAATCCAATTCTCCAATCCAGATCTATTATTCAACATTTTTTACTTAGCCAACAAAAAAAAATCCATTCACAACAGTTTGGCAATGAAATAATCAAACTTTCAGATTGCAAGAAATATTTTTTCATTAAAATGTGCACTTTATTGATCCCCGTAGGGCAATTCAATCCACTGCATTTGACCCATCCTGATGCTGCTAAGGCTGACGTCAGGAGCAGTAGTAAGAGCGCCCGGGAACCCATCTCCAGATGTTGATGCTCGGCTTGGTCACGACCAGAGCTGGAGGATTTAACCTAGTGTGCATGTTTTTAGTGGTATAGGGGAAACCGGAGCACCCGGAGGAGACACGGGGAGAACATGCAAAATCCACTCAGATAGGCCCTGTTCCAACCGGGATTCGAACCCAGGACTTTCATGCTGAGAGGCGAGAGTGCTATCCACTCAGATTACAAGATAAAATGATACAGCATAGGAACTGTACTCATGATAAATACAGAGGCTAAAATATATTTCATAAAATAACGTGTAATAATTGATAAATAAAGCATATCACAAGTCATCTGTGATCGAATGATTGATTTTTCACAAAGGGTAACACATATACAGAGCTTAACCAAAGACACTTACTTGGCTTTTGTTGTTTCTAGAGACATGTCACGACTCATCGCTCAAACTCATGTGAACTGACGATGGTGGGAGTGATTTCCTTTTGCAGGAAGTCAGCACAATGCCTTATTAAGTCCCTCCACACACACACACGTTTGAGACGTTGTAAGGACATTTTTTCTAAAATCCATTTAAACGAGACTGTACATAGGGATACGGGGACACTGGGTTCCCGTGGTGCTAGAGCCTCAAAAATCATATCAATGATCATGAAAAAAATCACAGAACCTATACACGGCTTAAAATTTAAAGATTTCCTTTGCTGCACTGAGATATAAAAAATGACTGTTTTCAAGGCTTTTCAGTGGTTTGTAAAGACTTTTCAAAAACACTGTCTATAAGGACAGGGTTACTTTTGGTTTACAAGGTCAGTGATGTCATCATACACACACACACACACACTATGTATAACCTGTTCTGAAAGGACACATGGTCTGTGAGGCCTGGTCAACACACACATACACTGTGTATAACCTGGTTTGAAAGGACACATGGTGTTTAAGGCCAGGTCAACACACACATACACTGTGTATAACCTGCTTTGAAAGGACACATGGTCTGTGAGGCCTGGTCAACACACACATACACTGTGGATAACCTGCTTTGAAAGGACACATGGATAATGAGGCCAAAGAGACTGAGGCACATCATTATAATAATCAGTAATCTATGGAGGGTTGCTTTTTTAAGAGTATGAATTGTCTCTGCAAACACGTGTAGAGCTTATTCTTCAGTCTACTTCCAAACTTTGTTATGTATTCCCTCGACACCTTCACTGAATTCCAGTTATTCCTAGTTTCAACTGGCTTCACCATCTCTATCCTGCACTTAAATAGATGGTACATCTATAATCACTCCATTCTAAAAGAAAATGAGATCAAGCAACAAAAGGTTTACAGACATAACTGCCTCTTACCAACAGAGACGTGTCAATCACACACAAACTATATCTGTATCCACCAGAACTCAACTGCCAATCTGCAAGCATGCATCACATCTAGGGGTGGGCAATATGGACAAAAATAAATATCTTGATACTTTTTACCCAACTCCCGATAACGACATTGTCACGATATCTTTAAAATCAAAAATGGTTACACAAAATGATCTGCAATGTTTTGCTTGCCATGGCATCTATAGATAAGAGACAGTGTAGATCAAAAATGAAGCTTTTTATTTTGTGCTTCACACATCTTTGCAAAACATGCACTAACATATATTAACATTAAAAAATCAGATTCAAAAAGGCTCAATATTTACTGAAATTTACAAATAAAGCAGTGATTGGCTTTTTAGGGTTAGGGTTAGGGTTAGGGTTAGGGTTAGGGTTAGGGTTAGTATGGAGACTGCCCCCTGGACGGAGGAGTGGAGGCACGGGCCCTCCCCCTGCTGCCAGACCCCCATCGGGTCCCCAGGCTCAGGCGGTCACCGCTGTGGCCCTGCAGGTGCCACCTTCGGCGACCACGGGGCTGAGCCCAAGGTCCGTCATTCGCCATACTCTAACGAATATGTAATAAGTGGGTTAGTGAACAATGAATCGACGTTTCGACCAAGTAGGTCTTCTTCAGGATGTGTTCACTAGGCGAGCAAGAGAATGAATGAGTCTGGTGGGTGCGAGCGGCCGCTATTATAGCTCGGCTCCGCCCCCCGCGCTCTGATTGGCTCCTCCGATTTAAACCCGGAGGATTCAAAAAATATAACTGTTTAACTTAAAATGAGTTCTAATTTGAACTTAAAAGGATCAAATGTAACTTAAAGTGAGTTCTACTGAACTTAAATAAGATAAAACAATAATAATAAAGCCAAGTCACGAACATTTGACTGTTTTTTAACCTTGAACAATGTAATCTTTTTTATAGAATGTTTTTAATTATATTTTTTTATTTTTTTGTGTTTTTATTCATTTTTTGTACTTTTTTTACAGGTTTTCATTTCCTTTTTCTTTGTAATCCCCTTTTCTTTTTAAATTAAATAACTGTGCTTACAGTGTGAACCGGCTGTACCCTCCACTTCCTGGTTCCTGATGGGGGCCTCTCACAGGTAAGTGTGGTCAATTTATGTATGGTGGTTGAGAAGGTGGTTAAGGTTAGGCGTAGGGTCGGGAATGGTTAAGTTTAGGATTAAGGTTAGGGTTAAGATTAGGGCTAGGGTTAGGGTTAAGGTTAGACGTGGGGGTGGGAATGGTTAAGTTTAGGGTTAAGGTTAGGGCTGGGGATAGGGTTAAGGTTAGGGTTAGGGTTAAGGTTAGGGCTGGGTTTAGGGTTAAGGTTAGGCGTGGGGGTGGGGATGGTTAAGTTTAGGGTTAAGGTTAGGGCTGGGGACAGGGTTGTGGTTAATTTAGTCCAGGGTGTGTGGTTAATTTAGTCCAGGGTGTGTTTTTTTGTTGTTTTTGTTCCCCAGTAACTCAATCCATTGTTTTGCTCTGTCTCTCCTCTCTCTGTCTGTCCAGGTACAGTTCGCCTGGAGTCCCGACAGCTCCAGCGCCTCCAGGCCGTGCACCAGGAAGTGAGACAGGCAGAGTGAGAAGAGGGAGGAGGAGGAGGAGGAGGAGGAGGCATCCCTCCTCTGTAGCGCACTCCTAAGTAACCCCTCCTGTTCCCCGAGTGAGCCCCCTGTTTCTCCCACATGTTGTAATTTGCACCTCCTACATCTAATCAAGTAAATCACATTTTTTGTCTGGGGGCCAAAGGTCTGAGTCACTTTGTAAATGAGTCCCTTTGCTCTATTGTAAACAAAAGTCCTCCGGACCAGCGAGGTCCCTTCCCTGTTGGGAGGGTCTGGATCCTGGAGTGACCTGAGTTTAGCCGTGACTAACCGATCCTTTAGATTTTTATTTCTCCTGTACGCCCCAATAAATCTGTGGTTAGGCAGGAGTCCCTGGGTCTGAATGAACTTGTCATAATTCTCTCTGAGTCCAGGTCTCAGTGAGAGGGAGGCCTCTGAGAAGGTGGCAATGAAGGGGACCACTTCACCCGTGGGCCTGTCCCTGACCTCCTCAAATGTGGAAAGGCAAGTTCTCAAAAAAGACCTTGAGTATCCCCTTCTCCTCAGGGCTCCAAAAAGGATGTGCACTGCTTCTTTAAAATCCTCGTCCTGTGTGCAGATACGTTTAAACCGAATTAGTTGTGATTTGACTATTCCTCCAAATATGTGTTTAGGGTGGTGACTGGTTTTGTGCAGTAGGGCATGTGTGTCCGTGTCTTTGAAATAAACTTTTAGGTCTAATTTTTTAATTTGGAAAAATAGTGGTCCCTTGTATACAGTTGTGTCTAGGAAATCCACGCTATGGGGGCTAATTATGTGTTTGAGTTTGATTGAGGGGTCAATTGAGTTCAAATGGTTTATAAATTCCTCGAATTCTTTTTCAGAGTGGGTCCAGATACCAAAGATATCGTCCAGATACCTGTAATATGCCAGAGGTTTGTTTGGACACGAGTTTAAGGCCCTCTCCTCCCATTCTGCCATGAATATATTGGCATAGGAGGGGGCAAAGCGTTTGCCCATGGCAGTCCCTTTGATTTGTAGATAAAATTGTCCATCAAATTCAAAGTCATTACGTGTCAAGTTGATGTCAAGGAGCTGGAGGAGTTCTGAGTCTGGTCTGGGTAGGGTCTGGGTATTTGTGACACGCTGTGGACACGTCATGGACCTGTGACACACCGTGGACACGTCATGGACCAGTAACACGCCTGGACACGCCATGGACCAGTGACACGCCTGGACACGCCATGGACCAGTGACACCCCCGGACACGCCATGGACCAGTGACACGCCGTGGACACGTCATGGACCTGTGACACATCGTGGACACATCATGGACCAGTCATCAGTGACACGCCTGGACACGCCATGGACCTGTGACACACCTGGACACGCCATGGACCAGTGACACACCTGGACACGCCATGGACCAGTGACCGCCACCACCTGAGATAGAAAAGCCATAATATCAAACACAAAGAACAATGTTAGCTTTATCACTGAGCTGTATTTGTTCACCTCATTAATCTGGTCATGAACAGAACAGCATTGTGAAAGTTACACGGAAAATAAAGGTGAAACCAAACATTTAAATGTCCATATAGAATTCAGTCTTATAATACCTCTTTAAGGCCAAACCTCAAAATCTGTAATATCTTGAATGGGATCTAATCTCCAAGACGGTGTGTTCCATTTCCTGGACTTTATGTCACTGCTGAATGGTGGCAGTTAAACCAATGAGAGGCCTCAGATGCTTCTTCACTGCTGTTATCCGCCTTGATGAAACAACTCTGAAACATTAAAAGAGATGAATTAGAATATTAAAACAACAAAAGACAAAAACATCTAAATAGATGAAGTTTCTATATACCAGTGCTTGTGCCCCCTTTTAAGACCGCAAACATAATCTGTACCCCCTATTCCTTGTTAAGATATACATTTAAACAGCCCCCATTATTCTTCAAATCCATCAAGGGAGATGAAAAGATGGAAAGAAGGAACTTTTAAGATAAACTAGTGAAACACATCTATTCTATTCCTGTGACATGTTTGGTTAGGATAATTGTAATGATACCACTCAACACACAAGAGAAATATACACGAGAGCTGTAAACAGCAGGTAAATAACTCTGGGACAAGCATTTTCTTCCACAGCACTACACAACCTCAAACTGCAAATATGTTCATTAACCCTAGATTTATCTGTTCCAATAAAGCAACAACCGGTAACAACTTTATTACACATACAGCACCCTGTGTATGTGACACACAGAACAGACCAGGACTGAGAGGACACTGTGTTAGTGAGGACATCTATATTCAATATGAGACATTTACAACATCTGTGTGTGTGACACACAGAACAGACCAGGACTGAGAGGACTCTGTGTTAGTGAGGACATCTATATTCAATATGAGACATTTACAACATCTGTGTGTGTGACACACAGGACAGACCAGGACTGAGAGGACTCTGTGTTAATGAGGACATCTATATTCAATATGAGACATTTACAACATCTGTGTGTGTGACACACAGGACAGACCAGGACTGAGAGGACTCTGTGTTAATGAGGACATCTATATTCAATATGAGACATTTACAACATCTGTGTGTGTGACACACAGGACAGACCAGGACTGAGAGGACTCTGTGTTAATGAGGACATCTATATTCAATATGAGACATTTACAACATCTGTGTGTGTGACACACAGAACAGACCAGGACTGAGAGGACTCTGTGTTAGTGAGGACATCTATATTCAATATGAGACATTTACAACATCTGTGTGTGTGACACACAGGACAGACCAGGACTGAGAGGACCAGCTAAACTGAAAATGAGACATTAACTATACTAAGTGTAAGATATTCACATGCATTAAAAGGGACACCCTCACTCAAACCTAAGTTTATGACACTCTAAATGATGCAGCAGAGTGTTTTAAGAGATGACCGTAAGTGTGTTCAGGATGTACCTACCAGTATTACAGTAGGTCCCATTCCGTTTTGTCGTCTTCATTCACGCTTCTCGGGAATCACGCAGCTGCGTGAAAAATAGTACATCTTATCGCCACAAGGTGGCAGGCTAAGTCCACTTTAGCTCTGCCAGCGACTTAGACGCTCAGGTATCATACTGCGTGCAAACCTGTCTAGCCCAGAGGTGCTTGTTGGCCGAATGGATAGCATTAAATACAGGGACCTGGAGAACCCAGGTTCGATTCTTGTCTGAGGCACATCTTTTGGTTGCTTGTGGCAAAATTGTTTTTTCATTAAACAATTATTATATAACATCTTGTCTTTAATGTCTGAAAAAATCTAGGTGAAATTCACTAGTGTTATACGTTAAATATTGTGATATGTTTTGATAAACCGAACGTTACGTTACATCTTCCGCTCTGGCCCCGAGAGCAGCTGCTGTGACCCCCGCTCTGACAGCTCAGTGAACGCACTGCCGTCTGGGCTCCGAGCGCGGACCATAGACACGCGGACTCACGTCTCTCTCTCTCTGCTCGCGTCTCTCTCTCTCTGCTCGTCGCTCTCTCTCTCTGCTCTCTCTCTCTCTCTCTCTGCTCCTCTCTCTCTCTCTGCTCGTCTCTCTCTCTCTCTGCTCGCTCTCTCTCTCTCTCTGCTCGCATCTCTCTCTCTCTGCTCGCATCTCTCTCTCTCTGCTCGCATCTCTCTCTCTCTCTGCTCGCATCTCTCTCTCTCTCTCTGCTCGCATCTCTCTCTCTCTGCTCGCATCTCTCTCTCTCTGCTCGCTCTCTCTCTCTCTGCTCGCGTCTCTCTCTCTCTCTGCTCTCTCTCTCTCTCTCTCTCTCTCTCTGCTCCCTCTCTCTCTCTCTGCTCACGTCTCTCTCTCTCTGCTCACGTCTCTCTCTCTCTGCTCGCTCCTCTCTCTCTCTCTGCTCACTCTCTCTCTCTCTCTGCTCGCTCTCTCTCTCTCTCTCTGCTCTCTCTCTCTCTCTCTGCTCGCTCCTCTCTCTCTCTCTGCTCACGTCTCTCTCTCTCTCTCTGCTCGCTCTCTCTCTCTCCTCTCCTCTGCTCTCTCTCTCTCTCTCTCTCTGCTGCTCTCTCTCTCTCTCTGCTCGCTCTCTCTCTCTCTGCTCACCTCTCTCTCTCTCTGCTCGCGTCTCTCTCTCTCTCTCTGCTCACTCTCTCTCTCTCTCTGCTCACTCTCTCTCTCTCTGCTCACGTCTCTCTCTTCTGCTCACGTCTCTCTCTCTGCTCACGTCTCTCTCTCTGCTCTCTCTCTCTGCTCGCGTCTCTCTCTCTCTGCTCACGACTCTCTCTCTCTTCTCCTCTCTCTCTCTCTCTGCTCACGTCTCTCTCTCTCTCTGCTCGTCTCTCTCTCTCTCTCTGCCGTCTCTCTCTCTCTGCTCCCCGTCTCTCTCTCTGCTCACCTCTCTCTCTCTCTCTCCGCCGTCTCTCTCTCTCTGCTCACGTCTCTCTCTCTCTGCTCCGTCTCTCTCTCTGCTCACGTCTCTCTCTCTCTGCTCAAGTCTCTCTCTGCTCACGTCCTCTCTCTCTCTGCTCTCCTTCTCTCTCTGCTCATCTCTCTCTCTCTCTGCATCTCTCTCTCTCTCTCGCCGCTCTCTCTCTCTGCTCGCATCTCTCGCTCTCTCTCTCTCTGCTCTCACTCTCTCTCTCTCTCGCATCTCTCTCTCTGCTCGCTCTCTCTCTCTCTGCTCGCATCTCTCTCTCTCTGCTCGCTCTCTCTCTCTCTGCTCGCATCTCTCTCTCTCTCTCTCTCTGCTCGCGTCTCTCTCTCTCTGCTCGTGTCTCTCTCTCTCTGCTCGCGTCTCTCTCTCTCTGCTCGAGTCACTCTCTCTCTGCTCACGCCTCTCTCTCTCTCTGCTCGCGTCTCTCTCTCTCTCTCTGCTCACCTCTCTCTCTCTCTGCTCACGCCTCTCTCTCTCTGCTCACGTCTCTCTCTTTCTGCTCACGTCTCTCTCTCTCTCTCTCTCTCTCTCTGCTCGCGTCTCTCTCTCTCTGCTCACGTCTCTCTCTGCTCACCTCTCTCTCTGCTCACGCCTCTCTCTCTCTGCTCACGTCTCTCTCTGCTCACGTCTCTCTCTCTCTGCTCACGTCTCTCTCTGCTCACGTCTCTCTCTCTCTGCTCACGTCTCTCTCTGCTCGCGTCTCTCTCTCTCTGCTCACGTCTCTCTCTGCTCTCTCTCTCTCTCTCGCTCTCTCTCTCTCTGCTCACGTCTCTCTCTGCTCACCTCTCTCTCTCTCTCTCTGCTCACGCCTCTCTCTCTCTGCTCACGTCTCTCTCTCTGCTCACCTCTCTCTCTGCTCACCTCTCTCTCTCTGCTCACGTCTCTCTCTGCTCACGTCTCTCTCTCTCTGCTCACGTCTCTCTCTGCTCACGTCTCTCTCTGCTCACGTCTCTCTCTGCTCACGTCTCTCTCTCTGCTCGTGTCCCTCTCTCTCTGCTCACGTCTCTCTCTCTGCTCACGTCTCTCTCTCTGCTCGTGTCCCTCTCTCTCTGCTCACGTCTCTCTCTCTCTGCTCGCATCTCTCTCTCTGCTCGCATCTCTCTCTCTCTGCTCGCATCTCTCTCTCTCTGCTCACCTCTCTCTCTGCTCACGCCTCTCTCTCTCTGCTCGCATCTCTCTCTCTCTGCTCGCATCTCTCTCTCTCTGCTCGCATCTCTCTCTCTCTCTGCTCGCATCTCTCTCTCTCTCTGCTCGCATCTCTCTCTCTCTGCTCGCATCTCTCTCTCTCTGCTCGCGTCTCTCTCTCTCTGCTCGCGTCTCTCTCTCTCTGCTCGCATCTCTCTCTCTCTGCTCGCGTCTCTCTCTCTCTGCTCGCGTCTCTCTCTCTCTGCTCGCGTCTCTCTCTCTCTCTGCTCGCGTCTCTCTCTCTCTGCTCACCTCTCTCTCTCTCTGCTCGCGTCTCTCTCTCTCTCTCTGCTCACCTCTCTCTCTCTCTGCTCACGCCTCTCTCTCTCTGCTCACGTCTCTCTCTCTGCTCTCTCTCTCTGCTCGCGTCTCTCTCTCTCTGCTCACGTCTCTCTCTGCTCTCTCTCTCTGCTCGCGTCTCTCTCTCTCTGCTCACGTCTCTCTCTGCTCACCTCTCTCTCTGCTCACGCCTCTCTCTCTCTGCTCACGTCTCTCTCTGCTCACGTCTCTCTCTCTCTGCTCACGTCTCTCTCTGCTCACGTCTCTCTCTCTCTGCTCACGTCTCTCTCTGCTCGCGTCTCTCTCTCTCTGCTCACGTCTCTCTCTGCTCTCTCTCTCTGCTCGCGTCTCTCTCTCTCTGCTCACGTCTCTCTCTGCTCACCTCTCTCTCTCTCTCTCTGCTCACGCCTCTCTCTCTCTGCTCACGTCTCTCTCTGCTCACGTCTCTCTCTGCTCACACCTCTCTCTCTCTGCTCACGTCTCTCTCTGCTCACGTCTCTCTCTCTCTGCTCACGTCTCTCTCTGCTCTCTCTCTCTGCTCACGTCTCTCTCTGCTCACGTCTCTCTCTGCTCGCGTCTCTCTCTCTCTGCTCACGTCTCTCTCTGCTCGCGTCTCTCTCTCTCTGCTCACGTCTCTCTCTGCTCTCTCTCTCTGCTCGCGTCTCTCTCTCTCTGCTAACGTCTCTCTCTGCTCTCTCTCTCTCTGCTCACGTCTCTCTCTCTGCTCACGTCTCTCTCTGCTCGCGTCTCTCTCTCTCTGCTCACGTCTCTCTCTCTGCTCACGTCTCTCTCTCTCTGCTCTCTCTCTCTGCTCGCGTCTCTCTCTCTGCTCACGTCTCTTTCTGCTCTCTCTCTCTGCTCGCGTCTCTCTCTCTCTGCTCACGTCTCTCTCTGCTCTCTCTCTCTGCTCACGTCTCTCTCTGCTCTCTCTCTCTGCTCACGTCTCTCTCTGCTCTCTCTCTCTGCTCGCGTCTCTCTCTCTCTGCTCACGTCTCTCTCTCTGCTCACGTCTCTCTCTGCTCTCTCTCTCTGCTCGCGTCTCTCTCTCTCTGCTCACGTCTCTCTCTGCTCTCTCTCTCTGCTCTCTCTCTCTGCTCACGTCTCTCTCTGCTCTCTCTCTCTGCTCACGTCTCTCTCTGCTCTCTCTCTCTGCTCGCGTCTCTCTCTCTCTGCTCACGTCTCTCTCTGCTCTCTCTCTCTGCTCACGTCTCTCTCTCTGCTCACGCCTCTCTCTCTCTGCTCACCTCTCTCTCTCTGCTCACGCCTCTCTCTCTCTGCTCACGTCCCTCTCTCTCTGCTCACCTCTCTCTCTCTGCTCACGCCTCTCTCTCTCTGCTCACGTCTCTCTCTGCTCACGTCTCTCTCTCTCTGCTCACGTCTCTCTCTGCTCGCGTCTCTCTCTCTCTGCTCACGTCTCTCTCTGCTCTCTCTCTCTGCTCGCGTCTCTCTCTCTCTGCTCACGTCTCTCTCTGCTCACCTCTCTCTCTCTCTCTGCTCACGTCTCTCTCTGCTCGCGTCTCTCTCTCTCTGCTCACGTCTCTCTCTGCTCTCTCTCTCTGCTCGCGTCTCTCTCTCTCTGCTCACGTCTCTCTCTGCTCGCATCTCTCTCTCTCTGCTCGCGTCTCTCTCTCTCTGCTCACGTCTCTCTCTGCTCGCGTCTCTCTCTCTCTGCTCACGTCTTTCTCTGCTCTCTCTCGCTGCTTGCGTCTCTCTCTCTCTGCTCACGTCTCTCTCTGCTCTCTCTCTCTGCTCACGTCTCTCTCTCTGCTCACGTCTCTCTCTGCTCGCGTCTCTCTCTCTCTGCTCACGTCTCTCTCTCTGCTCACGTCTCTCTCTCTCTGCTCTCTCTCTCTGCTCGCGTCTCTCTCTCTGCTCACGTCTCTCTCTGCTCTCTCTCTCTGCTCGCGTCTCTCTCTCTCTGCTCACGTCTCTCTCTGCTCTCTCTCTCTGCTCACGTCTCTCTCAGCTCTCTCTCTCTCTGCTCACGTCTCTCTCTGCTCTCTCTCTCTGCTCGCGTCTCTCTCTCTCTGCTCACGTCTCTCTCTGCTCTCTCTCTCTGCTCACGTCTCTCTCTGCTCTCTCTCTCTGCTCGCGTCTCTCTCTCTCTGCTCACGTCTCTCTCTGCTCTCTCTCTCTGCTCTCTCTCTCTGCTCACGTCTCTCTCTGCTCTCTCTCTCTGCTCACGTCTCTCTCTGCTCTCTCTCTCTGCTCGCGTCTCTCTCTCTCTGCTCACCTGTCTCTCTCTGCTCACCTCTCTCTCTCTGCTCACGCCTCTCTCTCTCTGCTCACCTCTCTCTCTCTGCTCACGCCTCTCTCTCTCTGCTCACGTCTCTCTCTCTCTGCTCACCTCTCTCTCTCTGCTCACGTCTCTCTCTCTCTGCTCACGCCTCTCTCTCTCTGCTCACGCCTCTCTCTCTCTGCTCACCTCTCTCTCTCTGCTCACGTCTCTCTCTCTCTGCTCACGTCTCTCTCTGCTCTCTCTCTCTGCTCACGTCTCTCTCTCTCTGCTCACGTCTCTCTCTGCTCTCTCTCTCTGCTCGCGTCTCTCTCTCTCTGCTCACGTCTCTCTCTGCTCTCTCTCTCTGCTCGCGTCTCTCTCTCTCTGCTCACGTCTCTCTCTGCTCTCTCTCTCTGCTCGCGTCTCTCTCTCTCTGCTCACGTCTCTCTCTGCTCTCTCTCTCTGCTCACGTCTCTCTCTCTGCTCACGTCTCTCTCTGCTCACGAGCGCGGACCATAGACACCCGAACAGAACCACAGACAGACATTTACATTTACATTTACATATACGCAGACAGAACCCAGACAGGCGGAGACACGCGAGACACGCGGATCATAGACACTTGGACAGAACCAGAGACACACGAAGCATAGACACTCGAGTCGGACAGGTCCATTTGTTTTATTTGTGTTTAAAGTTACCTAAGTTTCTCCTTGCATTAAAAATGCTTGGTGGTTGTGGATATTTAGACTGCGTGATTTGATAGAATAATACTGGCAATGTCTAATACATATCTAATTTTCAGTAAATTATAAAGAGAAAGAAAAAGAAGAGGAGGTCAAAATTCAATCCATTGAATATTGAAAGAATCAATACATTCTTGATTTTCGACTAATTCATGAGTGTTGTGTGTTTAATTGGTGCCAAAGTAACATCTTTTTAATCTTCTACTACATAGTGACTAAAACAAGTGTGCCATAACAGAGTAATTCAAAATTTACATGTTATATGTGACTGTGATGATTATGTTTGGAATGTCGATCTTTAAACCTGTTTTTCTCAGAATTCTGTTTCATAAAACCATGTAAATACGCTGACTTCAGATTATGAGAACTTTTGTTACAGACATGCTATGGAGAAAAGGAAAACAGATTTGAAAAGATATTGAAAGCAGCTTTAACACTAGCACTCGCATGGAGGTGTCATTTGGCACTTATATTAGTATTAGATAGCAATATGGCCTACGTGCAGGACTGTACAAGGACTCTACAAGGACTCCATGTTATGACTATGATTTGACTGTCTCTTTGTGACACGTATGTCTTTCGATGTGTGACGTGACAATGACTATATAAACTGTGTACTGCCTTTATTCTGTCTGAGGGAAAGAAACAGAGTAAACTAGTGGAACTTGAGAGAAACTTAAATAAACTTCCAGAGTTTGGCACACCACGATCCGTCTCTGTCTGCTTAAATCCTAACAGATTTGGTGGAGAATGCGCGGCTCGGTTTGTGCCATTCTCTGGATTGTTTTGGGGGAGTTTGCTTTGTTTCTTTTCCTCGGCGTGAGAGATCGGCATGCTGTGTCTGGGAGCGGGGATTCCAGCAGGCTGGAAGAGCTGTTCCTGGATGCTTCTTGTCGCTTCTGTCACTTTTGTTTTTTTAAATTGAATATTCCGACGCGGAAAAGAGTTGGCAGACCTCTCGGACAGTCCTTGGATCCTGTTTGACAAGAATAAGGTAAGCAGAGACCTTTTTTAATATGTAAAGTCTGCATAATTGGATATTAGCTAAATTTTGGTGTGTTTTTTGGGGTCTGTCAAACTCTCTAAATTGTATTTTGAAGAAGTCTCGGGGTTAAAGTCCCTTTGAGCCTCGGGGTTAAAGTCCCTTTGAGAAAGTCTCGGGGTTAAAGTCCCTTTGAGCCTCGGGGTTAAAGTCCCTTTGAGAAAGTCTCGGGGTTAAAGTCCCTTTGAGAAAAGCCTCGGGGTTAAAGTCCCTTTGAGAAGAAGCTTCAGGGTTAAAGTCCCTTTGAGAGAAACCATGGTGAATTAAAAGTAATTATAAAAAGGGAAACGTTAAACACTAAAGAGTGCCTTTTGTTACTAGTGTGGAAAGTGATCAATTCTAGACTTGGATGACAAAAGTATAAACTACAACATCAGTTATATTTGCTTAAAAAAGTAATCTTGAAAGTTATTCTTCTGTATCTTTCTGCCTGTGTGTGCGCGTCTGTGTGAAAGGAACCCCCCCGCCCTCGCTGCTGCTGAGCTGCTGCTCTGATTTAAAGGGGAGCTACTGCTTTAGGAATTTGGCTTTTCATAGTAGTTATTCCGTTAAATTTGCTAAATTTGCCATTTGAACATTGTGTTAGACACAGTTAAACGTTTTTAAACACCATTAGGGAATAGAAGTTTTGAATTAGTATGTTTTTGAAACCCAAAGATTAGTACAAAAAGCTTTGCTTTTCTTTTTAAATCTGCTGCTTATTTTGTGAGTCCATTATTGTATCTCTGATATTTCATAGCTGTTTGTGAGAATTTTTTCATGTATTTTTTATTTTAGTTACAAAAGCCGTTTTTCAAACATTTAAATTAGAATCTGTTAAAAGTGATTAATGATTGTAGACTTCGTCTAAAAAAGAAAGAGGGAATTAGGCTGTAAAAGTATTATATTATTAAGTTAAACTACCCAATTCACCCAATTCACATTCAAGTGGTGACTTTTGTTTTTGTTTTGACTATGCACCTGACCTTCCTCCTGCTGCAGATGCACGCAGCACAGGAGCCTGGTCTAAAATGTGCTCCAATTCATACTGACTTCATTTGAAAAATGCTGCAATTATTTTAAATTAGTAGAATAGATGCTGAGATAAATAAGTGTAAAAGGGAAAGTCCATAAAGTGAAACCCAAGATGTTCAAGATTAAAAACATCACACAGTACAGAAGTACAAAATAGAATACATTTTTTAAAGTTTAAAAGGTTTAAGAGATTTGAGTCTTGTTTTTTATATTGAGAGTTTCTGGTTTTAAATGTCATCATTAGTAAGATAATAAGTAATCTTTATTTACATAGCGCTTGGGAAAACCCAGAGCGCTCAAATTGTTTTGACTTCAGGGAGAAAAACAATCTCATTCGCATACTGATATCTATTGTTTTTTGAATTGGCTGTTTCAAGGATTGTTTTTCAGACTCTGGCACACTGTGGGAGGGGTCACTGCTGGACACTGGACAGCGCAAAGCCCACCCAGCCACAGGTCACAGAGCTAAGAGCAAAGGGAAATGCCACCTCCTTGCCCCTCCCCCCACTACAGAAGTAAGTGGGAGTGAGACCGGGGCCATGAAAGAGAGGTATCTGGAGACGTGATGGTGGAGCGTCAGGTAGAGACCTAGAGGGAGTTGAAAGTGTGTCCAGTTGGTTTGCATCACCACAGTGTGACCTTTGACACCTACAGGTGGTTCGAGGAGTCTTGAGACACAACCCCAAAATTCACATACACCTACACACACACACACACACATTCACATTTACATATAGATACATGAAAAAGCAGAACATGAGAAAAAAGCATTTTAAAAGTTTACTCCAATGTAAACACATATTTTTAATTGTCTATCACTTGAATCAGTATTTTTTGAGACCAGAAATGTTCATTTGAATTCTATATTGTCATGGACTTAATTGACGTCTGTCCTGACACTTTTGATTTGTTGATTTTGTACTGTGTGAAGTAATTACATTGATTAGAATTAGATCTGATAAAAACACAAATTAGAGAAGTAAACTGCGCTTGCTTTTGTCTGAGAGACATTAGCAACAGCATGAATAGAAATTGTGTTAAAGTAGAATCAAAGTGACTTAACCATAGAGAGTAACTACTGCATAACAAGCTGTGTACAGGAACTGAGACACTGCACCATTGACCAGAAGTGCATCCCAAGTGACCTGATGTGCTTCAACTGAAAAGACTGTATCTGGAGATCTGATGTCCAACTGGAGAGACCAAAACTATGGCTTGGACCCTACTGATGTCCAAGATGACCTGACCTGATGACGACTGAGACTCACCCTCAGGGGACCTGAGGACCTGAGGACCTGAGGATCTGAGAGAGAAAACTGGGGAGTGATGTTTATATTTTTGAAATCATACATTGATGAGTGCTAAATGAGACAGATACTCATGATTCTTTCTTTTGTTTGTGTTTGTCCCTAGCTTCTGGACATCTGATGATCTATTGGACACAGCCATTTGCAGAACAAGAACCAGCCAATGAAAACGTCTATTGCTGATGCTATTGCTACAACCAGAACCTGTGACCAAATGCAATATACATGTTAAGTATTCAGACATCTGACAGACAAAAACTTTGAAAATGATAAAGTATGAGTATTGTAGCGTTTTAATAGTAGTAAAAAAGTAGAATTGTCCTTCCTTTGTTTTTCATAAACACATTTCCACATAAGAGTTAAAATAGTACCCTACAATGTTATCCTTTTGATAGAGCAGCTAAAATATTAGAATCAGAATAATGTTACAGCCATTGAAAGTGACAGAAGTCACAAACTAGAAATATGCCTTTGCTCAAGCTGCAGCCGAGCTTTTGAGTTAAAAAAATAGAGTAAAAATAGAGATAGATAAAAGCATCAACCATAGATGCTTTCAAAAATAGAGAATATTTCCAGCCAGTGCTAATATCAAATGGTAAAGGGACCATTTCACAAGCATTTACTTCAAAAGTAGATAAAGTTACTTACAGTTTTATTTACAGTTTTATTAGATACTTGCCAAATTCACTTGTGTTCACACATGAGTGAATGTTGACTATGCAAAAAGTCCATATGAGTGTAGCCTAGATTAATGCCTAGATTAATGAGATAGATTACAACCAACAGAGATTCAAAAGCATTTAAAAGCATTTTGATGTATTTGGGTATAGCACAAAAAAACAATAGTAGATATTTGGATATCTTTGAGAAGTTTAAAAAGCTGTAGATTCACCAGCACAGATTAGAATCAAACACCATTGTAGAATAATAATAACTGACCCCAACCCCAAACCTGCTAAAACAGATTAGCTCTTGTAAGGATAATACTAATTTGATTAATGATGTACATTCATCCAAACTGCCTGACAATAATATCTTTAGATAATAAAAAGTAATAAATCACTGACCACTATAGAAGTGTAAATGTTGACCATTTGCCTTACTGTGTTCACAGTTTTATTCCTGAGAATGTAGAAGAGAGATAGAACAAAATCCCACTGATAATATGCCACTGATAATGAGAGTATAAAACCACAGAGAGATTTATTAGATTAAAATGTATGTTTAAGAATATGGATCAATAGAAGCAAATATACAAACATATTTGTAAATAGATTAGAATAGTTTTAAACTATAGTGAATCATGAAAGTAAAGTACACAGTCTAAGATTAAAAAATGAAAATAATACAGTGAAATAAGTGAAGTGTAAACAATTAGCATTAGAATAAAAGTATAGAGTAATAAAAGTGAAATTAGCTTCTAATTTGAGACTCAGCTCGTTTTTGTCTGTGTTTTGACTGATCTGCTGAGTTCTTGTGTGTCCAATAGTGTTTGTTTGTTTTTATTTTTGATTTATTTTTGTTTGTTTTATTTTTTCCCAGGATAGAGGATAAAATCCACTGATATTGATTTTGATAATTATGAGTTTAATGCATACATTTTCTTTGTTTTTAATAATTTTTTTAAAGTTTTTTTAGATTTTTTTTTTTTCTTTTTCCATTTTATTGATTGATTGATTTGAGTGATCACATGTGATTATGTGATCAAAGGGGAGGGTATTAGTATTAGATAGCAATATGGCCTACGTGCAGGACTGTACAAGGACTCTACAAGGACTCCATGTTATGACTATGATTTGACTGTCTCTTTGTGACACGTATGTCTTTCGATGTGTGACGTGACAATGACTATATAAACTGTGTACTGCCTTTATTCTGTCTGAGGAAAAGAAACAGAGTAAAACAGTGGAACTTGAGAGCAACTTAAATAAACTTCCAGAGTTTGGCACACCACGATCCGTCTCTGTCTGCTTAAATCCTAACACTTATACCTATCATCCCCTCCACGGTGTCAAATGACCCCAAGGATTTTAGCTAACAAACGAAATCACCTGTGAACGGCCAACTTTGTTATGTAAATAGGGCCGTTATCACAGGCTGAGCTTCACTTTGCCATCTTAGGGGGAGGGGGAGGATCTGAATAGTTAGTTTTTCTCCAGTGGCTTTAGTGCATTTCTCACATCACATAACATTATCATGAGCTTCAGTCAGAATGAAACATACTGTTTTATAACATTATCATGAGCTTCAGTCAGAATGAAACATACTGTTTTATAACATTATCATGTGCTTCAGTCAGAATGAAACATACTGTTTTATAACATTATCATGTGCTTCAGTCAGAATGAAACACACTGTTTTATAACATTATCATGTGCTTCAGTCAGAATGAAACATACTGTTTTATAACATTATCATGTGCTTCAGTCAGAATGAAACATACTGTGTTAAAAATGTTATTACAAAATATATACAGTATATTAATTCTCAGGGTTCACAGTCTGGAAGTCACTCATTCGCAGCCCTTCGGCCCCGTCCCAATACTCGCACTTCCACCTCGCGCCCCTCATTTGCGCGTTCCCGATAAAGGGTGCGAGTGCGTAGGGTCCAGTCCCAATTCTCCATGGAGGTCTTTGGCCCCGCCCCCTTTGCGCCCCTGATCCACACTTCGCCGTAGCCTGCATCTATGCACACTCTGGCGAAGGATATTGCCCATAATTCTTTGCGGTACACACCAAAACGTCGGGAAAATGCATTTAAATATACATTTTGAAATATATATGCAGTATGTGTGTAAATAAGTTTTGCAATGTTACTTGGAAAGAAGCATAAACGTCTGATGAAGAATTACGGACATTGTGTTTTAACAATTTAATAACTTTTTAAACCAAGCGTTTATATAACATTCAATTTAAACTTTACACTTAGTACAATAATCTTAGAATGTATAAAAACTGACCAGATAACAGTTAGTTACCCACATTTAACTTCAAATTATACAGCTATCTCTAATTAGAAACCACTAATATACATGTATTTTAACGTGTGTGAAGCAATTCATTTAGTTTCCCAAAGGATCAGACAAAATTACCTTTAATTTGTATAAAGTTTAGGTCTGAAAATGACCATCTCTTGACGAGTCGATGACGTAACCTGCACTCAGTGTGCACTGTCCCAATTCCACCTTTTGTGCACACTTGTAACCTGCGCACTCAAACCCTTGCGCGCACTTCAAACAAATGCACACTTCATAGGAGGGCGTAGGGTGCAGTGTGGGTATTGGGACTGGGCCTTCCTCCCCCAGACGAATAAACAAAGCCCACCCTAGCCCCCTGTTGTTTCGGTCATCACCTCATTTGACATGCAAATGTCTTCTGTTCTCTAGATGTTACAGACAAGGCCCGCATCCTTCCACCACCTGAAGAAGATGTGCCAAGTCTGGGATCGCGTCTTAAATTCAGACAGAAGACATGTTTTATTGTCGATGGTAGAGACAGCACGATCACAGATACAACAGAATGCAAGTGTATTATACAGAGCGGAGGCATGGAGACCTCCAATCAGCAGCTTCCACGTTGTACTTGTAGCTTGGCCTTCAGATAGACAAAACATGAAGTGGAAAAGTACAGGCTTCTGCACATTGATAGAATGATGAGTTTAACTTTAACAAAAGTTGCTTAAAAGTGTTATGAAATCTCACATTCCCCCCTCTGGTCACACATTCACGTGTGACCATCAGGATCGATAAACAGCAACATAACATCATAACTCAATACTTAAACTCGGTACTTCAAAAAACTCAGAAAACTCATAAAACATTTTCAAGAATGTCAGCTCTGATAAAAAATTACATGACTTTAAAATAAACATTTATACCAATATGCTTGTGTTCTGAAAAAATAAAACCTTTTAAAGCTTTTCCACGTCAACATTTATTTTTCAATATGTACACTTAAATGTAACTATATATTCAATATTACATTTTGAAACATTAATATTTATCTTCCAACAGAACTCTGTACCATTTTTCCTTACCACTCCAGTTTTAACAACAAAAAAAAAGTAAAAAGATGAGTAGACATTTTTTTTAAAGATTTCTAAAAACTTTCTTGAAGGACTTTGGTTTTAATCATGTTCTAGTCGTTTACGTCTCATTCAAATTCTGAAGTTGTATTTAGAGGGAGTCTGATCAAATACATATATATATATATATATATATATATATATATAAAACAATTCCTTGTGATATACAATATTTTAAAAAGGAAACAACTACCAATAAAAAGGGCAATGTGAAATGAATATTTTCATCCAAATTTTGATTTTGTTTTCCTGCCTTTAAAAGTTTCAGAACCCCTGTCCTACACAATGTGTAAAATTACTAAATCATAGTGAGTGAACAGATAATTCCCAAATGAACAATCCACATCCCTAGGACAAAAAAAAAAAAAATGGCTACATCTACTGCAGAGGGAATTACAAAGGTGTCTGCTGCAACACACAAACATGCAGTTGCAGTTCACAAAACTGATACATTGTGCTTCTAAGCCTCTATAACTCACCATTTTGAATTTTCAAACACTTTTTATATTTGAACAATGTTAGAACAGGGTCAAAAGTGAGGATTCCTTAATTCAAACTTTAACACAGCTTTTTAAGGAGTGAACTGTATCTCACAGATGCTCTTGGTTTCACAGGACTGAGACCAATCAGTAATCTCTGAAAAGTTTCAAATGTGTGCTGAAGCTTGGGTGGGTCAAGTCCAATGCGTATATAACGCCAACAAGAATACAGGAGGCCTTGGCTACAGTGCCCAAACCTGTAATGCATTGAAGGCCATCAATGCTGATCTCGTACGTGTCACCAACTTTGACAATCTTCACTGGATAGGCGATATTCTGCCGAGTGTCTTCAGTTTCCTCCAGACTCTATTTGAGAGGGAAAAATACATTAGACATTGATATGTTTTGATAGTCAATGCAATAGGTTGTGTTCACGTGTTCATTTAAAACTGAGGTGGAGGGCAAGTGAAAATTCCATGGCGTTAACTATGGTAACTGGCAAACTGCATATTTTTTGTCTTAGTTTTTGGTTAATGAGTAGTAGTACTCCTAGTATTGACTGAGATCATTACTAGGAGAATCCACATGAAAAAAACTGTCTCAAAGTTCATTGTCTCCTCTTTCAGCACATAATGATTTCAAAAATTGTCATTGGTTTATATTATAAACCAATGACAATTTTTGAAATGATGAGCGTGATGTTGGTCAGTAGAAAGGACTTTCAGCCATACAAATAATAAAGTGGGTTAGTAAATCTAATCACTGTCAAATACTGAAGAGGAAAAACATTTGTCAATTTTTGTTTGAGAGTTCGTACAAAAACTGTATTTCTCCCATAGAGTTGTATTGACAACTGCCCATCATCACATTCTAAAACGTGAACGCAACCTATTCAGAGAAACTGACGGCTGATGAGCTGTGCAGACATTTTCAAGTCGATTATATCTGTTTAATTTTGAGATTTGTCACTAAATTACATAATTTGTGTCTAAATGCATCAGTAACAGCTTAAATATATTTGATACAACACATAAATTCAGCCATTATGTATGTTATAATGTTGCAGGAATTATTTGACGGTACAAATTAGGGATGTAAAAAACTATGAATTTTCATGACCGACCACCGAGCCTCATTAACCGGTAGAAACCGGTTAACCGCGTAGTTTAAAATAGTCCACGTTCTTTGAAATAACAGCCATTTCGAGCCGCGTACTTTTCATAAGTGCAGCTCAAGTCAAGTCAAGTTGTCTTTATTGTCCCACTAGGGGAAATTGGTTTTGCAGCATAAATCATCTAAAAAAAACAGGCAGATACAGTAAAATCACAACATTGAGAAAACAAGAACAAAAGAGAATGTCACAAAAACAAAATTTCAGCTCTGCGTTCTACTGGATCAGAGCCAAGACAGCGGCGCCCAAACCCACAACAGCTCCGGCACCTTTGCGCACAGAGAACTGCTGTTTTAATCTTCCCATTCTGCTGTGCTGCGGGTTAATACCAAAACTTTCTAGCAGCAAACGACGGCTCGTCCACATGGTCAGAGCAGCGAGTGACGCGTCTCACAGGTCTTCACAAAAGTTTAAATACAAGTGATGTGTGTGGAGCTGATCCCGAGGACCATAAACACAAACATGTTCCATGTGGTTTGACTGGAGCCGTGTGTTTGTGCGAATCCTTTGGGCTCCGTGACACAGAGGGTGTGTATGTGTGTGTGTATGTGTGTGTGTATGTATGTATGTGTGTGTGTGTGTATGTGTGTGTGTGTGTGTAAATGTAAGCTCCAATGTAGTTCTGACCCGCGCCAGTGTGCAACTTTGACGGTAACAGAGGGGAAAGATGATGCGTGTGGATGTTACGTATGGAGAGGGGGAAAGTGTGTGTGTGTGTGTATGCGCACGCGTGCGTGTGTGCATATGTGGCTCGTGCGGCGTGAGAGTCGTCCCGGAGTTTATAATACATGGGCGCACACAGCTAGATACAGACCCGCTCGTCACATCGTGCAAATAGGGCTTAAAATAGCGTTATTAAGAGACCTCCCCTCTCCCCTTTTTCTCTTTTTTAACCGACAGCTTTGACCGGTTAACGCTGTGACGGTCAACCACCGGTTAAACGGTCGCCGATTTACACCCCTAGTACAAATATATATTGTTTGTTCAATTAATGTTTAGAAAAAGTGAGCACACTGTGTGGAATTTCTCACATTTCTGCCTAAATTAGTTTGACAGTAACATTAGACAATATTTGAAGAAAGAAAAGAACTTCCACAAGGAGACGGCGACATGAGGTGCCAAACACATACGCACATACTTTCCCTTTTGACGAGCTGCCATTTAGTGAGTACTAAAGAGCAAAATAAGACAGGACAATGACCCCTGCCTCTGATTGTAGTTTCACGTGCGTTTCAGATAGCACAGTTTTGTGTTAAATATCCTGTGGTATCACTTACGGAGCGCGCATGTGAAGTCATGCGGTAGTTGCAAATGTAAATAATGGTACATGGCAAATCATCTCCTTTACCTACTATTAGAAGTACCATACGCTGATATTTTATTGTCACAAACTCATGTTTTTGTCTTAAAGCATAGCGATAGCGGGTTAGCTCAAGCTAACCCGCTATCGCTATGCTTTAAGACAAAAACAAGGATGAAGAGGATTTGGTGATACTACTACTCTTAATGATAGACATATCAGCATAAGGTACGGTACTTTTTTTATACCCTGAAAAAGAAAAGATTGGAAATTTTACCTGTAGATCTGAAATCAAGTCTCCTGGCTTCTCCCCCATGTATTCAATTAGGCCTCGGATTACGACTTCCCTCCTCTTTTCTATAGCAGCGGTTGGATCCTACGAAACAACATAGAAATAAAAAACACCACGAATTAGGAAGTATTCAGCACTTCTTATCTTGAATATGTTTTCATATTTCTGATTGTGTTCATTTAGATATAAAAACGTATATAATGACAAATGATGGAAAATCTCCTCTCTTGTTGCCAAGGACTCACCGCAAATCTTGCGGTGAGTGTAATGTATAATGTATAATGCCCCCCCCCCAAAAAACTATTGCATCCCTAGCGAGTACATTACATTCACTTCATTTATTAACAGTTCTTTTTGTATCACACTTACCTCCTGCTGTAGCTTTCCTCCATCAATTGGCAGCAGTGAAAGGAAAAATCTAAAATAAAATAAAATAAAATTAATAAACATGCTTAAAAATACTCTTCATTGGACAAATATCATAAGCATTTAAACAGGCGGTGCTGCTTTTTACATATAAAAAATGCATTAGATTAGTACAAACAAAGTGCTTTGTGCATTTTGCGTTACTACACGTGATTCCACAAAAAACATGCTATACCACAACATGTACCTGTCTTTAGCTGAATGTATTACCTTGTCAGGACTTGACATTAAGTGCTTTGAGGTACTTGAAGTGGCAGGTATTTTTTACTTGCCCGGAAACAAAACCTACTTGTCCAGCAAAATATCGTTTATTTCAAAATTAACATGCCAAAATGTTGTTCATATGAAATGCGAATGTAAGTCACATTAGATTTTTAACATTTCCACTCTAATTTTGTGACTGCAATAGGCTATAGCAGTCACCCTCAGTATGTTCTTTTAAAAATGCATGTTTATAATGTATCACTTATACTTTGTTTGGGTTTTTTAAATGTGCTGCAGATTTCTGAATGTATTTGAACTTATCATAACTAACCATATAGCTGCACATTGGCTAAAACAGACAGGCCTTGATATAATACAGTGATGCTGATGCGGACGGGTCATAACATTAACAACATGCAGTAGCTGTTAACTTAACGTTAGTTTTCTGCTGAAACAAGCTACTTTCTGACCGCGAGGAAATCAGAGCGATCTCAGATAGCAATAAACATGTTTTCTGCCTCCGCACCATGCTCTGCACCTGTCTCCTCCTTGAGAGTCGCTCCGCTGAGCTAATGTAACTAGGGACTTCTGCGGGGAAATGAACTGTCCCCAAGAGTAGAAAATAATAGAAGATTAATAAATGTCACGTGGCTTCTGTTGCCAACTGTATTTTCCACTTGCACCTCCGGCAACAAGACAGAGCAGGACAGTAGCGACTTTGGTCTACTTATGTTAGCTGCGTACCGTTAGCAACAGCTAGCTAGAAGCTAGCAGCTCCAAACTGCGAAAACTACGCCTGTTATTATGGTTCAGAACATTTAAGGGGTAGTTGGTAATGTTACGAGTCTTAACACAAATCACTTTGCTAAACAACGAAATTGTAGGACCATTATACTGGCACAGTTTTATGCTAACAACATGTTTGGGGCTACAGTAGACAGTTAACATGAAGTAATTTTGGACACGAACTGCCAAGAAAATAAAACGACGATTTGACCACAGATTGTATATATTTGATCAAATACGCGACAAACCTTACAGAGAAAGCACCATATATTTAAAAAATCTTACTTTGAGTTGGATCTCACGGGAAACCACACGACCGTGTCCAAGGCTGGCTCAGCGCCCATCACCAACAACAAGCTCGCGGAAACGGTCCGAACCGGAAGCAAACTCCCGCCCAGTAGAAATTACTTTGTCTGAACACTTATTGATAGCGTCAGATTTAAGAAGCACTGCACTGCCAACAATATTTTTTCAAAATTTAGTTCAATACACATACAAAACGTATTTGTGGGTATATTGTTTTTGTTTTAGTAAATGGAAATTATTTTTCTAATATTAAAACCATAAGAATACATTTTAAGTCCGAAATTGCAAATACAAGTACTTAGGTTCAAAGTTGCGCTTGCAACACTTTTCTCAGTGTGCAGTAGTTTTAATGTCTGCGGGTTATTCCAGAGACTGGCCTGCTACAAGGAGTTGCCCGTTTAAACCAGATTGTCGATGTGCGCGGGGCAGAAACTCGCCAATGTAACCCTGCTCACAAGTGCCACCTGGTGGTTGTTTTGGTCATTGCAACGTCACTGGGAGGGGGGAAAATAAAAGACGCGTGAATCACACGAGACTCACGTGTGATTCACGCGTGAAAGGCGACAAAACGGAATGGGACCTACTGTATATGAAGAAAAGGGGAATTCCTGTGTCCGATCAAGCTGATGAGGTGCTGTCAAAGCTCACGGGGAGGGCGCGGGATGTAGTCAGAGTGGGCATACGTAGTAAGCGAATATTGACCCTGACTGACGGCCCGGAGCCTGTTTTTGAGATGTTAAAACAGCACTTCAGTGACACACTAACCTCTTGTTTACCATTAGCTGACTTTTATGCGACAAAACCCCACTCTGGTGAACAACCCATTGACTACTGGTTGAGGCTGAACAGAGCCCTGGAGGTGATTGAGGACTCTTTGAGAAGGCAAAATAAGACATTTAACTATCTGTCACGTGATTTAGCAGCCATGTTCATTCATAACTGTCCCGATAATGAACTGTCACTCATTTTCAAGTGCAGGCCACTGCAAGAATGGACTGCAGCGGATATTCATGATAAGTTGGTTGAGCACTGTCGAGACCATAGACAGGCACCTATGCAGAAAATAAACACCATCTTGTGTTTGCAGCGCCAGGAAGTTGCTGCTCCTGTCCAGAGTTCTGCTAATGCAAAGCCGCCACAAGCTGCTGTTGTGGTTCCGCCTTCTGCGCAGCGGGCAGAGTGTTCACCTGACCGTCTGGACAGAGTGCTTGCCCTCCTCAAACGTGTACTTTCTCAGCAGTCGCAGCAGCCTAAATATGTCAGTAAGTTCAATACACGCAGCCTGCCCTCCAAGGTCAAACCCCTGACGCCCTGTGCTGTGTGTGGAGATGATGGCCACACTACTCAGTACCACTGCAGGTCCGACCGTCTGTGCTTCACCTGTTTTGCACCTGACCACACGCGCGCTGATTGCCCAAATGCTGTCAGTAAGCCTGGGGTTGTTAAGTCTACGGCGCAGCAGCAGGGAAACTAGCTGGCCTGCATGTGGGAGGGGCAAGTGTTGGGCCTAAAAATGATTCCCCTGTTGTTAATGAGAGTGATGAAGAGGAGTTTATCTATCGAAGTGTTTGCAGAGTAAGAGAAATGGGACGCACGCCTATAGTTCAAAACGTTCAGAGGCTTCAGCAGCATGATGATCTGTTCTATGAGATAGTGACACTGAGCGGAAGAGTAAAAGTCTCTGCTTTACTGGACAGCGGTTCGATGGCATGTACTCTAAGTGCTAGTCTTGTCCCACAGTTACTGCAGGAGGGTGTTATAAACCCCACCTTTCAGGATACGGACGTTGTGTTGATTGGATGCGGAGGGTCTAGAACTCTGCCTGTGGGAGTGTGCGATCTCAACCTGGAGATGTATGGCTGCAGCGTGGTTGTCCCCACTCTAGTTGTCAATGGCCAGAGCGAAGATCTAATTATTGGCAGTAACCTATTGCGGTATGTGATCAGCAGACTTAAAAGGGATTTCCAGGGTCAGTGCCCTTCAGTGCTCAGCTGCAAGAGTGATGCAGAACAGAAACTGTTGAGTTTAATGGCGGGAGTGGAAACTGAGGATGTCTCAAATGCGATCGGTACTGTCAAAGTACTCTGGAGCCTATGACAGAGCACCTAGTGTGGGCAAAGCTGCAGTACGTGGACGAACAGTTGGCTGGTAGTGAGGTTATTGTCGAGCCGACAGTCGCTAAGTCCAGACCAAGAACAGTCATAGTTGGAAGAGCTGTTTCACTTTTGAGAGCTGATGGCTGGCTGCCTCTCAAAGTGATAAACCCATCTCACAAGCCTGTCACTCTCAAACGTAAGACTAAGATGGCTGACGTCTTCTTGTGTGAGGCAGTCGAGAAATTTGGTTCTCAGTCTGTTCGGCACAATGTACAAATTACCAGTGATAGATCAACTGTACTCAGTCTTGTTTCAGATACCTCCACTTTACCGGACTGTCCTCGATTCAAGCCGTGCCCTGACTCTAGTTCTCTCCAGTCTAGGTTAGGTGAGCTGGGTTTGTCGGATATTGATGTTGAGTCGTGTCAAGTTTCCACCGATTACAAAACTAAGCTTGCTGAGCTCATAGTAGAGTACGAGTCGATTTTCTCCAGAAACAAGCTAGACTGCGGCAAGGCTACTGGTTACCTGCACCGTATCAGGGTCCTAGATGAGAAACCTTTTCGGCTCCCATGCAGGCGCATACCGCCCACGCAGTATGAAAAACTGAGACAGGCATTGGATGAAATGGAGGAGCGGGAGATTATAAGAAAGTCCAGCAGTGAGTTTGCGTCGCCCCTTGTGTTAGTCTCAAAGAAATCAGGAGACTTGAGAATATGCAATGATTTTCGCTGGCTCAATGCACGCACTGTAAAGGATGCACATCCGCTCCCTCACCCTGCTGATGCCCTAGCAGCTCTAGGGGGTAATGCCTTCTTCTCAACTATGGACTTGACCTCAGGATACTACAATGTGGAAGTACATGAGGAGGACAAGAAGTACACAGCTTTTTCATCACCATTCGGATTGTATGAATACAACAGGATGCCGCAGGGCCTTTGTAATAGTCCAGCAACGTTCATGAGGATGATGTTAAGCATTTTTGGTGACCAGAACTTTATGAGTCTTTTATGCTACCTGGATGATGTTTTGGTGTTCGCCTCGAATGAGAATCTGGCTCTCGAACGTTTGCGAATGGTGTTTGATAGACTGCAGTCCCACAACCTTAAACTCGCACCAAAGAAATGCAACTTCCTGCGGCGCTCAGTTAAGTTCCTGGGTCATGTTATCGGTGCCGATGGTATCCAGTCCGACCATGATAAAGTTGCTGCCATAACCTCCTTAAAAGAGTCTGACCTTATGGAAGATGGCACTTCAGTCCCCTCACAGCGTAAAGTCTGCTCCTTTCTTGGTATGGTTGTATACTACCAGCAGTTTATTGAAAATTGTTCAGCCATAGCCAGGCCGCTATTCCAACTCACATCGGGGTCCAAAAGTCCGCGTGGAGCAGGAAGAAAACGCCACCAGACTCGTAAAAAGTTAAGAACTGACGATTGGACTGACGAATGTAAGCTGGCTTTTGACAAACTGAAACAGGCTTTATTGGACCAAGTTGTTCTGGCCCATCCGAACTTTGATGACTCCTTTTTGCTCTCAGTTGACGCCTCTACTGATGGGCTAGGTGCTGTCTTGTCACAAGTTCCGCCTGGGGGCACAATAGCGAGACCAATTGCCTTCGCAAGTAAATCACTCACTTATGCTCAGTCAAAGTATCCTGCGCACAGACTGGAATTTTTTGCATAAAGTGGGCAGTGTGCGATAAATTCCACCACTGGTTGAGAGGAAATAGATTTACGGTGTGGACGGACAATAATCCATTGACATACATTTTGTCCAAAGCTCGTCTGGATGCATGTGAGCAGCGATGGATTGCTAAACTTGCCCCTTTTCAGTTTGATATAAAATACATCCCAGGTCCCCGAAATGTTGTCGCCGACGCCTTAAGCAGGGAGCCGTTCGTGCAGCCCAGTGCATCTCACCGGTTAACAAGGGTTCCTTATGTTGAGTTGCTCGCTGAGGCTGCTGCCGTCGGTGCTAATGGTGTTCAGGACGCGTTTCGGTGGTCTGCAAACCCACCTGACACGCAATCCGTGTGTGGCCAACGTGTTGTTGTACAATGCGCGGCAGTAGTTAGCTCTTCTAGCTCAATCTCATCTCAAGAGGTTGCGGCTGTTCTTGATGAATTGAAAAGCCGTGGTTCTGACTCGTGCCCACTCGCGTTGCTCCTGCCCCAGTTCACGCAGTCTGTCCTGTTGCCCCCGCAAATTGACTCTGAGGTGCTCTCCCTCAACGAATTGAAGGACAAACAGAGGAATGATGCGGATCTGAGCAGAGTAATTTTCTATGTGGAAAGAGGAAGGAGACCATCAAGGAGGGAGCGTGCAAAGGAAACTACTGGTGCAAACAGATTATTGCGAGACTGGGAGAAACTCACTTTGAGAGAGGGGGTTCTCTACCGTGTGACAAAGGATTTGGCCAATAAAAGAAGAAAGTACCTGTTTGTTGTACCCCGTTCATCATGTCACAAAGTGCTGAGAGGTGTGCATGATGAGGCTGGCCATCAGGGGCAGCAGAGGACTTTATACCTGACAAGGCAGAGGTTTCACTGGCTAGGGCTCTCTCGTGATGTTATGGACTATGTTAGACACTGCAGACGCTGTGTAGTGAGCAAAACCCCAGAGCCTGAAGCCAGAGCGCCTTTAGAAAGTATTAGAACCTACAAACCCCTTGAAGTTGTCAGTATTGATTTCTGGACAGCTGAAGATTCTGCTAATAGGTCCCTGGATGTGCTGGTTGCGACTGACCACTTCACTAAAATGGCGCATGCCTTCTTGTGTCCTAACCAGTCAGCCAAAGCAGTCGCCCATCAGCTGTGGAATAACTACTTCAGTGTCTATGGGTTTCCGAAACGGTTGCATTCGGACCAGGGAGCTAATTTTGAGAGTGCCCTGATAGCGGAGTTGTTACAGGTTGCAGGTGTGCAGAAATCACACACTACTCCCTATCATCCCATGGGTAACGGCTCGTGTGAAAGGATGAACCGTACTCTTGGGAATATGATACGGGCGCTTCCACCAAGAGCAAAACATTGTTGGCCTCAAGCTCTAAAATCCCTGACGTTTGCATA
Source organism: Knipowitschia caucasica (assembly GCA_964034765.1). Classification (NCBI taxonomy): domain Eukaryota; kingdom Metazoa; phylum Chordata; class Actinopteri; order Gobiiformes; family Gobiidae; genus Knipowitschia; species Knipowitschia caucasica. The sequence continues at coordinate 35,821,610 of OZ035841.1, forward strand.
CAACTGCACTATACACGAGACAACTGGCTATGCGCCATTCCTGCTCATGTTTGGGAGAGTCCCGCGACTTCCAGTGGACGTTATATTTGGCTCAGTGCTCGATGATCCAGAGGTTGTGGACTATGACCGCTATGTTGAGTCGTTGCGGCAAAGCATGAGAGAGGCTATGGCAGTGGCCCAGTCGACAGCAACAAAACAACTTCAACGACACACTGACCTATACAATAAAAAGGTGCGTGGTGCTCCAGTTGAGGTGGAAGATCGTGTGTTGTTGGCCAACAAAGGTGAACGTGGGAAAAGAAAGCTCGCTGATCGTTGGGAAAATACAGTCTATGTGGTGGTGGAGAAAAACGATGAGAGCCACACATTCAAGATTCAAAATCCGATAAGTGGACAGATTAAGGTTGTGCATCGCAATCTGATAATGCCAGTGAATTTTTTGCCCTTGATGGAAACCGAATCAGGTGACCCGGACGGGGATGTATTGTCACCCGTGTCGAGCTCAGTGGACCTCAGTAGGTCGGCAGTCACTGAGGAATCCACAAAGTCAGCTGAGTTTCGAACCAGAGCGTGGGTGTCTGGGCTACCATCAGATACTGGCAGTGTGACAAGTGTGGAGGATAGTGTTCTGGAGAACGCTGTTCCATTGGATGAGCCGGAGAGTGATGCTATGGACTCTAGCCTCCCACGAGCCCCTGACCTAGAGACTGCTATGGCCCCTGACTTTGACATGACTGATGTTCCTGCTGCAGCTTCAGCTGAGGCAGTAACTGACCGTAGATCTAGGGCTGGACGTTTACTGAGACCAGTGACTCGTTTTGTTGAGATTATGCACCAAAAGCCTGTTTCAACCCTTTAAGTGTTTTTTTTTGGACTTTAGTGGGTTTCAGTACTTCAAATTTTTTTTCTTGGGGATTTTGCAACATTTTGGTGATGTAATTTTGAGTTTGTTTTGTTTTCACAATTGTGATTTTTGTTTTGTATACTTTGAGGTGTACTTGCAGTTACATTTAACGGAATATGTGGGTGGGCATATTCTATTTACCCTATGTGTGTAGATGGGTTTTGGCCATTCCGGTCTCGCACTGATCCCCCTGGGATGGTTTTTTTTTGCTGGGTTTGGTAACTGTGTTGGTGCTGGAAATTACCTCACTGGTACGGTTGGGAAATTGAAGGTTTTGAGTTTCCTGTACGTATAAGTATTGAACACTGTTTTTTTTTGGTGCCTTGTGCAATGCTGGTCTATTTTGTAATTTTTTTTGTTATGGGACAAGTGGAATTCAGCAGAGGGGTATGTAACAGGTAAAAGTATTGTATTCCACTTGTTATAGACACTGTATTATAGTGGAACAGCGCCCTCTTGGGGTGACAGATCCTTTAAGTCTTGGGGAAAAATGTGCGCGGCGCCATTTTCACTATAAGCAAGCCGAGGTAAGGTCACAAAATTGGTGTGTCTGCTAAAGTTGCATTTGTATGTTTATTTGTCAATTGTATGACTGTGTGGGATGCTTGTAAACTTGAAAATGTCAATGTTTAGTTAAATTAGATTGCAGTTCAGTACATATAGGAATGTTAACCTTTTAAAATGTATACCCCACTAGCTGCTGCTCGTTTGCGGTGTCCCAGGTCCAAGGCTGACCAGCCATTTTGTGTGTTGCACAGATAAAGAACTTGTTATACTACCCTGTCTCCTGGCGGTTACTCTACTCACAACACAACGCAGAGTCAACCACGTTACACGAGCCTGGCCTGACCGCGCTCTCCTCCTCTGGGACCTACGGGCCCGGGCCTCTGGCTCCTCTACCTCACAAAGTTCACGCTGAACTTTCTTAAAATTAAAATGAAAAAGGCTGCTCTGTTGTGAATGCTTTGAGAGCGTTGTCAATCTTTAAGACGAGGAATAGCTGGTTGTTCTCGCTTCACGTTGTGTGATATGATATTGGACAAAATTGTTCAGCCAATAAACAGGACTATATTTGAAGCAACGTAGGAACGTGATAACGCTCAGGGGGTTATATTATTATTATAATTATTATTATTATTCCCCCCACTGTAGGAGCCAATACACTTTTCAATATTTTTGAATTCTGAGCGTTTCCAATTGTATTTAAAAATGGGAAACCTAATTAAACAATCATGAATTGAGCTTTTCCGATCTTATTTTACACTGATTCCTTTGATCATTTTTTTCTTAAAGTTCAAGTTGTAAAAATGCTATGTTTGAATTGGTTATTTACATTTTAACTGTGAGTGACACGTAAGGCGGGACAACAATGCACAATGACGCACGCATTCTGAATAGAATAATATGTATTAATATCTCTAAAACTAAAAGAGCATATTCAAGTTTTACAACAAAAACGACGTCATATGCGTGTCCATTATGCGTAAAAGCACAGTGCCCTCAGCAAAACCACGTATTTGGAAAAACTTTAGGCTAACAGATGTAGTAGCTCTAGTTTCAATCGTCCTCATTTTATTCAGTCAGACTTGTCAAATATAGATGCCCATGGGAGAGTGAGCAAGGGGAGATAACATGCCCATAACATGCCCAAAAATATCCTGCATAGACTCAAGCTGCGATCAGCTGAAATATGAGCACACAAAGAGCGAGAGGGAAAAAGAAAAGTAAATAGACTTAGGCTAGTTAGTATTTTTTCTCTCACAAAAGTTGGCACGGATCATATGCCATCTTTCGTGGAGGAGGAAACATCAAACATCAAAGCGCGCACGCGGGGAACAGCGGGACTAGTCTCGTTGTTGAAGTCCCGATGTTCCCCCACTTCTATTGGCGGGGGAACATCGGACCCGGGGAACATCGGGACTTTTTAATACGCGAAGTACCGATGTTCCCTTGCCTGGCCTGCCAAACGATATGCTTTTTCAAAGACATATAGTCTGGGAACGAGCTTGATCTCAGCGAATTCCCGGTGGGCGTGGTTGACAGACTGCATCAACCAATTAGATGCACACAGGATATGACGCAGCAACTAGCGGCACCCAAGCCGTTTCAGTAAACACAAAACAAGGGATGGCGGCATGTCAGCTAGTGCAAATGTAAACGACTGCTGTCGATTTTGTAACAAAAACTTAAAGATACGAGGAGTTATTAGCAACTCAAAGGTGAAAGGAAGTCCCGCCTCTCGGTGCGTGATTGGACCGATGTGGGTAAAATCGTGAAATGATAGGCTAGGAAGAGGTGTCCAGACGGTTCTTCTTTTGAACAGAAAGGAGGAGTGTCTGGCAGGCCAGGCAAGATGTTCCCCGGGTCCGATGTTCCCCCGCCTATAGAAGTGGGGGAACATCGGACCCGGGGAACATCGGTACGCACCCCAGCAGCAGTAGAACACTCCATTGACCTGAATGCAATTATTCCGATCATTTTTTCTTGATAACAGAACTCTCAAATCAATAATGACCGCAGCCCCAATGCAATCTCTGTTTGTGTTGTTAGGTGTGTAAAATACTAACATTACTCTGCAAGTATAATGCCGTTTTTCCACAGTGTCGGTTCAGTTCATTTCGGTACGGTACGGCGCACCTATTTTGCGTTTCCACTAGTGGATGGAATGGGAGATTTGAGTACTTTTCCGTACTGCCTCAGCCGTGGTTCCATCCCCATAGTACCGGTGCCATGACGTGACGTCGGCCCACTGCCTCACACTGATTGGTCAACGAGTGTCGTCACTGGAAGCGACCTCTGACCCTTTGGGAAAAACAACTCAACCGCCATCTTTAAAAGCGGCTGCTCTGCTCGGCTCTGCTTCGGCTACATTACGTCCTCCTCACTCCAGAGAAATGGAATTGCACAGAAAGCCCCAAAAGTCCTGGTCCTGGTCGGTGGAAGAGGTCCACACGTTCCTCTCTTCAGGCCAAAGAAAGAATCCAAAGGCAGCTCGAGGCTCATCACAGTTTTCAGGAGATCACCAGCTCTGGATTTGTGACTAGTCTGTGGTAATCCTGGAAATAACTGGTTAGCTACGAACCCCCTAAAGCTCTCACTGAAATGTATTTACTGTGTATATGTTTGATTGTCAGTTGTACACAGTGAGCTAGCTACATTTAGCTTCATTTAGCTATCGATAGCAGCTAAGCTAACGTCCTCCCTGTGCTACTGTGCTTTATCTCGTATTATCTGCAGTATTCACGTGTTTCTGTTTTGTGCTTGTATTTAAGTTGTCGTGTGTATATTTGTATGAGAATCTCTTCCCATAAGTGTGGAGATTACCAACGAGTAATGAGTGACCGGAGTATTCTCATCTGGACCTGGTCTGGACCTGGTCTGGACCTGGTCTGGACCTGGTCTCTGACATACGTATGTTGCCCCCTCAAAATGACCATTGAGTCCAAAGGGTTCGTTTTATATTTTATTTCGGTCTCAAAAGAGAAATAAGAATAAGAACAGGTCAAGAGTCGTACACACAGCCTGGCCGGGAAAAAGGCCTCTATACTGCACACCTGTGTCTGATTATCCCTGACGGTATATATTGAAAGCAGAAATCACGTGAGCCTAAGGGGTAGGGCATATAATAAATATTCCTACAATAATAAAATACTATTAAGAGAAAGCAGTGGAATTTTAGCGAATGACATGGTATAAATATTGTTATTTACAGTGAACCGTCATCCATACCAATAAAACCGTAAAGTGCTTAGTTCTATACAATAAAAATAGGTGCAAATACAGGCAGCAACACCCTCCCCCACTAAAGAAAAAAAAATGTTAACCCAACATTTTCCCTTAGTAACTAGCGCCTTAGCTTAGTCCTGCAATTATAGCGAAATAGTTCATATCAGCACTTTAAGAGTCCAGATTAAATTAACAGTGTCCACTAATTCAAGGTCTCTTTTCATGGAGATACATCAGACAAGAAAGTCAATTTGTGATGCTGGGCGGCAAGTCCATAGAAGCACTGGTGGGCCCCCCAATCTTCAGGATTGACTCAAGGAAAACACCTTTTTACCCAAAATGTTTAAACATAAACCATGTCCAACAAGACTACTTAATTAGCATGTACTGTTCTGAAGTACCATTAAAGTATGTGAACTATTACTGCACAAAAACAGGGGCTTCAAAGTGCGACATGCAACTGGTGGCAGTCCAAGCTCCCCCCTTGGACTGCCACCTTAACGTGGTGGGGGAGTTTGAGCACTCGGATGATCCTGGGAGCTATGCTGTCTGGGGCTTCATGCCCCTGGTAGGGTCTCCCATGGCAGACAGGTCTCGAGTGACGAGTCAGACGAAGCGCAGTCCGAAGCCAACCATGGACAGCACGACAACAAAAACCGTGACGTCGCCCGGCATGGCGCAGCCGGGGCCCCACCCTGGAGCCAGGCCTGGGGTCGGGGCTCGCAAGCGAGCGCCTGGTGGCCGGGCCTTAGCCCACGGGGCCCGGCCGGGCTCAGCCCGAAGGGATGACGTGGGCAGTCCCTCCTGTGGGCTCACCACCTGCAGAGGGGTCCGTGGTGGCGAGGTGCAGAGAGGACTGGGCAGCAGTCGAAGGCGGAGACCTCGACGACCCAGTCCGCACACCCAACATCTGGCTCTAGGGACGTGGAACGTCACCTCACTGGGGGGGAAGGAGCCCGAGCTTGTCGGGGAGGTTGAGCGATACCGACTAGAGATAGTCGGCCTCACCTCCACACACAGCTTGGGCTCTGGAACCCAACTCCTTGAGAGGGGTTGGACGCTCCACTTTTCTGGTGTTTCCCGCGGGGAGAGGCGGCGAGCTGGGGTGGCCATACTCATTGCCCCCCATCTCAGCCGCCACGTGTTGGAGTTCTCCCCGGTGAATGAGAGGGTCGCGTCCCTCCGCCTCCGGGTGGGGGACAAGTCTCTCACTGTTGTGACGGCCTACGGGCCTAACGGTAGTGCAGAGTACCCGGCCTTCTTGGAGTCCTTGGGAGGGGTACTGGACAGTGCACCGCCCGGGGACTCCGTTATTCTCCTGGGGGACTTCAACGCCCATGTGGGAAATGCCAGTGACACTTGGAGAGGGGTGATCGGGAAGAGCGGCCCCCCTGATCTGAACCCGAGCGGTGTTCAGTTGTTGGACTTCTGTGCCAGTCACGGCCTGTCCATCACGAACACCATGTTCGAGCACAAGGGTGTCCATCAGTGCACGTGGCACCAGGACACCCTAGGCCGGAGGTCGATGATCGACTTTGTAGTCGTATCATCTGACCTTCGACCGCGTGTCTCGGACACTCGGGTGAAGAGAGGGGCGGAGCTGTCAACCGATCATCACCTGGTCGTGAGTTGGATCCGCTGGCAGGGCAGGAGGCCGGTCAGACCTGGCAGGCCCAAGCGTGTAGTGAGGGTTTGCTGGGAACGTCTCGCTGAGCCCCCTGTCAGACGGACTTTCAACTCACACCTCCGGGAGAGCTTCTCCCAGGTCCCGGCAGAGGAGGGGGACATCGAGTCCGAGTGGACCATGTTCTCTTCCTCTATCGCCAATGCGGCGGCTCGTAGCTGTGGTCGCAAGGTCTCTGGTGCTGGTCCCGGCGGCAATCCCCGAACCCGGTGGTGGACACCGGCAGTAAGGGATGCCGTCAGGCTGAAGAAGGAGTCCTATCGAGCAATGATGGTTCGTGGGACTCCTGAGGCAGCTGTCCAGTACCGGCAGGCCAAACGTGCCGCGGCCCGGGCTGTTGCAGAGGCAAAAACCCGGGACTGGGAGGAGTTCGGAGAGTCCATGGAGCATGACTATCGGTCGGCCTCGAAGAGGTTCTGGCAAACCGTCCGGCGCCTCAGGAGGGGGAAGCAGTTCTTTGCCAACACCGTGTATGGTGCGGGTGGAGGGCTGCTGACCTCGACTGGGGATATTGTCGGGCGGTGGAAGGAAACTTCGAGGTTCTCCTCAATCCCCCCGTCACGTCCCCCGTCCAGGAGGCAGAGGCTGAGGATGTTGGGGCGGATACTTCCATCTCCCTGGCCGAGGTCACCAAGGTGGTTGGCAGCCTCCATGGTGGCAAGGCGCCGGGAGTGGATGAGATCCGTCCTGACTATCTAAAGTCTCTGGATGTTGTAGGACTGTCTTGGCTGACACGTCTCTGCAACATCGCGTGGCAATCGGGGGCGGTGCCAATGGAGTGGCAGACCGGGGTGGTGGTCCCTCTCTACAAGAAGGGGGACCGGAGGGTGTGTTCCAATTATCGTGGGATCACACTCCTCAGCCTCCCCGGTAAGGTCTACTCCAAGGTACTGGAGAGGAGGCTTCGTCCGATGGTCGAATCTCGGATTCAGGAGGAGCAGTGTGGTTTTCGTCCCGGTCGCGGAACACTGGACCAGCTCTATACTCTCCATCGGATACTCGAGGGTTCATGGGAGTTCGCCCAACCTGTCCACATGTGCTTTGTGGATTTGGAGAAGGCGTTCGACCGCGTTCCCCGGGGTGTCCTTTGGGGGGTCCTCCGGGAGTACGGGGTCCGGGGGTCCTCTGCTGAGGGCTGTTCGGTCCCTGTATGACCGGAGCCAGAGCTGTGTTCGCATTGCTGGCAGTAAGTCAGACCTGTTCCCGGTGCATGTTGGCCTCCGCCAAGGCTGCCCTTTGTCACCGGTTCTGTTCACTGTATTTATGGACAGAATCTCTAGGCGCAGCCAGGGGCCGGAGGGGGTCCGGTTCGGGAACCACAGGATTTCATCTCTACTTTTTGCGGATGATGTCGTCCTGCTGGCTCCAACGAACCAGGACCTGCAACATGCACTGGGACGGTTTGCAGCCGAGTGTGAAGCGGCTGGGATGAGAATCAGCACCTCCAAATCCGAGGCCATGGTGCTTGACCGGAAAAAGGTGCCTTGCCCTCTGCAGGTGGGTGGAGAGGTCCTTCCTCAAGTGGAGGAGTTCAAGTATCTCGGGGTCTTGTTCACGAGTGAGGGGAGGATGGAGCGTGAGATTGACAGGCGGATCAGTGCAGCGTGCGCAGTGATGCGGTCTCTGTATCGGACCGTTGTGGTAAAGAGGGAGCTGAGCCGAAAGGCAAAGCTCTCAATTTACCGGTCAATCTTCGTTCCCTCCCTCACCTATGGTCATGAGCTGTGGGTAATGACCGAAAGAACGAGATCGCGGATACAAGCGGTCGAAATGAGCTTCCTCCGCAGAGTGGCTGGGCGCTCCCTTAGAGATAGGGTGAGGAGCTCGGTCACACGGGAGGAGCTCGGAGTAGAGCCGCTGCTTCTCCACGTCGAGAGGAACCAGTTGAGGTGGCTCGGGCATCTGTTCAGGATGCCTCCTGGACGCCTTCCTGGGGAGGTGTTCCGGGCACGTCCCACCGGGAGGAGGCCCCGGGGAAGACCCAGGACACGCTGGAGAGACTATGTCTCTCAGCTGGCCTGGGAACGCCTAGGGGTCCCCCCGGACGAGCTTGAGGAGGTGTGTGTGGATAGGGAAGTCTGGGCGTCTCTGCTTAGACTGCTGCCCCCGCGACCCGGCAACGGATAAAGCGGAAGAAAATGGATGGATGGATGGATGTTCTGAAGTACCATTAAAGTAT